>CM057340.1:549217781-549817781 GCA_030015575.1 Agapanthus africanus | reverse complement strand
GATTAGTGTGACTTATCTAGCATGATAATATTGATGAGAATTATCTTAAAAAATTGTTAGACACTAACTCCATTTTTATTGATGTTGATTTTAAAAGATATTTGAGATAAAATGATGGAAAGAGAGAAGGGACTAATTGATTTCACTAGATCTTTACGGGATCATAGATAAGAGAAAGAAAGCCTCGGTTGGAAGAGCCGAGACTAACAATGAGAAGGCAACACGGAAGAACGATTTCGACGAAACGAATTGGATTGAGCTTGAAACTTGAGTGAGCTTGAAACTTGAGTTGGCTTGAAAGGAGTTTGGAGATGGATTTTCTTCAGAATAATTGTAGAAAGGAAATGAACTAGGATGTCTTGGTATTTATAGGGAAAAGATAGGGAAGTTTGATGATTTAAAAAGAATTAAAAATTGAATTAAAGAGAGTGTTAATGGGTATATGAAAGATTTCCTGCTCTCTATTTAATTTCAGAGAAAAATAGAAAAAAGGAGTAAAGAGGAGCTGTAGCGAGGCACAGATGAAGCACGGAGGCAGATGGAGCAAATTCAACCCCCCATAGCGGTTTTTGATGGATTTTGGGCGGCCAGATGGAAGCCATCGGTCTTGCGGTTCATGCCCGGTGATTTAATTGATCTTACCTCCTCATTTTCATTTATCCGGTTTGATTTCTCTAAAAATTTTGGTTTCTCCGTGTAATGCACGTGCAACTCTTGAGCTTCCGAAAACTTAAAAAAATATATTAAAAATAATTGGGGTTGATAGGATTCGATCACGCAGGCTAAAAAACAGCAATGGAAAGTCTTAACCAATGGGCTACAAGTTGCTTCTTATTTTTATTTAACAATAATTACTTATAGTTCATAGTGAAAGAAGAAACGCACCTTCATATTTATATTGAACTTGATACAAACGTAGACGGATTTCAGATCGCTACACACTAAATCAACGGTGAAAAAGTGATTGAATCACATGAAACTCGGTGTATGCATATCTTATATGATAAAGATGATGATGATGGATGCCGATCGTTGAAAAAAATCATGGAGGGTGTATTGTTTCGACGCCATGGGAACACATTTCCTCCATTAAGGAATTCCCATAAAATAAAAAATGCAGTGTGAGAGCCAAATGAATTGAAAGATTCATGTTTGGTCCGGGAAGAGATGATGGAAGTTCTAAAATTAATAGTAAGATAATCTACTTTTACTAAATGATTTATTAGATAATCGAAAACAGGAAATTTTGAGTATTATCCGTAATTCAGAAGAACTATGTAGAGAGGCCATTGAACAGCTCGAAAGAGCCCGGGCTCATTTACGTAAAGTGGAAATGGAAGTATATGGGTATCGAATGAATGGATACTCTGAGATAGAACGAGAAAAGGTCAATTTGATTAATGCTACATCTTATAGTTTAGAACAATTAGAAAATTACAAAAATGAAACCCTTCATTTTGAACAACAAAGAGCGATTAATCAGGTTCGTCAATATATGTATATATATATATATATATATATATATATATATATATATATATATATATATATATATATATATATATATGTATGTATATATATGTATATATGTATGTATATATATGTATGTATGTATGTATGTATGTATGTATGTATATGTATGTATGTATGTATATATATGTATGTATGTATGTATATATATATATATAGGGCTTAAGGGTCCTGTGTTCGAACTCAGGAAATTCTCCTGAGCCCGTAACCCAAAAGAAACCCAGAAAAAAGAATCCCGCCCTCGTAACCCAAAACCCCTCTGTTGGTCACCAACAGAGGAAAAAAAACCCTCTCGCCGCGTCCTCCATCGCAACCCGTGCCTCGCTGCCACTCCTCTATTGGTGCCGATCCTCCATCGCGACCCCTGCCTCGCTGCCACCCCTCTCGCCGCTGATCCTCCATCGTGACCCCTGCCTTGCGCCCACGCTGCGCTCCCTCCTCCTCGCGCCGCCAATCCTTCATCGCGCCCCCTGCCTCGCTGCGCTCCCTCCCTCCTCACGCCTCCTCCCTCGACCCCGTAACCCCAAATACACCCCTCACCTCCTCGTAACCAAAAAACCCCTCTCACCAACAGAGGGAAAAAAACCCTCTCGCCTCCCTCCTCCATCGCCTCCTCCCTCGAGCCTCCCTCCTCCATCGCCTCCTCCCTCGAGTGCCTCCTCGCGCACCCTCCCTCCTCCAGCGCCTCCCTCCTTCCCTCCTCACGCCTCCCTCCCTCGAACTCGCCGCCCCTCCTCACGCCTCCCTCCCCTCGAGCCTCCCTCCTCCATAGTCTCTTTAAACAATGAAACTGGAGTGATCTGGCAATCAATTTTCAGTTTTAGAACTTAATTGTATGGATTCATTGACTCTTGCAAAAGGGGGAGAATATGAAGGTGGTGAAAAATTAGGAGAAAAAACTGGTAAAATCTGATGAACATTCTGAAAATAATGGACTTCTATGTGATCAGCATTCAGAGCTTCCTTCTACTGGATTTCTGCACAATGAATCTGCATTACATTTGGAAAATATTTTGAAGCCTACATATGTTGAAATTCTGAATAAGCAAGCTTCTTCAGAGAAGATGTTACAGTCATATACTGCTGAAATGGCAATGCAGAAAGAAAATACTGAAATGTTAAAAACTGTTGAAAAAGAGGTGATTTTTGATACATATGGGTCTCCAGCTATCTATTTTTCAGAGGCAGAGATACAACTCTCTTTTTCAACCTGCTTTAATTGCAAAATGTTCCTATAGCAAACCTTCTTTGCTGGAAATCCATTCTACAACACAACAGAAATTAAAATTGCAAATTGTATGTTCTTATAACTACATTGGATAAAAGGCACTTGCTGTTAAGATTTGCAAATAAAGCTGATTTTTTTTAAGACTTGGCTAGCAGAGACCATCATTGCTGCAAGGAAAACAGAATATGGTAAAACATTGAAGTGCAGAAAACTGTTGGTAACAGGAGATCAGACAACAACATTGCTACTGGAAAATTTGTTGGTGAAGAGTTTAGCAGAAAATCAGAGATGATACAAGTTGTAGGTATCACAAAAATTCATCAGGTGAAGCAAAATCCACAATCCTCATATCTGAACATGATATAACTCAGTTTCAGGGCTTTCACAGAACACATGTAATAAAGCAGGAAGTCTGAAAATGCACAAAAGGCGCAGGTGCCAAATATCCGCTACAGGTTCTTATGCTCACAAATGTTAAAAAGATATATAATCAAAATTACAATACACATGCATATAGTCTTCCGGCTGATTAAAACATCGAACAATTCACAGCCTGTGGGTCTCCAACTCCTTATCCATAGTCTCATGTAGATTCACCAAATTGTTCGATCTCCACGCTTTTCTTGCATTTTGCCACTTATCTAGCACTCATGAAACTATGCTGCCACCCATTTTCATTCTGCGTGCGGACTCCTATGACCGAAAGCATATAAAGAAAATTCAGCCTGCTCCAATGCTATTTTAATGACACAAGGAACGTTACATGCAAGGAAATGCCTTATGCAATACAAAATACTAATGATATTTCAAACTTGCACTATATAAATGCAAATATTAATATTCAAGTACATCTAAGCCATAACAATAAAAATACTAACAATTACTAAACAAGCTCCAAAAAATTCAATAAAAATCTTCTATTCTGCTCTAAGCAACACCAAAACTATCTTCATTCCTTTCCGTAAGAAGCATCCGGTGCCTAAAAATAACTCATATTAGATATCAACCATCATTTATAAAAAATTAATGTCAACAAATAAGAACGAACAAGATGCAATAGAATACTAATACCTTTAAAAGCTGACAAGTTCTTATATCATGACCCTTTTCGTGACAATTACTACAAGTGCGCGATCTATTTTAAGCTTTTGATTGCGATACTTCTATTCCAGATGGAATTCGAGATGCAATAGCAGGACGACCCTTATGGGTATTTTTCGTAGGATCTGTGATCGTTATATGATATAGGTAAGAAGGTGTCGGAGTATAACTAACTTGAGTGCTCGTCTCTTCTTCATGATTTAAATTGCATTGTTGCAACATGCTATTAATAAACTCTTCTGTTTTTTCGTAAAGATCTCGATTCTCCGCCACCAAGTCTATAACTTTATTCATTTTTGCACGAAGTCTCCATGAATCAAGAGGTGTAACTGCTCTATTTTCTGCTGTGTTGTAGAATGGATCAACACTTGCATGTGCTCCACGACCCTTAGTAGTGCTGTGCCTAACATCAAGAGTTCACCTCGATAGAATATATTGTTTTGGGATGGTTTGCATAAACAGTATCTGCTTCATTACATATAATATATGTTTGCATAGTACATCGTCGGTCTCAAACATAGAGCACGAACATTTGAAGAATTCTTCCATTGGGTTGCACTTCACATTGTGAGTATTAATTTTTCCATCTATCTTGCAAACCACATTATAAGTGGTAAAGTTCTCTTCTATACCACCCATATTATGCCAACAATGAAACACATTTCGAAACTCATTTTGGAATATCTCAAATAAATTAGCAGTATATACCTTTGCTACACAAGCCTCCATGTCATGCATGCCTTGAAATTCTGGTTTTGTCGTTAAGCAACGTGTGTCTTCTCTTTCCTCCTTTTTTCGTCGAGCGGCTAGAGCTTTGTCATATCGTTCAACAAATTGAAACAATGGCGTCATAGAATTAATGAAACCATCAAAGAACGAGTTCATACTCTCACTTCTCTGACATGATCTCATGCCAGCAAAAAACATATCCTTCAAATAGGGTTCAACCCAATGATGTCTTGGGTCATACATGTTTTGCAACCATCTTCAAGATTTCATTTCATTTATTGCTTTTTCAGACAACGGTTCTTCAAAAATTCTTCTATACTTTTCATTCAAAGCGACCCAACACTTTTCACTTTCTTCAATTGTTTTACTATATCTACTCCACTTCTTATAATCCTCGTTGAAGGTTTCAAAAGAGCGACGTAAAGAACGGAGATGCTCATCTTCATGCAAAGTTATATGCCATATACAAAATCTATGTAAGGTTTTTGGAAATACCCTCTTAATAGCATTACAAATTACAGGATCCTGATCTGTGATGATTGCGGCTGGCGCTTTACCCCACATGCATTTTAACCATTGCTGAAATAACCAAACAAAAGTCTCCTCTTTCTCATCCGCCAAAAGAGCGCATCCAAACAATGAAGATTGTCGATGGTGATTAACTCCCGTGAAAGGTGCAAATGGCATTAGAAAACTGTTAGTCTTATATGTAACATCAAAAACCATAACATCAGTAAATTGCATAAAACTAGCCCTAGCTCTTCCATCAGCCCAAAAAATACTTCTACAGGTTCCCCCAGCATCAAGCTCAAGTGCATAGTAAAATTGAATATCTGCAGCTTGCCTCTCAATAAATTGTTGTATTACAGATACATATTGACGACCCATATTATTTCTTCTTTTCGATTTGAAATAGTCAATGATTTGTTGTGGAGTGACATCTACCAAATTATCCCCACCTGTAGTATTTATTAAATCAGCAATCTGTGATGGTCCCGCACTACAATCATGAAATTGATCCATCAACGATTTGCAAGAAGCCTTTAAATGATCTACACAATGAGAACGTAAAGTAGCAATTTTTGATGGCGTCAACAACAAAGGATGGCTGTGTTGATCATCTATAAGTGTTACCCTCCAAACATCATCTTTAGTTCTATGTATGATAATTCTTGCAGGACAACCTTCTCTCATGTGTTGTTTTCTTCTTTTAACTTCCCTTCCTTGCTCTCTTTTGTCCTTCAAACTTTTATGCCCTTCTTTACTGCATACAAATTTCTTTCGATTTATTACACCATCCTTATTTCTTGCACTCGTCGACTTGCGAACAGAGAAGCCTCTAAGTTTTGCAAACGAGTTGTAAGTATTGTATGCTTTCTCATCGGTAGGAAATTCCATACCAACATGAATAACAACATTACTATTCCTGAGATCACCGGCATCATCATTAGCATTCTCAGTTTCTCCATCCTCATCTTCCTCATCTTCGCTATCATCATCCTCGTTTTCACCATTCTCATTACAGCCGATGAGATCATTAGCATCAACATGATTGATTAACCCACTAAAATTTTGGGATTGCTCATAGATTGCATAGTATTGATTGTTATCCATTCCTACCCAAAAAAAGTTTATGTTATGTTTACGTAATCATAACCTTAAATATATGAAAATCACACTGAAAAATTAAACATCAATTGATCTTAATATGATGATGATGATGACTGAAACAAAAACTAATTAGTTAAGCATTCAATTCCAAAAGGTTAAAGCATATGCATTTCTCAAATCTTACATAAACAATAATGATCATGAGAAAATGTATAAGATTGTATTATGACCTCTACTGCATTGGTCATGCTATCCGACAGAAAAAGTTGAATTCGGTCGACAATAACGAATGCGGCGAGGCGGCAAGGCACTGCGCGACGACCTAAATTGGAAAAACTCAAAAGAGTACCTGAACTGATGGTAGGAGATGCCTCCATTACTTTTTGACAAAGTGAGTATAGACCATTCAAATGCCCCAGCACAACATGAATCATTTTTTCATCAAATGGAATCAAGGAGATCATTGTAGCATACAACATACACAAAGAAAGGTATCAGCAACTTTCAGGATAAATTGACTTGGTGGCAGGAAAACAAAAAAAATTTTATTATTGATCAATAATATCGAAAATAAGTATAAGTACGCTAGTGTGATTCTTGGGACTAAAAATGCTATCGGTTTGATCATTAGCATTCAACTCTCATCAATTTGCAACCAAACAAATAAGTTCTGAGGAAATTTTGAGAGAAGATAAACTCTTCCAAATTCTATGCAAAACCTACATGTTAACCAAAATTTGCTCAGGTTTTAAACATCATAGCAAAGAATTAGAAGAGGAGGAGCGGAAACCTAACTCGTCGTCGGATCCATGAAAGGCCAAAACCCTAGCTCAGCCTTGGACAAAAAAAGAACCGAGGAACATCAAGGGAGGAGGGAGATCAACGTTGGAGGAGGGAACTCGTCACTGGAGAAAGGCACGGCGAGGGCGAGGTGAGGCGAAGGCGAATGCGCTCGAGGAGGGGCTCGAGAAGGCGAGGGATGGAGGCGCTCGAAAAGGCGAGGGATGGAGGCGCTCGAGGTCTGTGGGGGAGGGAGGCGCAGCGAGGCGTGAGGAGGGAGGGAAGGAGGCGCTGGAGGAGGAAGGGAGGCGTGAGGAGCGAGGGAGGCAGGAGATTTTTTGGTCTGTTTCTTTTTGGGTGAGGGGGTGTATTGGGTTACGGGCTCAGGAAAATTTCCTGAGTTCGAACACAGGACCCTTAAGCCCATATGTATATATGTATATATGTATATGTGTGTGTGTGTGTGTGTGTGTGTGTGTGTGAAAGAAGTCTTAAAGAGGCTTTTTGCGTTGGGTGGCGGTAAAATCACATCTTCCATTTTATTCGACGATCGACACCGGCCATCTTTGAATCGTCTAATATGTCAATACACCAAATTTTAAGTGATTCCAATACCTTTTCATCATTGATTTGGTGGATGCAAAATTAACGGTTTACCGACAATATAACTTTTTACATTGCTAAATCAACGGTGATATAGTATTGTAATCATATGAAATTCGGTATATCGATAAATTCGAGGATGGACATCAAGTTGAAAGGTGCCGAGCATCGAATAAAATGGAGGACATACATTTTTCCGCCATCTAACACAAAAAGCCTCCTAGAGTCTCTCTCTCTCTCTCTCTCTCTCTCGCTCTATATATATATATATATATATATATATATATATATATAAAACTCACTTTCTGTCGGTACAAGAGAGTGTTTTCCGATTAATGTACAATGTCAATTAAGTGACAATCCAACCAAAAAAGCATTTGGGTAAAATAATTCCTAACGCTATAACAGACGCTATAACAGGCCTGCAGGACCCTCCAGGCCCAAATTACAGCCTATAATGGGCTTCTATGACTATTTTGCACTTAGACCCCTAGACCCCATCATGGTTATGAATGGGCACTGTAGTTTAGCGCCATCAGGATCCGTGCAAGCCCCGATTCCTCGTGTTTAATAATTTGAACCCCTTGAAAGAGTTTGCACTTTTGGGCATTTATATATAAGCTTAATTGAGTAACAAATATCACCACACCTTTTCTCATGGGAAAATAAAAGCTTTTATCAAAAATCCAATCCTACATCTTGTGTCTATATTCTTGAATATTAAATTATACTAAATTTTTACAAGATTAAAGATTACCCAGCTATGCAAATTCCATTTCGAAATTGCTGTGCGGGCGTAGTGCTATGTTTCCTCTACATAATGCAAATAGTGTCACCAGCTGTGGAATTGCTGAAAGGCTTTCATCACCAGATGTTGAGCTTTCAGGGCCTTGTTTACCGAATGACAGCCTCCGATGCTTTGTGCTTTCATCACTACCAGCTTTACTTTCGCCGGTTCTATCAACATGTGACCCAGGGCTTACTGCGACGGAGTTGACTGTTGCCACTCTTAGAAATTGATGTAAAGGAAAAAGAAGCAATTTTTTCTTGACAAAAAGAAATAATAATAACAAAGTCACCTTGATCATTCAAAAATCCATTTCCTTCATCATCTTTCACTAAAGATTTTGCTGTATGATGGCCAACAATGATCTTTCCTGATGGAACGCGCTCTTTCCCACCCCAAGTGCAGACATCTCCGAATGCTGGTTTCAGCAGAAATAATGGAAATTATTTCATCCATATTTGTCAAACATATAAAGCTATCCAATGTTGATGAAGGTAGATACAGGTAGGGGTGCTAAACGAACCAAGCCAGCTCGGGTTCGGCTTGCTAATAGCTCGTTCAAGTTTGGTTAGTTAATAAATGACCGAAAATTAGGCTCGTTAAGTTAACGAGCCGAACTCGAGCTGCCCCTAGCTCAGTAATTTAGAGTTCGATTTCGGCTCGTTTATGCATTATACCATATTTTATATATTTTAAAATAATAGTCAATTTTGTATAAATATCAATCGGAATACATTTAGTGAAATCATAGCACAATGTGTGGAATCTTGTTTCTTTTGTATTAATGAAATTTCGGTAATATTAGTTGAAGAGCTATGATCAATTTGAACTTACACACGGGCTAAGAGCGAAGCTTGTTAGCTTATTTATGATCTCGGCTCGTTTTGTAATTGAGCCCTTAACGAGCCGAACTCGAACTGAGGTAAATGATCCGAGCCAAACTTGAGCCAGCCGAGATCAGCTTGAAACAAACTTGAGCCGAACTTTAGCCGAGCTGGAAAATAAACGAGTCGGACTCGAGCTCGTTCAAATTCGGCTCGTTTGCACCCCTAGATACAGGTGATGATTGCAAAGCTGAAAATTTTTACAAATAACCCATCTGTGTATTGTTCAATCGCTTTCGAAAAGATTTTGTTTAGAGACCACCTGTAGCTGCAACACAGTGAGCCCATCCCGCTGCTACTCTAGTTATGTCCACTTCAACTGGAAGAGGAAATGCTTCAGGGATTTCCTTGGAAACAAATCGGGATTTCAATTTGGGAAGGGTACAGATTATTGGAGGATACAAGTAAATGAGAAGGATGAATAAGCGAAAAGCATTACGTTAGTACCTCATGCTTTCCTGAAGTGAGATAGCTCTGGCCCATATCATATGTTGATCCCCATGTAAGGAGCTTGCCTGATTCTTTATATAAATAATAAGAATGCGGTCAGTATTGGTATTCGATAGCTTCATTCAATCCTAGACATTCAGAAATGGTGCCTTCAAATTGAAAATGCAAAATGCTTAATTGTTTTACTGAGTAAAACCTCTACTACAGTCTACAGTTAAATTCTTCTTTTCTCATGGGAACATTTTTTCTGTAAACCTTACTGTTTTCACTAGCTCTTATCCATAGGGAATAAAATCGAGGTATTGATTAAACAATTTAAACACACACACACACACACACACACCCCTTAGGGCACCCTTGGGGAAATGCACTTGATGCGGTAGTTAATCGGGCAGCTTTAGAATTAGAAGTGTGTACAAATTCGTAATGAGGGACATATGGAAAGAGATCAAATTCGACTCCGAAGCAGTAGATAAGATAGATAAACAAAGAAAGCATAAGAACTAAGTGTGTGTGTGTGTGTGTGTTGTTTTCCTGTTCAATTTTCAAAGAAACATAAAATTTAGGACCCTTTTCATGTTGCTTCAGGAAAAAATTCTCAATTTTCAATCTTGCATATATTTGCATCCAAACCACATAAAACAAGTAAATCACAGCCAACATCCAAACTAGAGCAGGTTTGTTAAACCCAAAAACATCAACCAAGCAGAGGGATGGTGTTTCATTGAATTGCGGATTGTGTTTCATTGAATAATGAAGATGAAGCACTCTTTAGCAATAAAGAGCAACTCAATTCAAGGAGACAACAGCATTGATTTTCAAAAGAAGAGCCACAGAAGCGATTGAAGACGAGCAAGTACACCAAGAGATCATGAGAGAACCGAGAAGATGTCAAGACCAAAAGACAAATTTTACAATTCTGGAAAGAGGGGGCATTTTCCACAAAGACTGTCGCTCCAAGCAGAGATTAGCAGAAGGTAATAAGCAACATCCACTAGCTATCAATACGGCATTGAAAAAGAGTGAGATGCCCAAGCATTCTCTGTTCTCAATAAGTATAGATTTGTAAAGAATATGAAAGTGGAGATTGGAGTAGGAGGAAGCATGCCTTGATATAACACAGCTCGGTGAAGTAGCTCTAAGTTCGTTTTTGGCCGATATAGAAGTACCACCTGCAGTCATGTCCGATCTTGACGATGTTATACTACAATAAAGATTGGGTTGTCGAATTTGAATGCTCCAGCTACGTAGACTACGATGAGGAGAAGCTATCAGATAAGATCGGTTCAGATGAAAACGAGAAAGTATACTGCCGAGAAAGAAGCTCTTGAATGGTTTGAGGACCATGAGTCAACACAAAGCCAAGAGTATACTGACATGCTAAAGGAGGTCGAGCAGATATGCATTCATATGATAAAGGAGTGTGAGAACGCTGAAAGATCTAGCAACTGTAGCTCTTTAATCGAGATATATCGTGTCCAATGATAAATCCGCATGGTGGGCTTATACAAACAAGGTTGTGCACTTTTAGATTAAGGATATAGATGCTAAGATGCAAGAGAAGATGGAAGAGCCGAAGAATGATGACGAGACTCCACTGAAAGAAGCAATGGTAACAAAGCGGTCGGATATCATCCTAGAAGAACGTACAAGGTGCATAGATGTTTCTGACACAAGGTTAGAAGAAAGGCTATCCAAGTGAAGTACGAGATATATGATGATGAAGGACGATGACAACGAAGCACATCTTTGAAAAAGAGAAGCCTTATCTAAAAGTGAAGGCTCGACCAAATGAACTCGAGGAGTCTGCCGGCTATATGCAAACTCAAATTAGATATACAAGAGGAAAAGGAAAAAGAAAAGGCATCGAACTACAGCTGGAAAAGTTGTTGCGCGGGAGTGTTGGAGATTTACAGTACAGCTTAAGAATCGAAAAATTCTCTAGAATATCCTTGAATTGACCACATAATTAATATGTGTTCACTCTAGATATTTTAGACAAGCTTTATGAAAGATTTAGAAGCTATGAAGTTTCAAAATTAAACACTAAATAGCATGCAAAGCAAAACCATGAAGTTTCTAGCTTATGAGGCTTTCAGAGTAAATAAAAAGCTAGATTTCTCAATCTCCAGATTTTTCTTGGTTTGCATATAGACGGAGACTTGGTCCCTCTTGTAACAACCAAGCAAATAAGCAAGTGAGCACATAAGTGCTAAGTGAGGTAGAGTGTGCTCAAGTGAAAAATATAAAAGGTAGTGACGTGTGAGTGCAAGAGTGGGAGTCATGTCAGTGTTGAAGTAAAAGAGTGAGTGCCTCTATGTAATAATAAAAGTTTGATTAAAAAGTGTAATGAAATGTTGATCTGCATCGTTGAAAGCCTATATACACCGAACACCTTGTGATTAACATGATAGACTTTTATCATGTTATATTAAGAAAAATAGTTATGGGGTGTGTGTCAACTTGTTTATATTACATCCCATAAATATGTTAATTATTAGGGTTATTTTTTTGGGAAAAAAAAATATTTGGGCCACTTTGACTGATCAGTACTATATTCGATAAAAATGTAAATTCATGAGCTCGAGAATATGAGCCAGCATGCTTTGGTTTAAGAATTCCACGTGGGAATTTTCTCATATTTTGGTATATCTAAATTGGAAAAAAAAAGAAACTTTTTCGGATATCCAGTTGGTTATAATATTAAAGATTTTTAAGTTTCTGTTGCCAGCTGTGATGAATGTTGTGAGTATTTGGCTATGTCTCAAATAAAAATTGCAAATTAAGAATCCCTAGACAAATATAAACTGTACTTTATTTTTATTTTTTAAACAAAAACAGAGAACGAGAGCGAAATCAAAAGAGATACCAGAGATGGCCATGGCGAATCCGCAGCTGCCGCCGCAGACGCCCCGCCAAGTATCTCCTGCCGAATATCCCAGCGATCTCGGCAACGAAGGAAAAAACAGCGGCGATCTCTGCGGCGAAACCCCAGGCAGCTACCCCCACATCAGCACGACCCACTCCTTCCCCTTCCCCTCCCCTTCCCTCTCCCTCTCCCTCTCCCTCCCCTCCCCTCCCCTCCCCTCCTGCATTTTCTCTCACAGAATAAGCTCCCTCTCTCTTCCCTCTCTCCTTCCTCGAATTTGGATCTAAACCCTCGGAAAGCTCAAGCTGAGTACAGTAGTGGACCCTAATAATTGGGCCAGAGCCCGTATCATTTACAGAGGGGCGGCTGGTGCCACATGTAGGATAGGGCCCATTTATTTTGATGCATGGCCAAAAGTTTTGAATTTTTCGTGAATTAACCATAATCAATTAATTAAATCTCAAAATGACCCACCTCATATTATTTCCCAAAATGTCTATGTGGTTGTTAACGTGGAGTTTAGGGCGCCACGTAAACAAAAAAACGCTATTTATGATAGCGTTTTTGGCAAAACCCGAAACCCCGAGAAAACGTTTTCCTATCTCAAGTAGCGTTTTCCTTGAGGGAAAACACTAACTCAAGTAGCGTTTTCACTCAATAGAAAACGCTACTTGAGGTAGCGTTTTCTCTTGGGCCCGTTACTTTTATGATCTCGTGACGCTATGAGTTAGCAATCCCATTCTCTCTTCCCACTCGATCCCTTCTCTCTCTCCACTCAATAAAAGGAAAAAAATCTAACTTCCGTCGCTGTGAAGAAATCCCTAACTCCTGCCGCTGTAAAGAAATCTCTGGAATTAATTCCAAGGTCGAAGGAGAAATCCTCTTAACGCAAAGAAGGCATGTCTTAACTCGTTTGTAAGATAATTGTTCATTTTGCATGTAAATTACTTGATTTTTGATGGGTCAGTATGAGCTTCGTATTGTCAGCATGAGCTTCGGGAGGGAGGGAGAGGGGGGGGGGGGGTTGTTCATAAATTTGATATTTGTTTGATTAAAAAATAATTTGAAAATTACTAGATCTAAAATGGATTTGAAATTGGGTTTGAAAATTTTGGAAAATAATAGTCTACGGAATTTATGTGAAATTTTAGAAACTTGCTTTAATAAAAAAACAAAGATAATTAAGTGGAGCGAGTATAATTTATAAAGTTTTCTAAGCAAAACTATTTACATGAATCGTATTGAAAAAAGACATTTAATTGATGTATAGGGTATACGATGAGCTCCTGTGTTCCATGTTAGCTGTATTTTGGTGCACAGATTGTGAACACTGATTCTTATGGGATTGAGTATGAGGGTCATATCATATGCGAATAAGTTGGGATCTGTCGTCAGACATTGATGGATGACTTTTTAGGGGTAGTTTATGAGAAACTAGGAGTGGACAGAATAAAATATCATATGACAATCTAATCACGATATGATATTGGTAGGGGAGAAAGATCACACTTTATGCTTGTGAGCATTGCAGATGATAATTCGCTGCAAGATCAAGTATGTATCATCCTCGAATACGTCTTGAGGTGCTTTGGAATTTTATATTGAACAACACCCACTCCACGACGATCAGCCATCGGCGTCGTTTGTCTTCCCTTCGCATAATGAAGTCCTACTGACAGGTGGACTGCCAATAACTGAGCCTAATTTCGCATCACAGAGTGAAGTCCTGCTAACAGTTGATGCTTCGCAAAGTGAGCGTTATTTCACGTCACAGTATGAAGCACTTCCACCTACTGAAGTCTCGCTTGGTAAGCATGCTACTTCTGACGTGTTTCTAAATTTTCTCTTGAATGAAAATCCTACTCAATTACTTACATATACTCGGATGAACAACGAATTGATATTGGAGGATGAGGATGTGGGCGATATAAGGGAGAATGTGTAAGTAGATGTTGCACACCCCACAAAGTTTATGAGGAGGCGGAAGTAGTAAATAATGATTTTTTTAAGCAAGTAACATCAACCTTGATCCAGGATCTCATCGGAAACCCCAATTAGCATTATCTCAAAAAGATTCTAATCTACTATGAAGTGATTTATACCTTTGTGTCCGAGTCCTTCGGGTCTTCTTATCCTCTTCTTATGCTCCACGAGTGTACGAATCGAGCATGGTGATCAGCCTCTTTTCGTCAAAGATGATCCACCTGAGAGATTTTAGTTCAAGCTCTAATCTCTAAAATGAGGTAACTAAATTACCCAGTATACTAATCTAGGTAGTTTAGGAGATGTAGAGAATTGTTATGGATTAATGTCTCAAATCTCCTAGATTTCTCAACACATGAGAGTGTTGGGGGTTGACGGAGAAGAAGAAAACCAAGGATGAGAAAGTGTTTGTCAAGAGCTCATGAGAATGATAAAATGACTAGCACTTTTTTATGATAACTATGAAGCGTGTCACAATATTTATAACCATCTCAATTCACAAGCCACGCCTCAATAGTCATCATAACAATTCAACCATGCCACAATAGTCATCAAAATCATTCAACTATGGCTCAATAGTCTTCATAATCATTCAACTACGCTTTAACAGTCATCACAAGCATGCTAGCCATATTTGAATAATGATGAATATCACATCTCATATTTCCACCTCATTATCCATTTAAGTAAATGGATTAAATCACAAATGAAATGTCTTCTTCTAGAAGCACTCTTATGAAATTACAAGAATATCCCTCACCGTATATATATACCCGTATACGTATTCTGAAAAACACGTAACCAAAAGAGACGAAAATAATTCATTGCTATAATACTAGAATTTGGATTAAACTAAAGCACACCAGTATTGTCCGTCCGAACATCATCTGTGTAGCCAGTACACGTATATGATTGAAACCCTCCCGTAAGACCATACGGCCTCTACATCGTTTCGCCTGAATTAAGAAAACCCTCTGTGTGGGACTCTAAAGACTCGACAGTACGCTGGCAGTGGGTTTAACCACAAGCACATCAGTGGCACTAGCTGTACGTAACGACTACCCAGGTACATGTCGAAAAGAAGGCCGACGAGCAAACTCATTCGAACTCCTACTGAGCCTGTCCGTGACAATCTCCATGCAGTCCGGTCTGTTCGCCTGAGAGTATCGCATGCAAGGTCTAGGGGGTGGAAAAAGTCAGACCCCTAATAACCAAACAAGTCATGTCGGTGTGACTCAAGACCATTCGAGAATCTACTGGTCCAACCACCAGTAATTCTTAATCCGTCTGGGCCAGGGACTTATGGTATTGACTAACTGATCACTGCGCAACATCGACTCCTTATACCAGGAGAGACGAATCCCCAACAGTCGCTTACTGCCTCCTATGGCTCGGGACTATACCCAACTAAAACCTGTTTGCACGACTCAGTAGAGCCGTAGTAGGGTAATAATCAAAGCACAGTGGGAACTCACATGAGAAAATAACGACCTCAGGTCGACAGAGTATCTGCACTCATGTCACCAGAGAATTGCGATTTGGCCCTAGGTATAATACTATCTAGCCAGTCCTCGACGAGTCCTGTCCGGTGTACTCACACTCAGTGAGCACCTGTATACAATCTTAGGTGAACCTCACCAATGGTTGCAGGACCAATCCATTGCCCCTCGTCAGGGTCTAGATATGTATACACTAGTCTACTCTGGAGTGTCGATACCCAGTCTTGATACTCCTATGACTAGGGACACTTTTAAGGATGTACCTATCGACTACCCAGCTCTCATAAGTATGATTTCCATCATTACGCTGGTAGTCAGGCAAAGATCTTACGAGCTTTATCAACATGTGTACAAGACATGAAATATAAAGTAAAACACATCACATGTTAAGACAAAGACAAACCAAATAACATACTATTATATCGAGCAAGATTGTCCTGTATATACATATCCTCAGCATCCTACAAAATGAAGGCCTCTAGGGCATACATATCCAACAATCTCCCACTTATACTAAGGCCTGTAATTGGCGCAATAAGTACACATTGTTTGCATTAGAGCCAGTTGCTGGCGTACCGCATGCCCAACATCTCGAACAGTCTTTTGAACTGGACTTGAGGGATGGCCTTGGTGAATGAATCTGCTGTATTATCTTTTGTATCTACTCTCCTCAGCTCGATCTCCCTGATCAGGTGATACCGCCTTAAAATATGTCTGGATTTCTGATGGGACCGCGGTTTATTTGCCAAAGCCATGGCTCCATTGTTATCGCAATACAAATATATTGGATTAGCAATGGATGGAACCACCTGAAGTTCAGTAATGAACTTCTTCATTCAGACTGCTTCTTTTGCGGCATCGCATGCAGCAATGTACTCAGCCTCTATCGTCGAGTCTGCTACGGTGTTCTGTTTGGAACTTTTCCAACAGACCGTTCCTCTATTGAGGGTAAACACATAACCCGAGACGGATGTAGAATCATCTTTGTCACTTTGGAAGCCAGAGTCGATAAAAGCATCGATCTGGAGGTCCCCATTACCGTACACCAGGAACATCTCTTTAGTCCTTCTGAGGTACATAAGAATGTTCTTTACTGCTAGCCAATGTTTCTCACCTGGGTTAGACTGATACCTGCCTACCATGCTAAGTGCGTAAGCTACATCTGGTCTAGTTCATAACATTGCATACATTATCGACCCTACCGCCGAAGCGTAGGGTATTATGCTCATGCGAGCCCTCTCCTCATCAGTCTTGGGAGACATCTCTTTGGAGAGGGTGATTCCGTGACAAGCGGGCAAATTGTCGCACTTAGAATCTTCCATACTAAACCTCTTTAGTAGGGTATCAATGTACCTCGACCGTGAAAGTCCGAATAATCTTTTAGATATGTCACGATAGATCTTAATCCTCAGAATGTATGAGGCATCACCCAGATCTTTCATAGAGAACTTCTATGACAAGAACAACTTGGCCGATTGTAGTATAGGAATATCATTTCTTATCAGGAGCATGTCATCAATGTATAAAACGAGGAATGCCACAGTTCTCTCTACAATTTTCTTATAAATACAAGGTTCATCTACATTTTTGATAAAGTTAAATTCCTTGACCGTCTCATCAAAATAGATGTTCCAACTTCGCGATACCTGCTTTAATCCATAAATGGATTTGAGCAGCTTGCACACCTTTCCGCTGCTCCCACTGTCTACGAAACCCTCTGGTTGATCCATGAAAACACACTCTTCTAAACTTCCATTTAGAAAGGCGGTTTAAACATCCATCTGCCAGATATCATAGTCATGAAAGGCAGCAATGGCAAGTAGGATCCAAATGGATTTAAGCATAGCCACTGGTGAAAAAGTTTCGTCATAATCCAATTTTCGTCTTTGACGAAAACCTTTAGCAACAAGTCTGGCTTTGTAGGTTTCTACCTGACCATCTACACCAATCTTCTTTTTGAAGATCCATTTGTATCCTACGGGTCTTACCCCAGCAGGAGCAAAATCCAAAGTCCAAACTTGGTTTGTGTACATGGATTCCATCTCAGATCGCATAGCATCCATCCACTTCACCGAGTCTTTACTCGTGATGGCTTGCTGAAAACTAGTTAGCTCATCATCGTCGATGATGTAATCCTCTCGATCCCCGTCTATGAGAAAGCCGTAGTATCTCTCGGGCGGATGAGACTTCTTACTAGATTTGCGGAGTGGCATAGGTATGTCCGGTTCTATTGAAATCTCTGGTTCTACTAAGTTTTCAGTAATAGTTTGTGGTTCTGGAATTTCTTCCAGCACTATTGTGCTCCCACTTATCTCTTTTTCGAGAAATTGAGTTTCCATGAAGCTGGCATGATGAGAAATAAAGACCTTTTGTTCCTCAGCGTTGATAAAAATAATACCCCCCAAAATTCTTGGGGTATCCCACAAACTTACATAATACTGAACATGTCTCGAGTTTGTCCGGATGAACCCTTTTGACAAAGCTAGGACAACCCCATATCTTTAAATACTGGAGACATGGTTTCTTCCCACTCCATATTTCATATGGAGTGGTAGGCACAGACTTAATTAGAACTTTATTCAATAGGTATGCAGCAGCTTCCAGTGCATAACCCCATAAGGAGGACGGCAACTCAGCATTACTTATCATTGAATGCACCATATCATGTAAGGCGCGATTCCGTCTTTCTGATACACCGTTGTGTTGTTATGTGTATGGAGGAGTAAGCTGAGAGAGAATTCCATTCTCTTTTAGATATTCCAGGAACTCGGCATTTAAGTATTCACCGCCCTGATCGGATCGTAGCATCTTGATACTTTTGCCGGTTTTCTTTTCCACTTCATTCTTATACTCTTGGAATTTCTCAAAGGCATCGGATTTATGTTTCATTAAGAATACATGTTCATACCTTAAGAAATCATCTGTAAAACTGATGAAGTAGGAATAGCCACTTCTTGCATGTGTAGACATTGGCCCACATATATCACTGTGTATGAGTCCTAGAAGCTCAATGGCTCTTTCTCCGTGTCCAGTGAACGGAGTTTTTGTCATTTTTCCTTTGATACATGATTGACAAGTTTCATATGAATGATACTCAAACGGATCTAAGTATCCTTCTTTATGTAACTTAGTCGGTCGTGTTTCATTGATATGGCCGAGTTTACAATACCATAAAAAAGCTTGGTTTGATTCTGAAGTCTTTATTTTTAGTGTGTTTTGGACGTTCAAAACTTGATATTGATTGAGAATGTATATTTCATTACTTAGTGTACCCGACCCAACCAATTCATGATTTAGGTGAATGTTGATAACATTGCTTACAAGTGCAAAATTATATCCTTTATTTGATAATAAAGATACTGATATAATATTACACACTATACTGGGTACACAAAAGAAGTTATGCAATAACAAAATATGTCCACTCGCCAATCCTAGGTGATATTCTCCTACTGGAAATTTTCCACACCGGTTTCGTTGCCAACCCTGAGGGTCATATCACCTTTCCTTAAAACTCTACTGCTTCTCAGTGCCTACAAAGAATTAAAGATATGAGATCCTGATCCGGTATCCAATACCCAGGAAGTAGAGTTTATAGAGAAGCAGTTTTCAATCACTAACACACCTGAAGCCGAAACCACAACTTACTTTGTATCCTGGTTCTTGGCATTTAGGACTTTGCAACCTTCTTCCAATGTCCCCTTTTGTGACAATAGAAGCATTCTTCCTTTGTGGCTGCTCCCCTAACCTTTTCTTTTCCCTTTTCCCGCACCTTCTGCACACCTCCCCTCGGTTTGGTAGGGGCCTTCTTTTTCTTCCCCTTGGCCTCAGCTTTGGATCTAGCAGAAGAATATCCTCCAACAAATAGAGCGGGTGTTTCCTTAGTTTTGTTCAAGGTGCCATCTGCCATCCTCAACATATTGAGGAGCTCAGGAAGTGAAACTTCTATACTATTCATATTGAAATTCAATATGAACTGGGCATAGGTAGAGGGAATGGACTGTAGAATCAAGTCAATATACAACTCATTCTCCAACGTAGTTCCTAAGTCCGCAAGCTCTTCAATAAGAGAAATCATCTTTAGGACGTGGTCCCAACAGATGATCTGACAGCTAACCTTGCTTGAAATAATTTCTTCGAGGTCTTAATCTTGCGAGACGAGATTGCTCTCCATATAAATCTTTGGTATGGAGGAAGATGGAAGCAAGGTCCATCTTCTCATGCCGCCTCTGATGGTCATTATCCATGGAGGCTAGCATGAGGCAAGTGCTTTCGCGCAATCTAGATTCCGGGTCTTACGGACCTCAATGTCTGCGACCGAGGATTCTAGACCGGGAACGGGGGGAGCTGTTGCCGTGAGGACATATGCGACCTTATCATATGTAAGGACCATTTGTACATTCCTTAGCCAGTCTTTATAGTTTGGCACAGCCAATATATTTTTATCTAGCATGAGTTTAAGTCCAGTCATGTTTACTGGAATTTGGAGAGAGAGAAAAAACAACACTCAGCATATGCCTTTACAAGTTTAGATTGGTTATTAGTTTATTTAAACAGGTTGGCTCCCACTGTTTTCTCGAATTCTCCTTCAAACCCTAAAAGAAGAATTAGTCAGGATTAATCGCACGTCACAATACTTTCTTAACCTTTCAGCCATGCTAGTGTCGGTACTTCGAGAGAGGTTTTCCAACGTTTTCGCGAAGTTCCTTAATTACATAACCTCTTTTCCCTGAAGGCGTAGCCCGCTAAGACCTTGCTAGACACTGTTAGTTATATGTATGCCCTAGAGGCCATTACTATACATAGGATGTATATTGTAGTGGATGCTTGGACATATATAGGGAGGACTTTCTTGCTCGACATGATAGTATGCTATCTGGTTGCTCTTTACCTTAACGTGTACACTGATTGTCTCTCTGTTACATGTTGGTAAAGCCCTTAGGATGTATACTTGACTACCTGGACTATGATGTGGATCATACTAGTGGGGACATGGTAGTCCATAAGTACATCTTTCAAGGTCCCTAGTCGTGAGTGTATCGAGACGGGGCATCGATATACCAGAGTAGACTAGAGTATACCTTCTCGACCCATACAGATGGGCGATGGATGATCCAATATCCATTGGTGTTTGACATCAGAGATGATATACGGGTACTCAGTGGAGACTGGGTACACTGGATGGACTCGCCGAGAACTCCCAGATGGTATTATACCTCACGTCAGATGGCAGTTCTCTGGTGACACTGGTACAGGTTAGTCTGTAGACTCGAGATCGTCATAGAGTCTTATATGATTCCCACTGTGCTTTGATTTCCACCTTACCACTTCCAAGAGGGCGTGCAAAATGGTGGTTTTTGGGTACAGTCCCGAATCACATGGAGGCAATGAGCGATAGGAGGGGATTCGTCTCTCCCTGTATAGGGAGTTGATGTTGCGCTGTGTTCGATTGGCTATAACCGGAAATCCCTGGTTAGGGTTGCTGAGATTTACTGGTAAGTGTTACCAGTAGTTTCTCGAACTGTTATAGACCTCATATCGACACGACTTATCGAGCTACTGGGGTCTGACGTTTACCACCCCTAGGCAAGATATGCGACATATCAGACGATCAGACCGGACTGTACGGTAAGTGTTACTGGTTGGATTCACAGGAGTGTGAGCTGGCTTGTTCGTTGATCTTCTGATCGCTCAATACCCGGGTGGCCGTTACGTTTAGCAGACCGCTTGCGGCTTGTGGGTGTTTGATATGATCATCACCTGCTGCCAGCGTATTGACGAGTCTTTAGAGTCCTACACAGAGGTTTCCTGGCTCAAGCGAAACGAAATAGGAGCGCATATGAGATATGTGCGGGACCAAGAATAATACCAGTATGTGATACTGTATTCTATTCTCGCCACATGTATCATTGGACGGTTATATGAGATATAGCCGGGTTACCGAATCAAGTGTTGATTCGATACATTGATACACTTGATATTGGTCGGTTATATGCAGTATGATCGGATCATTAAATCAAGTGTTGATTTAGTGATTTAATGTATAATTATATATTTGATATATTACTTTACATTAACTAGTATTGGTTCACTTAAGATTATTTTCTCACTAGATTGTGCACATTGTATATATGATATATTTTTGTGCACTTGTTTGTATCATGTTTGATGATACATGCAAACTTGGGTATGTGTATGCTTTAGACTATGATTAGGTTAATGGTTAGGGTTTGATTTACTCATTTATTTTCTTTATTCATTTTTGGCAAAAATAAAATGGTAGTGGCTTTCTTTATTTTGTGCAAGAAGCTTCATGATATTTCTAGCATCTTTGAAAAAGTCTTACCATTTTGTTTTATTCCTTAACCTTAACTATTTACCTCTCTACCACTTTCCATATAGTAGAGTGTGTTATCTTCACAAGTTTCATGACCAAGTGAAGATGGAGCTTGAGTTAGAGTTGCCTCGACGTAGATCATCTTCGGCATCGAAGTCAACGACCTAGCCCGCTCATTTCTCCGACGAAACCATCGCTAGAGTCCGGGATCCCGGTGATCGCAGCGAAGGGACGTCATCACGGAGCTAAAGTAGTGGAGAACCGGATCTACAAAGGTTGTAGTCCCTTTCACTTAGTAGTTAAGTTGTTAACTTGCATGTTTTATCTCCTTACCTCTAGTATCGATCTAGCATTAGGGTTTCTCGGCACATGGAATTTTTGAATTGGACATGGTTGATCAATTGTGGAACCTCATGAGTGTGCCTAGGAACCCTACAGTGGTATCAGAGCCTAGCTAGAGCTTTAGGCGATTGGTAGACGAAGTTAGAAAACCGATCGAACCCCGAAACCCTAATCGCAACCCCTCTCTGTACATTTTCTGTAACTGTGGATTTTCCAGATTAAAAATTGTTAAAAAATTCAGCAGGGTTTTGTATGAGTTACAGTGCAACACGTGTCCTTGATTCGACAGATGCGCTGCGGAACCGCTGCCCCACCCTGTATTTAGCGGCGGTTCCGCGGCCAAAGTGATGAATCAATGCACGTGGTTTGCACAGTAATTTGTTTCTGTAAGTGCTGTATTTTCTGGGAATTTTTAATATTTACTCAAGAGTTGAGTTTTCTGGGTTGTATTGGGGACTCGGTGTTTCGATTGGGAAGTTTGACTTCGTCTGTGTTTTTCCGGATAATTTTAGAAAATGTTGAAAAGTTCGACCGAATATAAATACCCAATTTTTCCCCTGTCGGGAAATTTCCAAGTGTTGGATCTTTCCGTAGTTTAAGAATGTTCGAAGTAGTCCAAGTAACGCGATGGACCCTCTAGAAGACAACAAACCTTAACTCGATTATGTAACCGTCTTGAACTGCCCTTTGAATCTTAGGGTTTGGGGCAGTACGGCGTGCCACATGTGAGGCGTTGGCTTGACCCTTCTACGGCTGGACCGTTGGTACTGTGGGATGAAATGGATGTTCTTTAAACTTATTTCAAGTGTTGAGCTGTTTCGGGAAAACTTGGGTGTTTGACTGTTCGATCGGAAAATTTAACATTTTCTATTTATCTGGAATGTGATACAATATTTGGAATTCACAAGTAGTTATGAGATAACTGAATGAATGTTATAAATCTAGCAGTTTAGTCTCACTTGATCGGTTGCCACGGGATTTTGATGTGATCAAAACTCCGTCGCAATCGCGTAGCATACGCGGATACTCGCCGGTAAACTTAATAGACAGCCACGCCCCATAGCCCCGACCAAGTGACTGTAGGAGAACCCCGTCGCCAAAAGCATCCGTTTGGGTGTTCGCAGCAGCTGTGTTCCACCTTGGTGCACTTCGTCGAAGGCATCGGGGGTGTGGCCGTCTACTGAAGTTTGCGACGAGCATTCGTTCAGGATGTCGGGAATCTTGTTGAATTACCCAACTTGATATTGAAAAGTGTTTTCGATAAAGAGACTAAAATGCGGAGTTTATAATTGTTAGGCATGCGATGTCTAAGGAATTCATTTGATTAGGCATGCGATGTCTATGCAGGTTGCGGATTCCAACTGTTGTAGTTTTACACTTTCTTTTCTGTGACCGTAAGTGTAATATGTGATATCGCCGGTTTCGTTGCTATATGTCAATGACAATTAGGATGGGCATATTTACTTACATTGATGACATGTGATATTATGTGTTGCTGGATATGTTATATTGGATCGTCGCGTTTGAATAGCCGGATTTTTTTTATATGAGATGAGTGTTTTTCATTTTCATTCATGTAAAACTTGTATGTAATATTCTTTTATTGGGGCACTTCCAGGTAGCGGAAGATATCACCTTTTGTATATTATTTACTTTTCCGCACTAGGATAGACCCAAGGAGGAGAGCACAAGTAACCAGGTTCTGGAGTCCAGTGGGAGACCAACTCGAGGAGTCGAGTCCGGGTCTCCTAACTCTAGAATTGGTAGGGTTGCTTGCCGCTCTCGTAGGGGTCTAGGGGTGTGGGTTTGGCTATTCATCGCGACCGTGGAATCCCTATTTTATACTAGCTCGTATTAACAACACGGACGTCCTAATATATCCAATGTTTCATATGATTCTTCTGCTGCTATATCTGTGATGTGATCATTTGATGTTCTGTGATGGATACTGTATATAGTATATATGATATATTATATAGACGTTACTTATATTTTACACCCGCGATAGCCCTGCCTCGCTCTGCCGTTAGTTACCTAACCTAACGGTGCACGAGGGGACATCGAGGCGAATGCGGATGGCATAAGTGTACGTCGTATTTATCTGTGATGTTTAGGTGATTTAAATGATAGGACTTCATTAATGTGATTAATGAAAGAAAAGAAACCTAAAAGATGTTGTGGAATCGAATTTTCAAAAACAGGTAGCTACAGTTCTTGCTATGCATCGCGGTGTTCCTTGTAGAACATCCTGCACCTTATTCGATAAGGAAAGGGCCGAGATCCCTTCACCGGGAGTGACCCCTTTAGCAATAACTGGTAGATGCTACAACCCTCGGTTTGTATTTTGATTGCTTCTATAGTTTCTGCTTTGCATAGTGGTATATATGATATATCCTGCACCTCATTCGACGAGGAAAGGGCCGACGATCCCTTCACCGGGAGTGACCCCTTTAGCAAAACTAGAAAAGCTTCAAAAACACTCCATTTTAAAATCATTTGATTCTACAACGATATCAAGTTCATTACGCAATAGGTTTTCAGAAAAACCTGTCGTAGCCCTCCGTCATTTCAGATAAGTTGTATATAGTATTCGTGCTACATTTGTTGGCTTTCTTCAAGGTGTAGTGTGCGGTAGCTATATGCTGCTTATCTGCAGCATACGATGCGATTGGATTAGGGTAGTCGTACGGCTTTGTTGGCTTTCGTCAAGGGTCGTGCGGGTGGGTTTAATTCAGTCAAGAAATGTACGGGTTGAACTTGACTAGCGGGCTATGGTTTGTTGGCTTTCGTCAAGGTCATAGCTCGTTAGGGGCAAAATATTATCGGGAATTTCAAGTGTTGAAATTTGCAATGAGATTGCATACCTTCTATGAGATAGTTGGATCCCGATACCCACTGTGAGTAATTGTTACTCCTGGGAGAGTTTTACACATTACAATTAGCCGATCAAGTAGGTGTCTAGAAAGGTGTCAACGGGGTTACGCCTCTGGGAAACGAGGTTTACATTAATCAGGTCCGTGCGAAAGCACGGGGAACTTCCCTCAAAGTACCGACACTGGCCTGGCTGAAAGATTAGCGAACTTGTAGTGTGTAATTAATCCCGGCTAGTCTTTCCTTTTAGGGTTTGAAGGAAGATTTGATAAAAACAGTGGGAGCCATCCTGATTAGATAAAATAATAACCAATCTGATCTTGCAAGAGCATACGCTGAGTGTTTTCTTCTCTCTCTCTCCACGTAGCGACCATATCACGCTTTATCAAGAAAATAAAATGGATATTTTGACCGAACCCGCTTGTTATATTGAGCCGGGGAACGTTGGTCCCGCTCCAACTTATAATTGTTATAAGACAGAGCAGGAAATAGAGGAATACCAGAATTTCTATGCCGCCCAAACGAAGAAAGTGCATATGATGCATCTCCTTCGGGTGTGTTCATTACAAAGAACTGTTTCTCTATATCCTCTACGTCCTGGGTATTTGATACCGGATCAGGATCCCGGATATGTAATCTGTTACATAGGGCTACAGAAAGGTAGAGAACTGAGAACGGGTGATAAGTTTTATGAGACAGAAAACGGTGGAAGTGTTGCAGCCAAGTCTGTTGGTCACTGTCACCCTGTATTCTAAATACATTGATTCTGAATGAATGTTATTAGATACCGAACCTGATATACAAAATCATATCAGTCTCTTTATTAGTAAAGAAATGATAAAATTTTGTATTGTTGGATAATGTTTTGAACATTTCCTATATCAAAAGTTGATCGGTTCAGGCACGTTATCTAAAAGTATTGATGTTCTAAATCAAACTACAGTTCTTAGTATACGGAACACACACAAGAGGAAGAGTTCAGAAATAAACGAATCCTTCTTGAGGCATTGTAGACTAGGTCATATCAATGCGACCCGACTGGCTGAAGTTACATTTTAGATGCATATTTAAATTAGTTTGAATTTACATCTTGTGAAACTTGCCAGTCATGTCACAAAGATAATATGACCATAGCTCTGTTTATTGGAAACAGAGAAAGAGTTAGTGAACTCTTGGGATGATACATGTTGATGTATGAAAATCCCCTGTTTGCACATGCCAGGACCGGTTACATTCTCTGATGATCTCTCAAGATTCAGACATATGTTCCTGTTGAAACACAAGTCCGAAACTTTTGAGATATTCATAGAATATAAGTTAGAAGTAGAGAACCAAAAACCGGGTATAAGTATTATGTCCTATGATAAGATCAGGGAGGAGAATACTTATGCATAAAATTCCTGGACTATTCTAAAGGAGAATGAGATTCTCTCTCGGTGTTACTCCTCTGAATACACCACAGCACAACGGTGTATTGGGGCGGAGCAATCGCACTATATTAGATATGGTGTGCTCTATGATGAGTACTACCGAGTTACCTATTTCCTTTTGGGAGTTATGCACTTGAGAAGCTGCATACCTATTAAATAGGGTTCAAATCAAATCAGTTGCCTACCACTTCATATGTGATATGGAAAGGGAAGAGCCCATATCTTAAGTTTGTTAAGATTTGGGGTTGTCCGGCCTATGTAAAAAAGCAAAATCCGGACAAGCTCGAGGCAAGGTCTGTTATGTAGAACTGGAAAGGTTCCAGCTATACAAACTACAGCAGATGATTTAGTAGAACTAAAGGATTCAGTAGATTCCAACGAATCTCAGCCTCTCCGCCGATCTAGTAGGGTTCCTCACCCACCTGAAAGATACTTCGGTTTCTCTATGACAGTGGGGGAGAGGATTGCATCATGGGATGATGACCTAACTAGTTTCGAGCTGGCCATCAGGAGTGGGACTCTGTAAGAATGGCTGGATGCTTATCGATCTGAGATGGAATCCTTATACACCAACAAAGTATAGACTTTGGTTGCTTTATCTGAAGGGTTAAATCCCCATCAGGAGCAAGTATATCTTGAGAAGATTACTTGGTGTAGATGGAAAAGTTGAGACTTTCAAAGCTAGACTTGTTAAAGGTTTTCGTCATCAACCAGGCGTGGAAAATGATGAAACCCTTTCCAGTGGCTATGCTTAAGTCCATCCGGATCCTACTTGCCATTGCTGCATATCATGACTACGATATCTGGTGGTTGGGTGTCATGACTGCTTTTCTAAATATTGATTTAGAAGAGAACGTCTATAAGTACACAGCCAGAGGGCTTCGTAAACAGTGGGAGCAGCGGAAACGTGTGCAAGTTGCTTTACAGATTAAAGCAGGCATCGCGGAGTTGGAACGTCTGTTTTGATGTATTAGTCAAAGAGTTTGACTTCATCAAAATGGTAGATGAACCTTGTATATACAAAAAGGTAGTAGGGAGTATGGTGGTGATCCTCGTAGAGTACGTGGATGACATACTCATGTTAGGGAAGGAGTTTCCTATGCTACGCTCGGTCAATCTCCGCTTATCACAAGGATTATCCATGTAGGATCAATGTGATACCTCCTGAATCCTAAGTTTTGATCTATGAGATAGATGTAATTGGATGTTAGGATTCTCACTAGATGTAGTGAGATGGTATCAATCGATCCTGGGGAGAATCACTGGAAGTGTTCCAGGGTGATAAGGACGACTGAAAGTCAGTCCCAGGCATTGTCTTTACCCTCAGAAAAGGGACGGTGTGTTGGAAGAGTTCCAAGCTATATACCGTGGCATACTAGACGATAAAGGCTGGATACATCGCTACCAAAGATGCTACCAAAGAGGAAGTCTGGGTGTATATTAGTTCATGAGATGAACTTCGTTCCTACCATTGTGAGACAATGGAGTTGTGGCTTATGCCAAGGAACGCCCGTCCCATCAGTGATCTAGACATATTCTAAGGCAGTGTCACCTGATCGTGGAGAAGGTTGATCTCCAGGGGATCGAGGTCAGGAGAGAAGACTCAGAGGACAACATGGCGGATCCACTCACAAAGGCCTTTTCCTAGAGAGAGACTATTATGGGATGGTTGAGTATGAGATACTACAACTACTGCTATCAGATGGCCCTAGTGTAAGTGGGAGATTGTTAGTTATATGTATGCCCTAGAGGTCATTACTATACATAGGATGTATATTGTAGTGGATGCTTGGACATATATAGGGAGGACTTTCTTGCTCGACATGATAGTATGCTATCTGGTTGCTCTTTACCTTAACGTGTACACTGATTGTCTCTCTGTTACATGTTGGTAAAGCCCTTAGGATGTGTACTTAACTACCTGGACTATGATGTGGATCATACTAGTAGGGACATGGTAGTCCATAAGTACATCCTTCAAGGTCCCTAGTCGTGGGTGTATCGAGACGGGGCATCGGTATACCAGAGTAGACTAGCGTATACCTTCTCGACCCATACAGATAGGCGATGGATGATCCCATATCCATTGGTGTTTGACATCAGAGATGATATACGGGTGCTCAGTGGAGACTGGGTACACTGGACGGACTCGCCGAGAACTCCCAGATGGTATTATATCTCACGTCAGATGGCAGTTCTCTGGTGACACTTGTACAGGTTAGTCTGTAGACCCGAGATCGTCATAGAGTCTTGTATGATTCCCACTGTGCTTTAATTTCCACCTTACCACGTCCAAGAGGGCGTGCAAAACGGTGGTTTTTGGGTACAGTCCCGAATCACATGGAGGCAATGAGCGATAGGAGGGGATTCGTCTCTCCCGGTATAGGGAGTTGATGTTGCGCTGTGTTCGATTGGCTATAACCGGAAATCCCTGGCCAGGGTTGCTGAGATTTACTGGTAAGTGTTACCAGTAGTTTCTCGAACTGTTATAGACCTCATATCGACACGACTTATCGAGCTACTGGGGTCTGACGTTTACCACCCCTAGGCAAGATATGCGACATATCAGACGATCAGACCGGACTGTACGGTAAGTGTTACTGGTTGGATTCACAGGAGTGTGAGTGGGCTTGCTCATTGATCTTCTAATCGGTCAATACCCGGGTGGCCGTTACGTTTAGCAGACCGCTTGCGGCTTGTGGGTGTTTGATATGATCATCACCTGCTGCCGGCGTATTGACGAGTCTTTAGAGTCCTACACAGAGGTTTCCTGGCTCAAGCGAAACGAAATAAGAGCGCATATGAGATATGTGCGGGACCGAGAATAATACCAGTATGTGATACTGTATTCTATTTTTGCGACATGTATCATTGGACGGTTATATGATATATAGCCGGGTTACCGAATCAAGTGTTGATTCGATACATTGATACACTTGATATTGGTCGGTTATATGCAGTATGACCGGATCATTAAATAAAGTGTTGATTTAGTGATTTAATGTATAATTATATATCTGATAAATTACTTTACATTAACTAGTATTGGTTCACTTAAGATTATTTTCTCACTAGATTGTGCACATTGTATATATGATATATTTTTGTGCACTTGTTTGTATCATGTTTGATGATACATGCAAACTTGGGTATGTATATGCTTTAAACTATGATTAGGTTAATGGTTAGGGTTTGATTTACTCATTTATTTTCTTTATTCATTTTTGGCAAAAATAAAATGGTAGTGGCTTTCTTTGTTTTGTACAAGAAGCTTCATGATATTTCTAGCATCTTTGAAAAAGTCTTACCATTTTGTTTTATTCCTTAACCCTAACCATTTACCTTAACCCTAGTTTATTCTCTACATGAGTTTATCTAACCCATGGTTGCAATATGATAGATATCACTTGATTTTCTATTTTTAATTATTCATTCTTTTTCTTTCTTCTTCTTCTTCTTGAAGAAGAAAGAAAACCATTGCTAGAAAAATTTTCAAGTGTTGAAATCAAATGAGAAATCCAAATCCAAAGTGAACCCACTTCCTATTTCTTCATCCTCTACCACTTGCCATGTAGTAGAGTGTGTTATCTTCACAAGTTTCATGACCAAGTGAAGATGGAGCTTGAGTTAGAGTTGCCTCGACGTAGATCATCTTCGGCATCGAAGTCAACGACCTAGCCCGCTCATTTCTCCGACGAAACCATCGCTAGAGTCCAGGATCCCGGTGATCGCAGCGAAGGGACGTCATCATGGAGCTAAAGAAGTGGAGGATCGGATCTACAAAGGTTGTAGTCCCTTTCACTTAGTAGTTAAGTTGTTAACTTGCATGTTTTATCACCTTACCTCTAGTATCAATCTAGTATTAGGGTTTCTCGGCACATGGAATTTTTGAATTGGACATGGTTGATCAGTTGTGGAACCTCATGAGTGTGCCTAGGAACCCTACAGACACCTACTTGGTTTATAGCATTGATTGTTTAGTGAAAAAATCTTCCGAAGAGTAGTTGATACTCACAGTAGGATCAGACCCAACTATCATTGTGTGATGATTTTGAAGGAAGCTTACCAAAAACACCACACTCCAGAAGATATGCAACACTAGCAAGTTTCCTTTATGTTTGAAAATCCTGTGATTTTTACCCCGAGCACTTATAATCTTGACGAAGTTCAAAACATCATAAGTCGCAAGTCAAATTCAACCCGTCATTATCTAGATTAAGCTAGACCGATTCGTACAAGTTCTTGACGAAGGCCAAAACAGCTGTATGTCTGTCCTAAATTAATGCATCTATCTATGCTACAGATAAGCACCCATTAGCTACCAAAAACTATGCCTTGGCGAAGGTCAAAACATATAGCAAGCATGTATACTAGTAGATACCTATCTAAAATGACGGAGGGCTACGGCTAGTTTTTGGCGAAAACCATGAACGTAATGAACTTGATACAGTCGAAGGAACTATGATAGCTTTCGAAAAAGAGTGGTTTAAGATCTGCTTTTAAAAGTTGTTTTGAGGAAAACCAAGTGGTTTTTCAATTGTTCCAACAATTTTAGATTTATGGTTTGTTTCCTTTGCATTAATCAATATTAATGCAGTCCCATTATTTAACCCTATCATTGTAGAAAGAAACGAAAATATAACGTACGCTTATGCTATCCGCATTCACCACGGGGCCCCGTCATTCATCATTAGGTTACTTAACTAACAGCAGAGTGTAGGGTTGCTGGGCACGCACACAAGGGTCTACGAGGCATCAACCATGCCCGATTAAAAAATTAGCCGTGCCGAACAACCCGAAGCCGGATCTTTAAACTAGAGTTTAGGCGAAAACAAACATGTTAAACATTTTAACACTAAGTGAGAGGGATTACAACCTTTGTAGATCCGGTCCTTCACTTTATAAGCTCCGTGTTGTGGTCCCTTCGCTGCGATCATCGGGTTCCGGACTCTCGAGAGGTTCCTCGAAGAGAAAGATGCAGTCTTGCTTCCGATCTTCGATACAAAGATGATCTACCTTGAAGTTTCATTAACACAAGCTAACACTCACTAAAATTGAGTGAACACTCTCATCTAAAGGGCAAGGGAAGATGATGATGATGAAGTAGGATTTTTGCTCTCTTTATTTATCTTTTTCTTACATTTATTCATCACTTGGAAAAAAGCTAGTAAGCTTTTTCCATGAAGAAAGAAGAAGGAAGAAGATGAAGAATAATAGAATTCCTTTTGTGATGAATAGTAATCAAGAATATATGATTGATTATCAAACCATGGTCAAGGATGAGAGGCTAAACCTATGTAGAGAATAAACTAGAGTTAGGGTTTGGTTAGGTCAAAGCATGAGTCATAACAAAATATCTTTATCATGACAAAATAGAATCCTTCTAGAATGAACAAGAAGGAGCTAACCCTAATCAAATCCTAATCCCATTTTATCATCCTTAAACATGTTTTATAATAAATCATATCATGTCACAATAATATATATCACATATATTATATATTTGCAACAAAAGAAAATAATACAATTAACATATATCGCATATATATCAATGTATTAATCCGGTGAGAAAAAGAATCTTTTAGTGAGCTAATATTAGTTAATGTAATTTAATATATCATATATATTATTATACATTAAATTATCGAATCAACACTTGATCCGACAATCCAGCTATATCGCATATAACCGACTAATATGTATCCGCACCGATTTATCGAATCAACACTTGATCCGATGACGCGGCTGATATCAAATATCGCGAGAATAGAATACGGTATCTCATATCGTATTATCCTCGGTCCCGCACATATCACATACGTGCCCCTACTCCGTTTTGCCTGAGCCAAGAAAGCTCTGTGTAGGACTCTAAAGAATCGTCAATACGCCGGCAGTAGGTGATGATTATATCAAACACCCACAAGCTGCAGGCGGTCAGCTAAACGTAACAGCTACCCAGGTATTGAGCACTCAGAAGATCAACAAGCAAGCCTGTATATTCTCCTGGGAATCCAAACAGTAACACTCCCGTACAGTCCGGTCTCGTTGTCTGATATGTTGCATATCTCGCCTAGGGGTGGTAAACGTCAGACCCCAGTAGCTCGATAAGTCGTGTCGATATGAGGTCTATAATAGTTCGAGAAACTACTGATAACACTTACCAGTAAATTTCAGCAACCCTGGCCAGGGATTTCCGGTTATAGCCAATCGAACACAGCACAACATCAACTCCCTATACCGGGAGAGACGAATCCCCTCCTATCGCTCATTGCTTTCATGTGATTCGGGACTGTACCCAAAAGTCACCTTTTTGCACGCTCTCTTGGACGTGGTATGATGGAAATCAAAGCACAGTGGGAATCACACAAGACTCTATGACGATCTCGGGTCAACAGACTACTCTGTACCAGTGTCACCGGAGAACTGCCATCTGACGTAAGGTATAATACCATCTGGGAGTTCTCGGCGAGTCCGTCCAGTGTACCCAGTCTCCACTGAGCACCCGTACACCATCCTTGATGTCAAATACCGATGGATATAGGATCATCCATCGCCCATCATATGGATCAAGATGCGTATACGCTAGTCTACTCTGGTGCATCGATGCCCTGTCTCGATACACCCTCGACTAGGAACAATTATAGGATGTACTCATCGACTACCGTGGCCCCACTAGTATGATCTCATCATAGTCCCAGTAGTCAAGTACATATCCTAAGGGCTTTATCAACATGTAACATAGAGACAATCAGAGTACATGTTAAGATAAAGTACAACCAGATAGCATACTATCATGTCGAGCAAGAAAGTCCTCCCTATATATGTCCTAGCATCCACTACAATATACATCTTATGTATAGTAATGGCCTCTAGGGCATACATATAACTAACAATCTCCCACTTGCACTAGGGCCATCTGTTGTGGTATCACATACCCAACAATTAGCTGTGGTTGAAGTATCTCATACTCAACCATCCCATAAAAGTTTCTACTGGGAAAAAGGCCTTTGTGAGTGGATCCGCGCTGTCGTCCTCTGTGTCTACTCTCCTAACCTCGATCTACCTGGAGATCAACCATCTCTATGATCAGGTGATACTGCCAAAGAATTATATCTGGATTTCTAATGGGACGGTAGTTCCTTGGCTAAAGCCACAACTCCATTGTCACACAATGGTAGGAACGAAGTTCATCTTATGAACTTATATATATCCAGACTGTCTCTTTGGTAACGATGTATCTTGCCTTTAATCATCTAGAAAGTCACGGTATCTAGCTTGGAACTCTTCTAACATACCGTCCCTCCACTGAGGGTAAAGACAATGCCTGCGACCGATATTCAGTCGTCCTTATCACCTTGGAACCTTTCCAGTGATTCTCCCCAGGATCGATTGATACCATCTCACTACAACTAGTGAGTATCCTAACATCCAATTAGATCTATCTCATAAATCCAAAACCTAGGATTTAGGAGGTATCACTTTGATCCTATATGGATAATCCTTGTGATAAGCGGAGATTGACCAAGCGTAGCATAGAAAACTCCTTCCTTATTAAGAGTATGTTATCCACGTACTCTACGAGGATCACCACCATACTCTCTACTACCTTTTGTATATATAAGGTTCATCTACCATTTTGATAAAGTCAAACTCTTTGACTACCACATCAAAACAGACGTTCCAACTCCGCGATGCCTGCTTTATCACATAAAACATCTTGCACACGTTTCCGCTGCTCCCACTGTCTACGAAGCCCTCTGGCTGTGTACTTACAGACGCTCTCTTCCAAATCAACATTTAGAAAAGCAATCATGACACCCAACCGCCAGATATCGTAGTCATGGTATGTAGCCGTGGCAAATAGGATCTGGATGGACTTAAGCATAGCTTTGAAAGTCTCAACTTTTCCATGTACACCTAGTAATCTTCTCAAGATATACTTGCTCCTGATGGGGATTTAACCCTTCAGATAGAGCAACCAAAGTCCATACGTTGTTGGTGTATAAGGATTCCATCTCAGATCGCTAAGCATCCAGCCATTCTTACAGAGTCCCACTCCTGATGGCCAGCTCGAAACTAGTTGGGTCATCATCTCGTGATGCAATCCTCACTCCCACTGTCATAGAGAAACCGAAGCATCTCTCAGGTGGGTGAGGAACCCTACTAGATCGGCGAAGAGGCCGAGGTTCGTTGGAAACTATTGAATCCTTTAGTTCTACCAAATCATCAGCTGCAGTTTGTATAGCTGGAACATTTCCAGTTCTACATAACAGACCTTGCCTCGAGCTTGTCCGGATTTTGCTTTTAGACATAGGCCGGACAACCCCAAATCTTAACAAACTTAAGATATGGGCTCTTCCTATTCCATATCACATATGAAGTGGCAGGCAACTGATTTGATTTGAACCCTGTTCAATAGGTATGCAGCTTCTCAAGCGCATAACTCCTAAAAGGAAATAGGAAACTCAGTAGTACTCATCATAGAGCACACCATATCACATAGGGTGTTATTTCTCCACCCCGATATACCATCGTGCTATGGTGTATACGGAGGAGTAATGCCGAGAGAGAATCTCATTCTCCTTTAGAATAGTCCAGGATTTCTGTGCTCAAGTATTCTCCTCCTTGATCTCATCAAAGGACATAGTACTTATACCCGTTTTTGGTTCTCTAAATCTAACTTATATTCTGTGAATATCTCAAAAGCTTCGGACGTGTGTTTCAACAGGAGCATATGTCTGAATCTTGAGAGATCATCAGAGAATGTAATGAAGTACAAAGAACCGGTCTTGGCATGTGTAGACAGGGGACCTTCATACATCAGCATGTATCAATCCCAAGAGTTTACTAACTCTTTCTCTGTTTCCAATAAACAGAGCTGTGGTCATCTTATCTTTGTGACATGACCGGCAAGTTTCACAAGATGTAAATTCAAACAAATTTAAATATGCATCTATATGTAACTTCAGCTAGTCGGGTCGCATTGATATGACCTAGTCTACAATGCCTCAAGAAGGATTCGATCATTTCTGAACTCTTCCTCTTTTGTGTATTCTGTATACTAAGAACTGTAGTTTGATTTAGAACGTCAATGCTTTTAGATAACGTGCCTGAATCGATCAACTCTTGATATAGGAAATGTTCAAAACATTATCCAACAATACAAAATTATATCCTTTCTTTACTAATAAAGAGACTGATATGATTTTGTATATCAGGTTCGGTATCTAATAACATTTGTTCAGAATCAATGTATTCTGGTAATACAGGGTGATAGTGACCAACAGACTTGGCTGCAACACTTGCACCGTTTTCTGTCTCATGAAACTTATCACCCGTTCTCAGTTCTCTACCTATCTGTAGCCCATGTAACAGATCATATATGCGGGATCCTGATCCGGTATCTCATACCCAGGACGTAAAGGATACTGAGAAACAGTTCTATGTAATGAACACACCCGAAGATGATGCATCAACATGCACTTTCTTCGTTTGGGCGGCACGGGAAATCTGGTATTTCCCAATTTCCTGTTCTGTCTTATAACAATTATAAGCTGGAGCGGGACCAACGTTCCCCAGCTCAGTATAACAAGCGGGTTCGGTCAATATATCCGTATTATTATCTTGATTAAGGCGTGATATGGTCGCTACCTGGAGAGAGAGAGAAGAAAACACTCAGCGTATGCTCTTGCAAGATTAGATTGGTTATCTAATATATCTAATCAGGATGTCTCCCACTGTTTTAATCAAATCTTCCTTCAAACCCTAAAAGGAAAGACTGGCCGGGATTAATTACACGCTACAAGTTCACCAATCTTTCAGCCAGGCCAGTGTCGGTACTTTGAGGGAGGTCCCCCGTGCTTTCGCACGAACCTAATTAAAGTAAATCTCGTTTTCCCAATGGCGTAACCCCGTTAACACCTTTCTAGACACCTACTTGATCGGCTAATTGTAATGTGTAAAACTCTCGCAGGAGTAACTCTTACGCGCAACGGGTATCGGGATCCAACTATTTCATAGAAGGTATGCAATCTCATTGCAAATTTCAACACTTGAAATCCCCAATAATATTTTACCCCTAGCGTCCTATGACCTTGACGGAGGCCAAACTACCCATAGTGCGCTAGTCAAGTTCAACCCGTCATTTCCTGATTGAATTAAACCCACCCGCACGACCCTTGACGGAGGCCAAACAACGCCGTACGAATACCCTAATCCAATCGCATCGTATGCTAGCAGATAAGCATTAGTTAGCTACCGTACACTACGCCTTGACGGAGGCCATGTTGGAGATAGTGCCCTCAGAGTCAATTATTGGATCACAGGCACGTGATTGCAATGATTGAGGGAGGACCTGTCCCAGTAGGACAGTCTTACTCGAGATGATAGTATGCTATCTGGTTTATCTTTATCATCGTGTACTGCTTTAGGTGACCTTACGAGTCGCTATTACACGTTGATAGAGCCCCTAGGATTCTTGCTTGACTACCAGCAGTATGAGGGCGATCATATACGTGAGAGCTGGAGTCTATAAGCACATCCTTAAAAGGTCCCTAGTCATGGGAGTTTCGAGACAGGGCATCGATACTCCGGAGTAGACTAGTGTATACAGTCGAGACCCCGACGAGGGGCGGTGGCCGGTCTCACAAGCCACTGGTGTCAGTTGGTTCACCTAAGATGTATACAGGTGCTCATTGGGTTATGAGTACACCGGACAGGACTCGTCGGGAACCTGCTAGTTGGTATTATACCTGACGTCAGATAGCAGTTCCCTGGTGACATGTGTACAGGTTAGTTCATCGACCTGAGATCGTCATTTTTCTCGTGTGAGTTCCCACTGTACTTAAATTACTACCCTACCATGCTCAAAGGAGACGTGCAAACAGGTTTTAGTTGGGTACAGTCCCGAGCCACATGGAGGCAGTGAGTGGATCTGCAGGGGTTCGTCTCTCCCGGTATTGGGGGTGAGGTCGCGCTGCGTCTAGGAGAGCCAGTACATGAAAAGTCCTTGGCCAAGGCAGGAGATTTGCTGGTAGGTATTCCAGTAGTATCTCAGGGTGTTCTGGGCTACACTCCGACATGACTTGTACCGCTATTGGGGGTCTGACTTTTACCAACCCCCTAGGCCCGCCATGCGATGCTCATAGACGAACGGACCAGACTGTACAGATATTGTCACTGACAGGCTCAGTAGGGTGTCAGGATGAGTTCGCTCATCGACGTCCCTTTTGGTCAATAGCTGGTGGCTCGTCACGTATGGCTGATATCTCTGACGTGCTAGTGGTTAAATCCACAGCCATAGTATTGACGAGTCTTTAGAGTCTACCACACACTCAGTTACTCAGGTTTCGGGCAAAACGCTGTAGATGCCGTATGGAGATATGGCAGGGTTCGATCAGATACGTGCGGTATTGCACGGATCGTGATCGGACGGATTTTACTTGCCGGCTTTGGCTTAAGCCGGATCCGAGTATTAGATAGTGTAGTTTTTGTCTCTTTGCATTTGTGTTCAGTGGGAATACAAATGCGGGCATGTATTTGCAGTAGCGGGGTTTTCCTGTAATTTATTACGGGATCAGTTTTCTGAAGTTGCCAGTTTGCATTCCGTTCCGGCCGGTTTTCCTTTGTTCCTTCACGGCCGGACTTTATCGTTGGAGGGTGTTATTTACAGTTTGCAATTAACATTCTGTGGAGGAGGTTTATTGTAAGTGTGTGGCTTCATCATGAGATCCTTTTCTTATCATCTCTTTTTGCATTTATGGGATTTGAGTGAGATGAGAGTTAAATTGACTTTGAGGTGGCTTTTTTCTCATGCTTATCTCTCATTTCTCTTTTTGATTGATTATTCCCTCCACCATTTTTATCCCACTCCCATAAGATGGAGAGGCCGGCCACTTTTGTGAGAGGAGAGAGAGAGGTTTCATTTTTGGTGAAGGAAAATGATTCATTACATTTCTAGCTTGCTACAAAATTCCTCATCACTCCAAGGTTCATTCCATACATCCACCAAAGGCAACTAAACCCCAAGAGACAAGTTTTATACACTAGCCTGCAGCAAACCTTGGACGCGTCGGCTAGCCAACTTCGCGCCCGAGTTGCCTCGGTCAAGAGGTGGGAGCCCGTAAAAGATTTCGGCTACGTGGTGCCCTTTCCGACGAGGAGGAGATGAACGGAGATTCCGTGGGAGATCGGAGTGGAGACAAAGACCGAAGGACACGGATCGCTTGGTATAACTCTCTACCCGTATTTTAGTTTGCTAGTTGCTAGGTTAATGGCCCGATCCGGGATAATAGTGCGCGGTGGTGCCGGTTTGCTAGTTTGCAAAATTTTTGTTTCCGCGTTTCCGGCGTCGGATCGACGGCCGGGGCGCCGCCGCGGACTTACATTGTTATCAGAGCCACGCCGTTAACCTAGCCTAGCTTGCTCTAGTATGTTTAGAACTCGATCGAACAAAAATCCCCAAAAACCGTATTTTCCAATGCATCGTGTTTCTGTCGAAATTTTTTCTGCTCCAAAATTTTTTAAGGTTGTTTCATAATACTGTGCATGAAAATCTAAGAGTTCTGTGAAAATTTGGTCGCGAGATCACTCCATACCGCCGCGGAACCGCGGCCAAACCCATGCTTGGGCCGCGGTTCCGCCGCGCTTTTAACTGATCAGCAGGCCAAATTTTTCCAGAGGGCTTTAGACTTGGAAATAGGGGTTTTGGGACATACTTTTTGGGCCCAGATTTTCTGTAAGTGCTACAGTACTGCTTGGGGCCCACTTCGGTAAATTTGTTCGATCGGATATTTTAAACATGCTAGTTCACAGTATTTACATTATATCTGCGACCGTGAATGTCACTTGATCGGTAAATCCTGTCTAACTGCTATAGCCCGGTTAGACGGATTTGCGAACATGATATTCACGTTGATGTTCTGTGTTTTGCTGTGATGTTGCGGATCGGTCGTGGGGGATAGCCTGGTTGCAATGTTAGTACAGTTTTGTTTTATATGTACATTTCATATTGCGGGGCGAGCGTCCGACATGTGGACTGCCGTCACTGCCTGTTTGTATTATTCTTTTGGGGCACGACCAGGTTGCGGTCGATGTACCATTGTATGTATATTTTACTTTCTGTACTAGGATTACCCCGCGGAGGGGTGCACGGGTAGCCGGGTTCTAGAAGGCAACGAGCCCGCATCTCATGGCGTTGAGACGGAGGGGGCTTCACTCTAGAATTGGCGGGCTATTCGCCGCACTCGTAGGGGGTATAGGATTGACCCAGGAAGGATGCCCAAGTTACCGGATTCCGTGAAGTGCTGGGTGGTCTATTCACGTCGCTGAAGGGGGCTGCCTCGCTTCAGGTTTTGGCGGATAACTTGCCGCGCCCGTAGGGGTCTAGGATCTCATTGCACAGGCTATCCATACGACCAGGGGAACGTCGGGTTTCAGTAGCGGCTCTGTGAAACCCGGGGATCCCAGATATCTGTATTGATCTGTGTTGCTGTACATTTCTGTGTTGTTGCATTTTATCACGCCTTGAGCGAAGATTATACATTATATATATACTAGTATATGTTGTATATGTTTTGCATCCGCGCTAGTCCAGTCCCCGCTCTGTCGTTAGTTAAGTAACCTAACGGGTGATGACGGGACCCAGTGGCGAATGCGGATAGCATATACGTACATCATTATTTTCGTTCTTTTGTGGTGTGATCAATTGATGGGACTGCGTTGATTCGGATCAATGCAAGATAAACAAACCTATTTTGATGTTGTTGGAACATTTTTCAAAAGGCTATTATTGCAAGGGCGTTCTCTTTTGTTTTGCATAGTGGTATTCAGTTGGAATATCCTGCTCCTCAGTCGACGAGGCAAGGGCCGAGATCCTTTCACCGGGAGTGACCCCTTGGACAGAAGTTTGCGTCAGGGCAATAACTTCACTATAGCCGATTACTATTGCTTTGCATCGTGGTATTCAATTGGAATATCCTGCACCCCATCCTACGGGGAAAGAGCCAAGATCCCTTCACCGGGAGTGACCTCTTTAGCAAAGGTTTTCGTTACTATAGTTTTCTATAAAGCTATCAGTTCCTTCAATGATATCAAGTTCATTACGTTAAAGGTTTTCGCCAGAAACCATTCGTAGCCCTCCGTCGTTTCATATGGATAGTCAATAGTATTCAAGCTGTGTATGTTGGCCAAAGTCAAGGCACGGTGTTTGGTAGCTGTTGGGTATTCATATGCAGCATAGATAGATGCGTTGGTTTGGGACAGTCGTACTACTATTTTGGCCAAAGTCAAGGGTATGTACGGGTGGGTTCAAATTAACCTGGACAATGACGGGTAGAACTTGACACGTGACTTATGATATGTTGGCCAAAGTCAAGGTCATAAGAGCATGGGGCAAAAATCCACTTCGGGAGTTTCTAAAGAAACTGAAACTTGCCAGATATGCGCATACCTTCTGGAGTGTGATTACGTGAGCGGATTCCGTCACGTTATCATGCGATGATAGTTGGATCCCGATTCCCACTGATGAGTTGGTTTACTCCTCGGGTGATCCCGGCTAATTCTTCTTTCAGGTTTGGGGAAGAATTTGACGTTACAGTGGGAGGTTTCCAGATTAGATAAAGTGATAACCATTCTGATCTAGGTTAGAGTGCACGCTGAGTGTTTCTTTTCTCTCTCTCTTTGGCAGCGACTATTGACCCAACCCTAGACTATGACTCAGTGACCAAGTTGACCGAACCCTCTTTAACACTGGCTTTTGGATTGTCAGAGTTGCAAACCTCATTGCCACTCCTACTTTTACCCTTTTCTCCAGGACACTCCGTATTACTACGAACGTCCACTTCCATTGGACAAAACCATCGTATGGTTATATACGAACTCGAAGGAATTTATTCGAGGATGGTTTTTGGTTCTGGAGAAAACGAATAGGACTATTCAGTTGTCTTTTCTTTTTACCTTCTCTCAGGTTGCGAGTACTCCTTGGTTTAGGAGATAGTACACCTATTATGCAAATTGGATAGTCTTCTTCCAAACCTTAGGCTGGTGCCGAACGGTGGGGAATGAAGAAAACCAATTAGCATAACGATGGTGTACAGAAGGTATTAAGTTAAGACAAAGAAAGGGATTAGTAAGAGGGCAAAGTAAACCGCGACTGCTATTCACGACCAAACCAAGTATTTCTTCGCCAATCCTAAATCACCTTTGTATTTCTCCAGGACACTCCGTATCACTACGAAGATCCCAAGTTTATTGGATAATCCATCGTATGGTTATATACGAACTCGAAAGGAACTTGCTCCAGTTCGGGGATGGATCCTGGTTCAGGAGAAATAGGAATAAGGTTTATTCGGTTGTCTTTTATCTTCACCTTCTCTCGCATTGCGAGTGCTCCTAGGACTAGGACAGTACACCCATTATGCTTATTGGATAGTCTTCTTCCAAACCATAGGCTGGTGCCGAACGGTAGGGAAGGAAGAAAACCATTTGGCCTAAAGTGGTGTACAGAAGGTAATGACTAAAGACATATAAAGGGATTTGGAGAGATGGCGAAGAATTATACGGTTACAATTGTGAATCTGGATAATGGAAGAGGCATTACTAGGAATACCAGGATACCCCATCGAAACATTTCAATGTTTCAGTTTCAATGTGTACTGTTAAAAGAAAACTGATTTTCCAATTAGACACTTGCTCCAGGGTATGTATTTACCAGGTATGATTCTCACATCTGTATGGTTTTACAGATGATGAGTGGGAGTAAGTTATTGGGAATTAGTTGATCATCCTCATTATATCGGAATTCGTTGCAGTTGGTGATATTTGAGGAAGTCACTGGGGTTGTTTGCCGGACGGCAAATATTTGGTTTTGAATATCCGTTGTTATGCACCAATTTCAAATTGATATATCTGTACGTCTATTTTAATAGAGTGAGATATAAATTTTTGAAATTAAGTCTATGACATTTACCTATATCAGTGGATGGTTAGGTAAGGAGCATTGAACAGCGGTGTAATTCTTAACCATAAGTACAGTTTTCAACCTACGACACACAGTGAATGAGTTATTAGACTCAGGGGACTTATACAGAGTATTGTATATTGTCCAGTGTCCATTAGGACAGAGGGGTTGGTCCTCGTACTATATTCTGTTTACTTGTGACTTCTCTAGTTCTTAGACAGGTGTTTCGTAGAAACAAAGGGTCTAAGTTTTGAGAAGTTATAGGTATATGAGTAAAGTAGAGAACCAGGTATTGTAAGTATCGGGATTCTTCAAGGTGATCAAAGATGTAGATACTTGTGTATGGTATTCAGGTGATAGTAATGTTTAAGAGAACAGGCTTCTCTTTCAGGTTACTCATAATTGGAAGTATTCCTAAGTTGAGTAACGCTGATCGGCCTCCTTCCATTTAGTTGACATGCACTGGAGACAGCTGCATGATTTGAATCTGGTTCAATTAAATCAGTGCCTCTGTTTCTATATTGGATATAGAACAGTTCATATCTTGACATTGTTAAGATATGGGGAGTTGTCCGGCTTATGCTTAAAACCAGACTCCAGATAACTCAAGGCACGTTTCAGTAATGGCTGTTTGTGGGTTGACCCGGGCTATGACGAGGGATGACTTTCTACCATCTGGAAGATCAATAGTGATATTGTTCTTGACTCGCCACAATTTTAATAAAAATGGATTTTTTCAGAAAACAGTAGTGGGAGTATGGTAGAACTGGAAGTGATTCCAGAACCACAAACAATTACTGAAGATTTGATAAAGAACCTAAAGATTCAATCTGGTTTGACATTCCATTGGCTACTCCGCAGGTATGGTGGGTAACCTCAGGCACTCGAGAGGTACTTCAGTATGCTCAAGGACGGTGGCAGGGAGGTTCTTGTTTACCCATACTTTCCATTGCTGTTGTTCCAGACTGTGAGACCCGGCAAGAGGATGAGTATAGCGTCGTTCTAAACTAGCTTTAGAAGTGCACGTGTATATGACTCTGCCAGAGGGTTGTCGTAGTCAGTGGGAGCAGCGGAAGCATTGGTGGACAGTAGGCTTATGTCTATTTATAGACCAAAGCAGATATAGCGGAAATAGATCATCTATTTCTGATGTGATAGTCATAGGTTTGACTTCATCAGAATATGGGATGAATCTGTTAAGAAGGTAGCAGGGTGTGATGTCCTGGTATTTGATGACATACACAGAGTAGGAAGTGATATTCCTATACTACGATCGGTTATACTTTGGTTGTCACACAGTAGTTTCTCCATATAGGAATCGGATCTTATATCGGACATTCTGGTTACTAGATCTATGGTTTTAGATCTAGGTTTGGGTGGTTTCCCAATCTGGGTACTTAGACAACATTCTATGAGTATTTAGAATGGACGACTCCTGGCACGGTAGTATACCTGCAGGTAATGGAGTCACCCTCTTTAAAGGTGTCTTACAGACTAAAGTGGAGAGGGATGTGTATGATTGGCAGATCACTTGCTTAGGCAATCGAGTTGATCATAAGATGTCAAGTGCCACACCTGATGTTGTTCTTGCAGTAGATGCAATAAGTTGATGTTGATCCAATTCTGGAGAAACAATCGGAAGCAGTTTTAGAACATAAGTTGGCGTTTTAGGGAAATGATAACGGCAGCCTCCTTTAGGAGACGGTTATCATTCCAGGCTTCCAAGGTGACATGGACGACAGGGTGGTCGTCAGAGTTATAGTTTTCCCTCTGACGAGAGGCAGTATTTTGGACAGGTGGTCCAGGTGGATACTGAAGGAAGGATGGCGCAGGATACTGATTAAGTTCAGTTGACGATACAGTCTAAGAAGTTTGGATTTGGAGTTCATTTATGATCTAGGTCCCATCAGACATCCAGACACATTCTAAGACAGGTATTGCTCATTTCGGGAGATGGCTTTCTCCGCGAACTTGAGATAAAGAGAGACATAGAAAGAAACACCAGAGCGGATCCACTCACTGAGGCTATTCCTCGAACGCAATAGTTTCACAAACGAGCTTTGTGAGACTGGCTGGTAGAGGAGTTGGGTGTTTGGTATCACACGGGCTGTGAGTGTGCGACATCGCAATAATTAGCCTTGAGTGCAAGTGGAAGATTGTTGGAGATAGTGCCCTCAGAGTCAATTATTGGATCACAGGCACGTGATGGCAATGATTGAGGGAGGACCTGTCCCAGTAGGACAGTCTTACTCGAGATGATAGTATGCTATCTGGTTTATCTTTATCATCGTGTACTGCTTTAGGTGACCTTACGAGTCGCTATTACATGTTGATAGAGCCCCTAGGATTCTTGCTTGACTACCAGCAGTATGAGGGCGATCATATACGTGAGAGGTGGAGTCTATAAGCACATCCTTAAAAGGTCCCTGGTCGTGGGAGTTTCGAGACAGGGCATCGGTACTCCGGAGTAGACTAGTGTATACAGTCGAGACCCCGACGAGGGGCGGTGGCCGGTCTCACAAGCCACTGGTGTCAGTTGGTTCACCTAAGATGTATACAGGTGCTCATTGGGTTATGAGTACACCGGACAAGACTCGCCGGGAACCTGCTAGTTGGTATTATACCTGACGTCAGATAGCAGTTCCCTGGTGACATGTGTATAGGTTAGTTCATCGACCTGAGATCGTCATTTGTCTCGTGTGAGTTCCTACTGTACTTAGATTACTACCCTACCACGCTCAAAGGAGACATGCAAACAGGTTTTAGTTGGGTACAGTCCCGAGCCATATGGAGGCAGTGAGCGGATCTGCAGGGGTTCGTCTCTCCCGCTATTGGGGGTGAGGTCGCACTGCGTCTAGGAGAGCCAGTATATGAAAAGTCCTTGGCCAAGGCAGGAGATTTGCTGGTAGGTATTCCAGTAGTATCTCAGGGTGTTCTGGGCTACACTCCGACACGACTTGTATCGCTATTGGGGGTCTGACTTTTACCAACCCCCTAGGCCCGCCATGCGATGCTCATAGACGAACGGATCGGACTGTACGGATATTGTCACTGACAGGCTCAGTAGGGTGTCAGGATGAGTTCGCTCATCGACTTCCCTTTTGGTCAATAGCTGGTGGCCCGTCACGTATGGCTGATACCTCTGACGTGCTAGTGGTTAAATCCACAGCCATAGTATTGACGAGTCTTTAGAGTCTACCACACACTCAGTTACTCAGGTTTCGGGCAAAACGCTGTAGATGCCGTATGGAGATATGGCAGGGTTCGATCAGATACGTGCGGTATTGCACGGATCGTGATCGGACGGATTTTACTTGCCGGCTTTGGCTTAAGCCGGATCCGAGTATTAGATAGTGTAGTTTTTGTCTCTTTGCATTTGTGTTCAGTGGGAATACAAATGCGGGCATGTATTTGCAGTAGCGGGGTTTTCCTGTAATTTATTACGGGATCAGTTTTCTGAAGTTGCCAGTTTGCATTCCGTTCCGGCCGGTTTTCCTTTGTTCCCTCACGGCCGGACTTTATCGTTGGAGGGTGTTATTTGCAGTTTGCAATTAACATTCTGTGGAGGGGGTTTATTGTAAGTGTGTGGCTTCATCATGAGATCCTTTTCTTATCATCTCTTTTTGCATTTATGGGATTTGAGTGAGATGAGAGTTAAATTGACTTTGAGGTGACTTTTTTCTCATGCTTATCTCTCATTTCTCTTTTTGATTGATTATTCCCTCCACCATTTTTATCCCACTCCTATAAGATGGAGAGGCCGGCCACTTTTGTGAGAGGAGAGAGAGAGGTTTCATTTTTGGTGAAGGAAAATGATTCATTACATTTCTAGCTTGCTACAAAATTCCTCATCACTCCAAGGTTCATTCCATACATCCACCAAAGGCAACTAAACCCCAAGAGATAAGTTTTATACACTAGCCTGCAGCAAACCTTGGACGCGTCGGCTAGCCAACTTCGCGCCCGAGTTGCCTCGGTCAAGAGGTGGGAGCCCGTAAAAGATTTCGGCTACGTGGTGCCCTTTCCGACGAGGAGGAGATGAAAGGAGATTCTGTAGGAGATCGGAGTGGAGAAAAAGAACGAATGACACGGATCGCTTGGTATAACTCTCTACCCGTATTTTAGTTTGCTAGTTGCTAGGTTAATGGCCCGATCCGGGATAATAGTGCGCGGTGGTGCCGGTTTGCTAGTTTGCAAAATTTTTGTTTCGGCGTTTCCGGTGTCGAATCAACGGCCGGGGCGCCGCCGCGGACTTACAGGACAAACTACCGCAGCACGAATACTAACTAGTACTTATCTGAAATGACGGAGGGCTACGACAGGTTTTTAAGAAAACCATTTGCGTAATGAACTTGATATCGTTGTAGAATCGAGTGATTTTAAATGGAGTGTTTTTGAGGCCTTTCTAGTTTTGCTAAAGGGGTCACTCCCGGTGAAGGGATCGTCGGCCCTTTCCTCATCGAATAAGGTGCAGGATATATCATATATACCACCATGTAAAGCAAGAACTATAGAAGCAATCAAAAAACAAACCGAGTTTGTAGCATCTGCTGGTTTCACTAAAGAGTTCACTCCCGGTGAAGGGATCTCGGCTCTTTCCTTATCGAATAAGGTGCTGGATGTTCTACAAGGAACACCGCTATGCAAAGCAAGAACTAGAGCTACCGATTTTTAAACAAGTTTCTACAACATCTTTAGGTTTCTTTTATTTCATTAATCTCATTAATGAAGTCCCATTTTTTTTTATTGTGCTTCACAAGCATCAGCATTTGAAAACGAAATCAGCAATATAACATATATCTTATATATATAATATAAACATTCGTCACAGGCAGTAATATGATCTCATCACAGAACATTGCAGCAGAAGAACATATATGAAATATTGGATATACTAGGACGTCCGTATTTTAGTACGAGCCTGTATAAAACACGGATTCCACGGTCACGATGAATAGCCAAACCCACATCTCTAGACCCCTACGAGAGCGGCAAGCAACACTACCTAGGGTTAGGAGACCCGGTCTCGACTCCTCGAGATGGTCTCCCACTGGACCCTAGAACCCGGTTACTTATGCTCCCCGCCTTGGGTCTACCTAATGCGGAAAAGTAAATAATATACAACGGTGACATCTTCCGCAACCTGGAAGTGCCCCAATAAAAGAATATTACAAACAAATGAATTTTACATGAATGAAAAATAAAAAAACTCCCATCTCACATAAAATCCCCGGCTATTCAAACGCGACGATCCAATATAACATATCACAGCAACACATAATATCTCATATCATCAACGTAAGCAAGTATGCGTATCCCGATTGTCGTTGATGTATAGCAACGAAGCTGGCGATACACCACATACTACGCTTACGGTCACAGAAAAGAAAGTGTAAAACTACAACAGTTGGAATCCGCAACCTCCTTAGACATCGCATGCCTAACCAAATGAATTCCTTAGACATCGCATGCCTCACAATTATAAACCCCGCATTTTAGTCTCATTTATCGAAAACTCTTTTCAATATCAAGTCGGGCAATTCAACAAGATTCCCAACATTCTGATCGAATGCTCGTCGCAAACTTTAGTAGACGGCCGCACCCCTAGATGCCGTCGACGAAGTGCACTAAGGCGGAACACCGCTGCCGCGAGCACCCGAACGGATGTTTTTGGCGACGGGGTTCTCCTACAGTCACTTGGTCGAGGCTATGGGGCGTCGCTGTCTATTAAGTTTACCCAGTGAGTATCCGCGTACGCTACGTGATTGCGACGGACTTTTGATCACATCAAAATTCCGTGGCAACCGATCATCTGAGACTAAACTGCTATGTTTATAATATTCAAATTAGTTATCTCATAACTTCTTGTGGATTCCATATATTGTATCACAATCCAGATAAATAGACAATGTTAAACTTTCCGATCGAATAATCAAACACCCAAGTTTTCCCCAATATATCTCAATACTTGAAATCAGTTTAAAAACATCCATCACATGCCACAGTACCAATGGTCCAGCCGTAGAAGGGTCAAGCCAACGCCTCACATGTGGCACGCCGTACTGCCCCAAACCCTAAGGTTCAAAAGGCAGTTCAAGACGGTCACATAATCGAGTTAAGGTTTGTTGTCTTCTAGAGGGTCCACCGCGTTACTTGCACGACTTAGAACGTTCTTAAACACGAGAAAAAATCCAACTTTTGAAAGATTTTCCGACAGGGGAAAAAGTGAGTTATTGATATCCGTCCGAACTTTTTAACAGTTTCTAAAATTATCCGGACAAACTAAACAAAGTTAAAATATCCGATCGAATCAACGAGTCCCCAATACAACCCAGAAAACTCAATCTTGAGTAAGAATTAAAAACTCTCAGAAGAATCAGGAAGTACCAACGGTTGTTACTGTGCAAACCCTATCCCTCAATCATCACTTCTTGCCGCGGAACCGCCGCCAATACCAGGGTTTGGCCGCGGTTCCGTGGCGCTTTGGTTGATTTAGGGGGTCGGGTTTCACAGTAATTCCTAAAATACCCTGCTGAATTTTTTGAGTATTTTTAATATGAAAAAAATCACATTTTTGAAAAATTTCTAGAGAAGGGTTTTATCGGGTTTTCCGGGTTCGATCGGACTTTAAACTTCGTCTAGACTTCGCCTAAAACTCTAGCTTGGCTCTGATACCACTGTAGGGTTGCTGGGCACGCGCACAAGGGTCTACGAGGCATCAACCATGCCCGATTAAAAAATTAGCCGTGCCGAACAACCCGAAGCCGGCTCTTTAAACTAGAGTTTAGGCGAAAACAAACATGTTAAACATTTTAACACTAAGTGAGAGGGATTACAACCTTTGTAGATCCGGTCCTTCACTTCATAAGCTCCGTGTTGTGGTCCCTTCGCTGCGATCATCGGGTTCCGGACTCTCTAGAGGTTCCTCGAAGAGAAAGATGCAGTCTTGCTTCCGATCTTCGATACAAAGATAATCTACCTTGAAGTTTCATTAACACAAACTAACACTCACTAAAATTGAGTGAACACTCTCATCTAAAAGGAAAGGGAAGATGAGGATGATGAAGTATGATTTTTGCTCTCTTTATTTATCTTTTTCTCACATTTATTCATCACTTGGAAAAAAGCTAGTAAGTTTTTTCTATGAAGAAAGAAGAAGGAAGAAGATGAAGAATAATAGAATTCCTTTTGTGATGAATAGTAATCAAGAATATATGATTGATTATCAAACCATGGTCAAGGATGAGAGGCTAATCCTATATAGAATAAACTAGAGTTAGGGTTTGGTTAGGTCAAAGCATGAGTCATAACAAAATATCTTTATCATGACAAAATAGAATCCTTCTAGAATGAACAAGAAGGAGCTAACCCTAATCAAACCCTAATCCCATTTTATCATCCTTAAACATGTTTTATAATAAATCATATCATGTCACAATAATATATATCACATATATATTATATATTTGCAACAAAAGAAAATAATACAATTAACATATATCGCATATATATCAATGTATTAATCCGGTGAGAAAAAGAATCTTTTAGTGAGCTAATATTAGTTAATGTAATTTAATATATCATATATATTATTATACATTAAATTATCGAATCAACACTTGATCCGACAATCCGGCTATATCGCATATAACCGACTAATATTTATCCGCACCGATTCATCGAATCAACACTTGATCCGATGACGCGGCTGATATCAAATATCGTGAGAATAGAATACGGTATCTCATATCGTATTATCCTCGGTCCCGCACATATCACATACGTGCCCCTACTCCGTTTTGCCTGAGCCAAGAAACCTCTGTGTAGGACTCTAAAGAATCGTCAATACGCCGGCAGTAGGTGATGATCATATCAAATACTCACAAGCTGCAAGCGGTCAGCTAAACGTAACAGCTACCCAGGTATTGAGCGCTCAGAAGATCAACAAGCAAGCCTGTATATTCTCCTGTGAATCCAAACAGTAACACTCCCGTACAGTCCGATCTCGTCGTCTGATATGTTGCATATCTCGCTTAGGGGTGGTAAACGTCAGACCCCAGTAGCTCGATAAGTCGTGTCGATATGAGGTCTATAACAGTTCGAGAAACTACTGATAACACTTACCAGTAAATCTCAGCAACCCTGGCCAGGGATTTCCGGTTATAGCCAATCGAACATAGCACAACATCAACTCCCTATACCGGGAGAGACGAATCCCCTCCTATCGCTCATTGCCTCCATGTGATTCGGGACTGTACCCAAAAACCACCTTTTTGCACGCCCTTTTGGACGTGGTATGATGGAAATCAAAGCACAGTGGGAATCACACAAGACTCTATGACGATCTCGGGTCAACAGACTACTCTGTACCAGTGTCACCGGAGAACTGCCATCTGACGTGAGGTATAATACCATCTGGGAGTTCTCGGCGAGTCCGTCCAGTGTACCCAGTCTCCACTGAGCACCCGTACACCATCCTTGATGTCAAACACCGATGGATATGGGATCATCCATCGCCCATCATATGGGTCAAGATGCGTATACGCTAGTCTACTCTGGTGCATCGATGCCCTGTCTCGATACACCCTCGACTAGGAACAATTATGGATGTATTCGTCGACTACCGTGGCCCCACTAGTATGATCTCATCATAGTCCCAGTAGTCGAGTACATATCCTAAGGGCTTTATCAACATGTAACATAGAGACAATCAGAGTACATGTTAAGATAAAGTACAACCAGATAGCATACTATCATGTCGAGCAAGAAAGTCCTCCCTATATATGTCCTAGCATCCACTACAATATACATCTTATGTATAGTAATGGCCTCTAGGGCATACATATAACTAACACAGAGCGGGGGCTGGACTAACGCGGGTGCAAAACATAAGCAACGTTTATTATTATAATATATATATCCATTCGTCTCACGCAATAATAGGCTTTCCAGATCACAGATGAATATATTGGATATACTAGAAATTTCGTATTTCGTTTAAGCCTATAACGAAAGACAGATTCCACGGTCGTTATGAATAGCCAAAACCCTACCCTAGACCCCTACGGGTGCGGCAAACTACCCGCCAAATTTCCGAAGTGAAACAACTTCCCTCAATAAAATGAGTAGGCCACTCGGCACTTCAAGAACCTGATAGTTTGTGCACCCCACCTTGGGTCTATCCTAGGTGCAAGAAATAGTAAATGAAATAATACAACGGTGGCTACAACCATAACTCGGATGTGCCCCGCAAAAATAATATTACATCAATTTATAAATTTACATGAGTGAAAGAAAAAGAACACTCTTCTCACATCCCCGGCTATTCATCCATGACAATCCAATACTTCATATACACAAACCATCAAGATGCTAATATGTGCAACCCCTACTAATTAACATATAGCAATTAGTCGACGTTTACTAACACATATACAAACTGAAACTTATAAACGATGTTAAAACTGCAACTTCGAAATACTCCATATTACCCCAACATAAAGATAACATAATATGCAATCTAGGCAAAATCAAATAACACCTAAAATCCTAAATCCAAGATTCTAGAACACCATAAAAATTTCAAGACAAATCCCCATAGTACGGCTGACGAGGCCAGGAAAAATGTGCATATCGCTGGCCATAGTTTGGACTTACTGTTTCATTTTTCTGTATTGTTCTAATTACACCTAAATGAGCACTCTACAATTGTTTAAAAAAAATTTAGAGGCTCTTTAAAAATCGACAGAAACTTGGATTTCATTTTGATTGTTTCGGAGTTATTTCGGTTTCGTAACTTTAAACTTCGCTTGATCCGCTAGTTAAGATTTGAGTAGGCTTTGATACCATGTAAGTAGATATTGCACACCTCATAAAGTTATGGGGAGGCGGAAGTAATAAATAATAATTTTTTTATAACAAGCAACATCAACCTTGATCCAGGATCTCATCGGAAACCCCAACTAGTATTATCTCAAGAAGGTTCTAATTTACTATGAAGTGATTTATACCTTTGTGTCCGAGTCCTTCGGGTATTCTTATCCTCTTCTTATGTTCCTTGAGTGTACGGATCGAGCTTGGGGATCGGCCTCCTTTCGTCAAAGATGATCCACCTGAGAGTTTTTAGTTCAAGCTCTAACCTCTAAAATGAGGTAACTAAATTACCTAGTATGCTAATCTAGATAGCTTAGGAGATATAGAGAATTGTTATGGATTAATATGTCTCAAATCCCCTAGGCTTCTCAACACATGAGAGTGTTAGGAGTTGAGGGAGAAGAAGAAAACCAAGGATGAGAAAGTGTTTGTCAAGAGCTCATGAGAATGATAAAATAGCTAGCTCTTTCTTATGATAACTATGAAGCATGTCACAATATTTATAACCATCTCAATTCACCAGCCATGCCTCAATAGTCATCATAACAATTCAACCATGCCACAATAGTCATCAAAATCATTCAACCATGGCTCAATAGTCTTCATAATTATTCAAGCATGCCTTAATAGTCATCACAAGCATGCTAGCCATGTTTGAATAATGATGAATGTCACATCTCATAGTTCCACCCTATTATCCATTTAAGTAAATGGATTAAATCACAAATGAGGTGTCTTCTTCTAGAAGCACTCTTATGAAATTACAAGAATACCCCTCACCATATATACATACCCGTATTCGTATTCTGAAAATACATAATCAAAAGAGACGAAAATAATCCATTGCTATAATACTAGAATTTGGATTAAACCAAAGCCCACTAGTGTTATCCGTCCGAACATCATCCGTGTAGCCAGTACACGTATATGATCGAAACCCTGCCGTAAGACCATACAGCCTCTACATTGTTTCGCCTGAACCAGCGAAACCCTCTGTGTGGGACTCTAAAGAATCGACGGTACGCTAGAAATGGGTTTAACCACAAGTACATCGTGGCACTAGCTGTACGTAACGGCTACCCAGGTACATGTCGAAAAGAAGGCCGACGAGCAAACTCGTCCGAACTCCTACTGAGCCAGTCCGTGACAATCTTCATGCAATCCGGTCTGTTCTTCTGAGAGTATCGCATGCAAGGTCTAGGGGGGTGGAAAAATTCAGACCCTTAATAACCAAACAAGTCGTGTCGGTGTGACTCAAGACCATCCAAGAATCTACTGGTCCAACCACCAGTAATTCTTAATGGCCAGGGACTTATGGTATTGACCAACCGATCACTGCGCAACATCGACTCCCTATATCGGGAGAGGAAAATCCCCAACAGTCGCTCATTGCCTCCATGTGGCTCGAGACTGTACCCAACTAAAACATGTTTGCACGCCTCAGTAGAGCCATGGTTGGGTAGTAATCAAAACACAGTAGGAACTCACAAGAGACAAATGACGAACTCAGGTCGACAGTCTATCTGCACTCCTGTCACCAGAGAATTGCTATCTGACCCTAGGTATAATACCATCTAGCCAGTCCTCGGCGAGTCCTGTCTGGTGTACTCACACTTAGTGAGCACCTGTATACAATCTTAGGCGCACCTCACTAATGGTTGCGGGACCAATCCATCGGCCCTCGTCAAGATCTAGATATGTATACACTAGTCTACTCTGGAGTGTCGATGCCCAGTCTCGATACTCCTACGACCAGGGACACTTTTAAGGATGAGCCTATCGACTACCCAGCTCCCATAAGTATGATTGTCATCACAACGCTGGTAGTTAGGCAAAGATCCTACGGGCTTTATTAACATGTGTACAAGACATGAAATATAAAGTAAAACACATCACATGTTATGATAAAGACAAACCAAATAGCATACTATTATATCGAGCAACATTGTCCTGTACATACATATCCCAAGCATCTTACACAATGAAGGCCTTTAGGGCATACATATCCAACAGAATGATTATGAAGATGATCCAGTTGGATAGAATATAGGTCAATTGACATATCAAAATGTGGCCGTCCCTGAGTTTATCTCTACAGATTGTATTGGAAATGCGATAGTCAACAATTTTGACGAGCCGATTGTTACCGGAGGAAGCGGTTCAGAGTTGTATAAAGGACAACAGTTTCAAAGTAAGGAGGATCTTAAACATGCAATTGCGATGCATTCTGTCATGCCCCACTTCCCAGTAGACGGAAATGATAACGTGGAAAGCCCGCAACATATTTATCCAGAGAAGGTTATTCCCTAAATAAATATACTAAGCGTATTGAAACAATAATACACAATGTAAGAATAAATAAAGACTGTAAAATTTTTCAACAAATATCTTTATCTATATTCAACTTCAAATATTTACAAGTACATGAGTTTCAGCTGGAAAGTAAATACAATAAGAGAAAATGTCTAAACATGTGGCATACATAAACTGAAGAAAAATGAAGCTGAGCTAGTCCTGATTAGAGATCCGGTTGTAGTCCTACTCTGTGGCCTCCACTTGCTTCTTATCGATCGTATCTGACGAACATTCCAAGAGAAGAAAAGTGGATGGAATGCCCGTCAGCGAACTAGCGCTCGGTAAGTCCCAAGGAATAAAATAAGAGTAAAGAAAATGACAATTGTAGAATATATATGACGAGTAAGAGTATATGTTCATGGATAAGTATATACTATAGGTCTCTATATGGGCACTATGTTAACGTTAAGTTCCAAGTGTGAATGTCAACGCAGCAGTAGAAGTATTCACGAGCTCAAGAGTGGGGCCTCAGAAGCAAGAAAACACGGGCCCATTTCATGTGTTAGAATCGGGGCTCTAGGCTGTGAATGAGTCAACCCGACCGATATTCGAGTAAAATAAAAAAAGAGATTAATACGGGACACCTGAAGCTCCGTTGGATTCATACAAGAAACTATCCCAAACATCCCGAGTATAATATATATTATAATTGTAAGATATCCTTAGTTGATTTGATTGGTTGATTATAACATGACTTGATCGAAACCATAGATTTCAAAAGATAAAATAATGAAGTCAAGTGAGTCGAGAAAAGTGCGAGTCATGTTAATTGCAATCTTGGTTCGAGTTAAGTTAGTTCGAGTAGATTGGGTTCGAGTTCATGTTAGAATTTAGATTTGAGTTTCGAGTTTGGGGTTTCAGTTCGAGTTTAGATTAAAGTTTATATTTGAGTTTGGATTCGAGTTCAGATCTTTTTCATATGGATTGATTTAACTGTTGAAGATTTTATTTTTAGAAGAGACAACTGCTGCACATGGACGGAAGGATTTGTGTTTTTTTCTAAGCCATTTATCATTGATAACCCCGTTAAGTTGTCTAACCTAAATAGGCAAGCACTCACTTTCTCCGGCTTCCCGGCGCTCAAGAGAATTGATCCCGCTTAAACCTATATTAATTTAGAGTTCTTAAGTATTATTTGCATATCTCGAGGGTTTTTTATGTAAAATATATTAATATAGTTTAAAAATAAACCTCGAGGGTGATTTTTAATATTTAGGGTTTTCATGAACATGTATTTTAATTGTTGTGGTATTTTTGGTGATAAAACCTAGCCTTTAAAAGTTTATGGTATTTTAATGAAAACTATCTCTTTTGTAAACTTAGTGGTATTTTATTAAAATTTTAAATCTTCATTTTAAAAATATAGTTTCACAATATGTTTTTATTGAAAATACGAATTTATAGTTTTATATAATTTTTCCAAAGTTTAGTTTTGTTTAGGAAAGTCGTATTTTTTGAAAACCGTATTTTTATTTCCTTTCGATACCGAATACTTCGTGAAGGTTTTGCATCTTGCTCTACTATCCTAAGAATGTGAGATAATCTACATCATCCATTAGCGGGTCCGCAAACGAGGGTTATAGAGGTGTAATTGCCAAGGATTTAAAGTATCGATTAAAAGAAATCTGTTTTGAAAAGAGTGGTATTTTAATGTAAAACTTATTCTGTCACGCCCCGCTTCCCGGTGTACGGCGAAGTGAACGCGACGAGGCCCGCTACGTATATACTCAGAAGTACATACGCTAAGCGTAACTAAGCAATATAAAGTAATTCACAAGAGTCGAATGATATAGAAATAACAGCAACTTTTATTAATAACATTCTTTTGTACAATGCATGAAAAGAAAATACAACTGAAATGAAAAGCGATGCCTAAACAGTGGCATAACAGAAAATGAAAATACTGGAAAGAACAAGGTACAATATCTAGAGCTCGGGATCTTCGTGGAACTGCTCCAAATCTTCACCGGTGGGCTCGATCTCAGCTTGGTCCAACGCACCTGACGACATTCAAAGAAGAAAGAATAGAATGTCGTCAGCGAACAGGTCGCTCGGTAAGTCCCAAAGATAAGGAAGAAATAGACAGAGAGTAAGAGAGAGAGAGTAGCTTTTAATGTTGTATTGTATTGTCATATTATAGTAGTATGGTGTTAACGCTGTTGTTGTAGCTTGGTACAGAAGGATGCCAGTGTATACGAGAGGGGTCTCAGTATGCTAGAGACCAGGGCAAATGGAAGTAGAAGGCTCCGTTATACAATCCGGAACAACGGCAATTGGATTCAGGTTAGGTGTCTTAATCTTACCATCTCGTGCCACCTTTAACACCTTCCGTACCAATCTACCCCTTAAACCCCGCGATGCCTTGTTTGTATTGTTATCTTGTAAACTTGTATTGATTGCCTAATTGACTGATTAACTGATTGACTAACGGAAACCATGATATGTAAATGGCATACAGGGAAACATGTAAAAGGAATATATCTATGGTTCGGTTCAGTCAAGTTATATAGAATGTTAACTGGATTCTGGGATTCATGTGTTCATATTGAGTTGGAATATAAAAGTATATAGATTGACTTGAATCATATTCAAGTCAGAGATAGTCAGACTCTAACCCGAGTCAGACTAAAAGAAAGATAATTTGCAGTTCTGTAATTGTTAGGGGCCTTATTGTAATTTATAAAACTTGAGGGGGTTTTATGTAAAAAGTACTATTATATATATTTCAAAATACACCTCATGTATTTATTATTTATCTTTATAGTTATAATGAGTGTGAATTTTATTTGTGTTATTCTAGTGAATATATCCTAATAAAAGTATTAATTGATTTATTTGAAACTCATGGTATTTTAATGTAACTTTAATCTTGTAAATTTTAGAAAAAATGGAAACTTTATATTATAATAAAATAGGTGTTTAAATGATAATTAAATATATATTAATACAAGAATAATTTTAATTAAATATTTTATTTTCCAAAATCCCATTTTTTCTTAAATGCCGTATTTTAAACCTTTCGAGACCGAATGTTCCTTGCGGAGGTCTGAATCTCGCACTACTAGCCCGCGGGTGCACGATTAACCGTACTATCCCTAACGGGTTCCCCAAAGGTGGGTTGTAGCGGCGCTTTGCTTAGCTTTAATAAATACTATTCATTTAGAAAAACGGTTTTATAAATATAAGGTATTTATTTGTAAAGGATGAAATTTCCGTATTTTAGTTTCTAGGGTTTCCTAAGCCAATTAGCCTATTTCTAAGGTTTAAACGACAAGTCATTAGAAGCCTCAAATCGCCTCTTCACCGCCAATTGCGGCCAGGTAAGTGCCAGGTAAGTGGGAAGGAACCACAATAGTGGGCCTAATTAAAAACCACTAGCCTTGACACACTTGCCTAGACACCACAAAGTCAGTTTAGATAAACGATCGATATCCATGACATATCGTAATTTCATTTTAAAAGATTTTGTTTTAGAATTGTGTACAACTTAAAACTTCTAGAAAAGGTTTATAAAGAATATGGTATTTTAGCGAAAGGTCTTGTATTTTCGTATTCTATGTTTTGACGTTTATCAATTAGGGTTATATTTGTGTGTGTGTAGAGGTAGGTCATTACCTCGTGACTTATTTTAAGGTTTAATGAAGTTTTTAGAGGTTAAATATGATATATTAAACTTGAAGATATTTAAGCGTAAGAATACGGTATTTGAAAACGTTATCATTTCATGTGTGAAAATTCATTCAAATTGATTTATACAAGTTTAGTGATCAAGATAAACATATTTAGGAGTGAGAGAATTAATTAAAACAAGAAAAGTAAACTTTATGGTATTTTTGTGAAAAGAATACGATTTTACAAGAAAGCTATCATTTCATGTGAGAAACTTTATTTAAATTGGTTTCTATGTGATTAATAGTCATCATGGATATGTTTAGGTATTATGGATTAGGTGACAAGTGGAATTTTGTAGAAAAAAACCGAATCGGAAATCGTTTTGTTCCGATTTCCGTCGGGTTCCAAAAAGTCGTATTTTTTTTTATTAAAAGAAAAGAGAGATAGAAGAGATGGGACTTACAAGTTTGGACAAGCTAAGGAGGCTAAGAAAGTGGCGGTTGTCGGTGCGTCGAAAACGTCGCGAAGGTTCTAGCACGATCGCCGGAATTCGTCGTCGGTTTCGGCAGCGCTTCGCTTCTCGCTCTTTTTCTAACGTACCGAGTTCTCTTGAGAATTTGGGAGAGTGGACTTAGAGTTGTAGGGTGAAATGATAGAAGGTAAGGGTGTTTATATAGGGCTAGGCTAGGGTTAGGGTTTGGATTAAAAAAATATTAAAAATATAAAAATTCATTAAAACATCATTAAATTTGGGAGTAGAAGAGGTTTAATAAGAAAATGATAACTGTTCTGGAAAAATAGAATATACAGGGGTGAAGACCAAGTCAACACGGAAAAATTCCGTGTTGACGACTCGGCCGACCGGCCGAGTCCGGCCGGCGGCGCCGGCCGATTCGGCCTAACCGCCGGCCGACTTGGCCGAGTTGGGGCCGAGTCGGGGCTCGTTGGGTGGGGTTTCACTTGGGGGGAATTATGGTGTACTTTATTTTTTGTGTGCAGCATTAATTTTGTGAGTTATGGCTGTTTGACCGTTGACTTCCAAAAAAAATTTAAAACAAAAAGTTATAAAAATTATGTGGGGCATGGGATTCGAACTCTGGTGGCTTGGTTCAGCAATGCAAGGTATTACCAATGAGCTACAAGCTCCTTCTTGTAATTATTGTAGAAAAGTAGATACTTAAAATAATATCAGCAGTATTAAATATCCCAAGTACACTTTAATTTTAAAACAATTTTATGTACACTAAAAATGAAATTATTTAAAAACAAAATAATTAATTATATATATCTTGTGCTCAGATTAAAATACTTCTTTATGGATTTAAAAAAATTCTAAAAAATTTTGTACAGAAAAGTGTATAAGAAAATTAGGGTTGTTACATTCTACCCTCCTTATAAAAATTTCGTCCTCGAAATTTGTAAAAGGAAGGTGTAACAGTGCTAGGAAGTTTAGCGAATAAAAGTGATATGATGGTGAAAAAAGGCTTACCGGTGTTACCTTGACCTACAGTCTTGGCTTCTACGGCTTCTAATGTGAAGGTCTGTCGCCGTGGTATATTCTTTCTAGCTGGAGGCACATTCTGCCTTTGAGGCTTATTTCTCTGCCCTCTAGGCATGTCCCTCATTGCCTGTTGGAATTGGCGAGTATGCTGTGCAGGTGGTGGAGCAGGTAGTGCAGGACGAGTTGCAGGAGTCTGGATGGTTGGCCGCTGCGGTTGGTTGGTGTGTGTGTGTGAGATGAGTTGCTGTTGTAAGGACAGTTACCAATTCCGTGGTTGGATGCGCCACAAATTAGACACAGGCCTTTTGCGCGCCTACAGTCCTTCCACAAATGTCCCTTTCTATGGCAGTAATGGCAAATTTCTTCAGTCCTCCTGGGTTCAAACAATGGCCTGGAAGAGGCTCCACCTGCCATCTGGTTGGCAGGGCGCTTGACTCCTGCAGACTGAGATCTGCCCCTCTCTTTTATCACCGCCTCATAACTGCGGGCAGCTTCTAGGGCTTCCTCATGAGTCAAAAACTTTCCTGTGGCTAGAGCAGCCTTAATCTATGTGTCCAAGCCTTGTTGAAAGTGACGGGCTCTGATCTCTTCCGTCGGTATCAAGTGTGCCGCGAATCGGCTCAACATAGTGAACTCAGCATCATATTCATCTACCGATTTGTCCCACATTGATCCTTACTGTAGATGAATAAACTGCTGCTCCATTGCAAACCTGGCAGTCACAGGGAAATATTTCGTGTCGAACTTCTCGCGAAATGTCTTCCATTCAATCGGCTGCGTAAGACGGCTTTCTTCCGCCTTCCACTAATTGCGAGCATTATCCGTGAGCTGTAGTTTTGCTACACGGACCCAAGCATTGTCTGGCACTTGAGCTGCTGCCAGATCGTCTTCGATGCTTTGTGCCCATTCTTCCGCTTCAAGAGGGCTTCCTTTACCAGAGAACTACTTTGGGTGCAAAGCCCTGAATTGCTTTACTCCCGGTGCATCGTTCTCAAGACGGTTCAAAAGTTGTTGCTGTCCCTCGAGAAGACTGCGGATCGCCTCGAATAGCATCGTTTGCTCAGTGGGTGGTGCAGGAACAACTGGTGTGAGAGGTAGTGCTGGAGGAGTGTTGTTGACGTTGGTGCTGGTGTTGTTCGGAGAATCCATAACCTTGAAGAAAAATTTGGGTTAGGACAGATTCAAATACATGATAAAATTCAAGGAATAGAAATTTGCAAGATTCAAGGAATATGAATTGTAAAGAATGTTTTATGTTGCTGGTTCTTGTGTTATATTGCTTAGGTTGTTCACGCAGACCAGAACTGCATGACAGGGATTCATACAGCTCTGACCTGTATGGGCCACCAACAAAACCTGTCACGCCCCGCTTCCCGGTGTACGGCGAAGTGAACGCGACGAGGCCCGCTACGTATATACTCAGAAGTACATACGCTAAGCGTAACTAAGCAATATAAAGTAATTCACAAGAGTCGAATGATATAGAAATAACATCAACTTTTTGTTGGAGATAGTGCCCTCAGAGTCAATTATTGGATCACAGGCACGTGATTGCAATGATTGAGGGATGACCTATCCCGGTACGACAGTCTTACTTGAGATGATAGTTTGCTATCTGGTTTACCTTTATCATCGTGTACTGCTTTAGGTGACATGACATGTCGCTATTGCACGTTGATAGAGCCCCTAGGATTCTTGCTTGACTACCGGCAGTATGAGGGCGATCATATACGTGGGAGCTGGTAGTCTATAAGCACATCCTTAAAAGGTCCCTAGTCGTGGGAGTTTCGAGATAGGGCATCGATACTCCAGAGTAGACTAGTGTATACAGTCGAGACCCCGACGAGGGGCGGTGGCCGGTCTCACAAGCCACTGGTGTCAGTTGGTTCACCTAAGATGTATACAGGTGCTCATTGGGTTATGAGTACACCGGACAGGACTCGCCGGGAACATGCTAGTTGGTCTTATACCTGACGTCAGATAGCAGTTCCCTGGTGACATGTGTACAGGTTAGTTCATCGACCTGGGGATCGTCATTTGTCTCGTGTAAGTTCCCACTGTACTTTGATTACTACCCTACCACGGCTCAAAGGAGTCGTGCAAACATGTTTTAGTTGGGTGCAGTCCCGAGCCACATAGAGACAGTGATCGGATCTTCAGGGGTTCGTCTCTCCCGGTATTGGGGGTGAGGTCGCGCTGTGTCTAGGAGAGCCATTACACGAAGACCTTGGCCAAGGCAGGAGATTTACTGATAGGTATTCCAGTAGTATCTCAGGGTGTTCTGGGCTACACTCCGACACGACTTGTACCGCTTTTGGGGGTCTGACTTTTACCCACCCCCTAGGCCCGACATGCGATGCTCATAGACGAACGGACCGGACTGTACGGATATTGTCACTGACAGGCTCAGTAGGGTGTCAGGATGGGTTCGCTCATCGACGTCCCTTTTAGTCAATAGCTGGTGGCCCGTTACGTATTGGCTTATACCTCTGACGTGCTAGTGGTTAAATCCACAGCCATAGTATTGACGAGTTTTTAGAGTCCACCACACATTCAGTTACTCAGCTTTCGGGCGAAACGCTGTAGAGGCCGTATGGAGATATGGTAGGGTTCGATCAGATACGTGCGGTATTGCACAGATCGTGATCGGACAGTTTTTACTAGCCGGCTTTGGCTTAAGCCGGATCCTAGTATTTGATAGTGTAGTTTTGTCTCTTTGCATTTGTATCCGGACGGAATACAGATGCGGGTGTGTATGCACAGTATCGGGGTTTTCCTGTAATTTATTACGGGACCAGTTTTCTGGGGTTGCCAGTTTGCATTCCGTTCCGGCCGGTTTTTTCTTTTTCCTTCCCGGTCGGACTTTTCGTTGGAGGGTGTTAATTGCAAGTTTGCAATTAACATTTTGTGGAAGGGGGTTTATTGCAAAAGGATTAATTTAATATGATTTCATCTTTGCTCCATGATGCTTTAATTTGACATGAAAGAGTATGGGTTTTGATATGTTTTGATTGGGTATGGGTTAGTGATGGGCCGGCCAATGCCACTGTGGGAATGATGGGTTTTTAAAAGGGAGGTTGTTTAATTAATTAATGAGAATGGGGAGAATATATATGTGTGTGCGCTGGAGATTCTTTTGCACTGTGGGTTAATTATTAGATAGGAAATGAATGAGCTTAATATAAGGCTCATTATTTTCTCAGCAAGGAGAGAGAGGTGCTTCCTTTTTCAATTTCCAGTGAGCCTTTTTCTTCATTTGGCCGAGCTCCCTTTTGATGGCTTGCTCCATTTTTCTTCAAGCCTTCATGAAAATCATTGTGCACAAATTCCTCCATCATGGCAACCATCCTAAACCCCATAGAGACAACTATTCTACACTATTCTGCAGCAAATCTTGGACGCGTCGGTCAGCCAACTTCGCGCCCGAGTTGCCTCGGTATTGAGGCGGGAGCCCGTAAAAGATGCAGGCGACGTGGTGCCCTTCCGGTGAAGAGGCGACGACCGGAGATCCCGCGAGGAGATCGGAGTGGAGATGAAGACCGGAGGACTCGGATCAGTCGGTATATCTCTAACCTTTCTCTTGTTAGCTAGATCTATTTTAATGGCCCGATCCGGGTGTTTAGTGCGCGGTGGTGCCGGTTTGCTAAGTCCGCAAAATTAAAGTTTATCACCGCTTCCGCATTCCGCCGTCGGGTTGACGGCCGGGGCGCCGTCGTGCACTTACAGTGGTATCAGAGACTCCCCATTAACTTAGTCTAGCTTTGTGTAATGTGTTTTTGAGTTCCGATCGATCGAAACGTCCAAAAACCCGTATTTTGTCATGACAGTTTTCTGTTGAAATTTTTTGGTCCCCAAAAATTTTTCAGGTTGCATAAAAGTACTATGTTGGAAGATATAAGACTACTGGGAAAATACGACACACTGTTCCCTTCATCTAAGCGCGGAACCGCGGCAAAAGCCTACCTGGGGCCGCGGTTCCGCCGCCGATTGGAGAGATCAGTGGGTGGGGTTTTTTCCATTGGGCTTCTGCTGTGAAAATAGAGTTTTTGGAACATTAAAATTGGGCCCATAATTTCCTGAACTGCTACAGTATTGTTTTGGGGCCCACTTGTTATAATTCGATCGGTCGGATATTTTAAACACATTTTTCACAGTTTTTACATTATATCTGCGACCGTGAATGTCACTCTATCGGTAAATCCGGTCTAACTGCTATAGCCCGGTTAGACGGATTTGCGAACGTGACTTTCACGTTGATGTTCTATGTTTTTGCTGTGATGTTGCGGATCGGTCGTGGGGGATAGCCTGGATGCAATGCTAGTACAGTGTTGTTGTATTATGTACATTTGATATTGCGGAGCGAGCGTCCGACATGTGGACTGCCATCACTGCCTGTTTGTATTATTCTTTTGGGGCACGGCCTGGTTGCGGTCGATGTACCCGTTGTATGTATATTTTACTTTCTGTACTAGGTTTACCCCGCGGAGGGGTACACGGATAGCCGGGTTCTAGAAGACAACAAGCCCGCACCTCATGGCATTGGGACGGAGGGGGCTTCACTCCAGGATTGGCTGGCTATTCGCCGCACTCGTAGGGGGTATAGGATTTCATTGCACAGGCTATCCACACGACCAGGGGAACGTCGGGTTTCAGTAGTGGCTCTGTGAAACCCGGGGATCCCAGATATCTGTATTGTTCTGTGATGCTGTACATTTCTGTGATGTTGCATTTCTTTTCACACCTTGAGCGAAATATAATATATTGGTATATATATTAGTAGATGTTGTATATGTTTTTCATCCGCGCTAGTCCAGTCCCCGCTCTGTCGTTAGTAAGCTAACCTAACGAGTGATGACAGGACCCAGTGGCGAATGCGGATGGCATATACGTACGTCAGTATATTTTCGTTCTTTGTGGTGTGATTAATTGATGGGACTGCGTTGATTCGGATCAATGCAAGTTAAACAAACCTATTCTGATGTTGTTGGAACACTTTTCAAAAAGCTGTTATTGCAAGGACATTCACTTTTGTTTTGCATCGTGGTATTCATTTGGAATATCCTGCTCCTCAGTCGACGAGGCAAGGGCCGAGATCCCTTCACCGGGAGTGACCCCTTGGACAGAAGTTTGCGTCAGGGCATTAACTTCACTATAGCCTATTACTTTTGCTTTGCATCGTGGTATTCAGTTGGAATATCCTGCACCCCATTCTACGGGGAAAGAGCCGAGATCCCTTCACCGGGAGTGACCTCTTTAGTAAAAGTTTTCGTCACTATATTTTCTAAAAAGCTATCCGTTCCTTCAACGATATCAAGTTCATTACGTTAAAGGTTTTCGCCAGAAACCATTCGTAGCCCTCCGTCGTTTCATATGGGTAGTCAATAGTATTCAAGCTGTGTTTGTTGGCCAAAGTCAAGGCACAGTGTTTGGTAGCTGTTGGTTATTCATATGCAGCATAGATAGATGCGTTGGTTTGGGGCAGTCGTATAGCCTTGTTGGCCAAAGTCAAGGGCTTGTACGGGTAGGCTCAAATTAACCTGGAGAATGACGGGCAGAACTTGACATGTGACTTATGATTTGTTGGCCAAAGTCAAGGTCATAAGAGCATGGGGCAAAAATCACATCGGGAGTTTCAAAAGAACTGAAACTTGCCAGATATACGCATACCTTCTGGAGTGTGATAGCGTGAGCGGATTCCGTCACGTTATCATGCGATGAGAGTTGGATCCCGATTCCCACTGATGAGTTGGTTTACTCCTCGGGTGACCCCGACTAATTCTTCTTTCAGGTTTGGTGGAGAATTTGAGGTACAGTGGGAGGTTTCCAGATTAGATAAATTGGTAACCATTCTGATCTAGGTTAGAGTGCACGCTGAGTGTTTCTTTTCTCTCTCTCTGGCAGCGACCTTTGACCCGACCCTAAGACTTTGACTCAGTGACCAAGTTGACCGAACCTTCTTAAACACTGGCTTTTGGATTGTCAGAGTTGCAGACCTCATTGCCACTCCTACTTTTACCCTTTTCTCCAGGACACCCGTATTACTGCGAACGTCCACTTCCATTGGACAAAGCCATCGTATGGTTAGATACGAACTCGAAGGAATTCGAGGATGGTTTCCGGTTCTGGAGAAAACGGATAGGATTATTCAGTTGTCTTTTCCCTTTTACCTTCTCTCAAGTTACGAGTACTCCTTAGTTTAGGAGATAGTACACCTATTACGCAAATTGGATAGTCTTCTTCCAAACCTTAGGCTGGTGCCGACCGGTAGGGAATGAAGAAAACCAATTAGCCTAAACGGTGTGCAGAAGGTATTAAGATTAAGACAAAGCAAGGGATTAGTAAGAGGGCAAAGTAAAATGCGACTGATATTCACGACCAAACCAGGTATTTCTTCGCCAATCCTAAATCACCTTTGTATTTCTCCAGGACACTCCGTATCACTACGAAGATCCACAGTTTATTGGATACTCCATCGTATGGTTATATACGAACTTGAAAGGAACTTGTTCCAGTTCGGGGATGGATTCTGGTCCAGGAGAAATAGGAATAAGGTTTATTCGGTTGTCTTTTATCTTCAACTTCTCTCGCATTGCGAGTGCTCTTAGGGTTAGGACAGTACACCCATTATGCTTATTGGATAGTTTTCTTCCAAACCATAGGCTGGTGCCGAATGGTAGGGAAGAAAGAAAACCAATTGGCCTAAAGGGGTGTGCAGAAGGTAATGACTAAAGACATATAAAGGGATTTGGAGAGGTGGCAAAGAATTATACGGTTATAGTTGTGAATCTGGATATTGGAAGAGGCATTACTAGGAATACCAGAATACCCCATCGAAACATTTCAATGTTTTAGTTCAACTGTGTACTGTTAAAAGAAAACTGATTTCCCGATTGGACACTTGCTCCAGGGTATGTATTTACCAGGTTGATTCTCACATCTGTATGATGAGTGGGAGTAAGTTATTGGGAATTGGGTGATCATCCTCATTATATCGAGATTCGTTGTAATCGGTGATATTTGAGGAGATCGCCTGGGCTGTTTGCCGGTCGGCAAATATTTGGTTTTGAATATCCGCTGTTGTGCACCAATTTTAAATTGATATATCTGTACGTCTATTTTCATAGAGTGAGATATACCTTTTGATATTATGTCGATGACATTTACCTATATCAGTGGATGGTTAGGTAAGGAGCATTAAACAGCGGTGTAATTCTTCTTGACCATAAGTACAGTTTTCAACCTACGACACACAGTGAAAGAGTTGTTAGACTCGGCTGACTTATACAGAGTATTGTATATTGTCCAGTGTCCATTAGGACAAAGGGGTTGGTCCTCATACTATATTCTGTTTACTTTTAACTTCTCTAGTTCTTAGACATGTGTTTCGTAGAAACACAGGGTCTAAGTTTTGAGGAGTTATAAGTATTTGAATAGAGTAGAGAGCCAAGTGTAGCAAGTATTGGGATTCTTCAAAGTGATCGAAGATGTAGATACTTGTGTATGGTATTCAGTTGATAGTAATGATAAAGAGAAATTGCTTCTCTTTCAGGTTACTCATAATTGGAAGCATTCCTGAGTTGAGTAACGCTGATCGGCCTCCTTCCATTTAGTTGACATGCACTGCAGATAGCTGCATGATTTGAATCTGGTTCAATTAAATCAGTGCCTCTGGTTCTATATTGGATATAGTACAGTTCATATCTTAACATTGTTAAGATACGGAGAGTTGTCCGGCTTATGATTAAAACCAGACACTGGACAACTTAAGGCACGTTTCTGTAATGGCTGTTTGTGGGTTGACCCAGGCTATGACGAGGGTTGATTTTCTACCATCTGGAAGATCAATAGTGATATTGTTCTTAACTTGCCACATTTTAAAAGAAATGGTTATTTTTCAGAAAACAGTAGTGGGAGTATGGTAGAACTGGAAGCGATTCCAGAACCGCAAACGATTACTGAAGATTTGATAAGAAACCTAAAGATTCAATCTGATTTGACATTCCATTGGCCACTCCGCAGATAAGGTGGGTAACTTCAGGCACCCGAGAGGTACTCCGGTAGCCTCAAGGACGGTAACAGGGAAGTTCTCGTTTACCCACACTTGCCATTGCTGTTGTTCCAGGCTGCGAGACCCGGTGGGAGGATGAGTATAGCGTCGTTCTAAACTAGCTTTAGAAGTGCACGTCTATATGACTCTGCCAGAGGGTTGTCGTAGTCAGTGGGAGCAGCGGAAGCATTGGTGGACATCAGGCTTATGTCTATTTATAGACTAAAGCAGATGTAGCGGAGATAGATCATCTATTTCTGATGTGACAGTCGTAGGTTTGATGTCATCAGAATAGAGGATGGATCTGTTGAGAAGGTAGTAGGAAGTGATATTCCTATACTACGATCGGTTATACTTTGGTCGTCACACAGTGTTTTCTCCACATGGACTTGGACATCATATCAGACATACTGGTTACTAGATCTATGATTTTAGATCTAGATTTGGGTGGTTTCCCAATTAGGGTACTTGACAGCATTCTAAGAGTATTTAGGATGGACGACTCCTGGCACGGTAGTGTACCTGCAGGTAATGGAGTCACCCTCTCCAAAGGTGTCTTACAGACTAAAGGGGAGAGGGACGTGCATGATTGGCAGATCACTTGCTTAGGCAATTGAGTCAATCATGAGATGTCAAGTACCACACCAGATGTTGTTCTTGCAGTAGGTGCAATAAGTTGATATTGATCCAATCCTGGAGAAACAGTCGGAAGCAGTTTTGGAACATAAGTGAATGTTCTAGGGATATGATAACGACAGCCTCATTTGAGAGACAGTTATCATTCCAGGCTTCCAAGGTGACATGGACGACAAGGAGGTTGTCAGAGTTATAGTTTTCCCTCTGACGAGGGGCAGTATTTTGGACAGGTGGTCCAAAGCAATACTGAGGGAGGCATGGCGCAGGATACTGATTAAGTTCAGTTGACGATACAGTCTAAGAATTTTGGATTTGGAGTTCATTTATGAGCACGGTCCCATCAGACATCCAGACATTCTAAGACAGGTATTGCTCATTTCGGGAGATGGTTTTCTCCGCGAACTTGAGATATAGAGAGACATAGAAAGAAACATCAGAGCGGATCCACTCGCTGAGGCTATTCCTCGAACGCAATAGTCTCGCAAACGAGCTTTGTGAGACTAACTAGTAGAGGAGTTGGGTGTTCGGTATCACACGGGCTGTGAGTATGCGACATCGCAATAATTAGCCTTGAGTGCAAGTGGGAGATTGTTGGAGATAGTGCCCTCAGAGTCAATTATTGGATCACAGGCACGTGATTGCAATGATTGAGGGAGGACCTATCCCGGTACGACAGTCTTACTCGAGATGATAGTTTGCTATCTGGTTTACCTTTATAATCGTGTACTGCTTTAGGTGACATGACATGTCGCTATTGCACGTTGATAGAGCCCCTAGGATTCTTGCTTGACTACCGGCAGTATGAGGGCGATCATATACGTGGGAGCTGGTAGTCTATAAGCACATCCTTAAAAGGTCCCTAGTCGTGGGAGTTTCGAGATAGGGCATCGATACTCCAGAGTAGACTAGTGTATACAGTCGAGACCCCGACGAGGGGCGGTGGCCGGTCTCACAAGCCACTGGTATCAGTTGGTTCACCTAAGATGTATACAGGTGCTCATTGGGTTATGAGTACACCGGACAGGACTCGCCGGGAACATGCTAGTTGGTCTTATACCTGACGTCAGATAGCAGTTCCCTGGTGACATGTGTACAGGTTAGTTCATCGACCTGGGGATCGTCATTTGTCTCGTGTAAGTTCCCACTGTACTTTGATTACTACCCTACCACGGCTCAAAGGAGTCGTGCAAACAGGTTGTAGTTGGGTGCAGTCCCGAGCCATATGGAGACAGTGATCGGATCTTCAGGGGTTCGTCTCTCCCGGTATTGGGGGTGAGGTCGCGCTGTGTCTAGGAGAGCCATTACACGAAGACCTTGGCCAAGGCAGGAGATTTACTGATAGGTATTCCAGTAGTATCTCAGGGTGTTCTGGGCTACACTCCGACACGACTTGTACCGCTTTTGGGGGTCTGACTTTTACCCACCCCCTAGGCCCGACATGCGATGCTCATAGACGAACGGACCGGACTGTACGGATATTGTCACTGACAGGCTCAGTAGGGTGTCAGAATGAGTTCGCTCATCGACGTCCCTTTTAGTCAATAGCTGGTGGCCCGTTACGTATTGGCTTATACCTCTGACGTGCTAGTGGTTAAATCCACAGCCATAGTATTGACGAGTTTTTAGAGTCCACCACACATTCAGTTACTCAGCTTTCGGGTGAAACGCTGTAGAGGCCGTATGGAGATATGGCAGGGTTCGATCAGATACGTGCGGTATTGCACAGATCGTGATCGGACAGTTTTTACTAGCCGGCTTTGGCTTAAGCCGGATCCTAGTATTTGATAGTGTAGTTTTGTCTCTTTGTATTTGTATCCGGACGGAATACAGATGCGGGTGTGTATGCACAGTATCGGGGTTTTCCTGTAATTTATTACGGGACCAGTTTTCTGGGGTTGCCAGTTTGCATTCCGTTCCGGCCGGTTTTCTCTTTTTCCTTCCCGGTCGGACTTTTCGTTGGAGGGTGTTAATTGCAAGTTTGCAATTAACATTTTGTGGAAGGGGGTTTATTGCAAAAGGATTAATTTAATATGATTTCATCTTTGCTCCATGATGCTTTAATTTGGCATGAAAGAGTATGGGTTTTGATATGTTTTGATTGGGTATGGGTTAGTGATGGGCCGGCCAATGCCACTGTGGGAATGATGGGTTTTTAAAAGGGAGGTTGTTTAATTAATTAATGAGAATGGGGAGAATATATATGTGTGTGTGCTGGAGATTCTTTTGCACTGTGGGTTAATTATTAGATAGGAAATGAATGAGCTTAATATAAGGCTCATTATTTTCTCAGCAAGGAGAGAGAGGTGCTTCCTTTTTCAATTTCCAGTGAGCCTTTTTCTTCATTTGGCCGAGCTCCCTTTTGATGGCTTGCTCCATTTTTCTTCAAGCCTTCATGAAAATCATTGTGCACAAATTCCTCCATCATGGCAACTATCCTAAACCCCATAGAGACAACTATTCTACACTATTCTACAGCAAATCTTGGACGCGTCGGCCAGCCAACTTCGCGCCCGAGTTGCCTCGGTATTGAGGCGGGAGCCCGTAAAAGATGCAGGCGACGTGGTGCCCTTCCGGTGAAGAGGCGACGACCGGAGATCCCGCGAGGAGATCGGAGTGGAGATGAAGACCGGAGGACTCGGATCAGTCGGTATATCTCTAACCTTTCTCTTGTTAGCTAGATCTATTTTAATGGCCCGATCCGGGTGTTTAGTGCCCGGTGGTGCCGGTTTGCTAAGTCCGCAAAATTAAAGTTTATCACCGCTTCCGCATTCCGCCGTCGGGTTGACGGCCGGGGCGCCGCCGTGCACTTACACTTTTATTAATAACATTCTTTTGTACAATGCATGAAAAGAAAATACAACTGAAATGAAAAGCGATGCCTAAACAGTGGCATAACAGAAAATGAAAATACTGGAAAGAACAAGGTACAATATCTAGAGCTCGGGATCTTCGTGGAACTGCTCCAAATCTTCACCGGTGGGCTCGATCTCAGCTTGGTCCAACGCACCTGACGACATTCAAAGAAGAAAGAATAGAATGTCGTCAGCGAACAGGTCGCTCGGTAAGTCCCAAAGATAAGGAAGAAATAGACAGAGAGTAAGAGAGAGAGTAGCTTTTAATGTTGTATTGTATTGTCATATTATAGTAGTATGGTGTTAACGCTGTTGTTGTAGCTTGGTACAGAAGGATGCCAGTGTATACGAGAGGGGTCTCAGTATGCTAGAGACCAGGGCAAATGGAAGTACAAGGCTCCGTTATACAACCCGGAACAACGGCAATTGGATTCAGGTTAGGTGTCTTAATCTTACCATCTCGTGCCATCTTTAACATCTTCCGTACCAATCTACCCCTTAAACCCCGCGATGTCTTGTTTGTATTGTTATCTTGTAAACTTGAATTGATTGCCTAATTGACTGATTGACTGATTGACTGACCGAAAGTATGATATCAGAAAATGGTTATAACCGTAGAGTCATGTAAATGACATACAGGGAAACATGTAAAAGGAATATATTCATGGTTCAGTTCAGTCAAGTTAAATAGAATGTTAACTGGATTCTGGGATTCATGTGTTCATATTGAGTTGGAATATAAAAGTATATAGATTGACTTGAATCATATTCAAGTCAGAAATAGTCAGACTCTAACCCGAGTCAGACTAAAAGAAAGATAATTTGCTGTTCTGTAATTGTTAGGGGCCTTATTGTAATTTATAAAACTTGAGGGGGTTTTATGTAAAAAGTACTATTATATATATATTTCAAAATACACCTCAAGTATTTATTATTTGTCTTTATAGTTATAATGAGTGTGAATTTTATTTGTGTTATTCTAGTGAATATATCCTAATAAAAGTATTAATTGATTTATTTGAAACTCATGGTATTTTAATGTAACTTTAATCTTGTAAATTTTAGAAAAAAATGGAAACTTTATATTATAATAAAATAGGTATTTAAATGATAATTAAATATATATTAATACAAGAATAATTTTAATTAAATATTTTATTTTCCAAAATCTCATTTTTTCTTAAATGCCGTATTTTAAATCTTTCGAGACCGAATGCTCCTTGCGGAGGTCTGAATCTCGCACTACTAGCCCACGGGTGCACGATGAACCGTACTATCCCTAACGGGTTCCCCAAAGGTGGGTTGAAGCGGCGCTTTGCTTAGCTTTAATAAATACTATTCATTTAGTAAAACGGTTTTATTAATATAAGGTATTTATTTGTAAAGGATGAAATTTCCGTATTTTAGTTTCTAGGGTTTCCTAAGCCAATTAGCCTATTTCTAAGGTCTAAACGACAAGTCATTAGAAGCCTCAAATCGCCTCTTCACCGCCAATTGCGGCCAGGTAAGTGCCAGGTAAGTGGGAAGGAACCACAATAGTGGGCCTAATTAAAAACCACTAGCCTTGACACACTTGCCTAGACACCACAAAGTCAGTTCACATAAACGATCGATGTCCATGACATATCGTAATTTCATTTTAAAAGATTTTGTTTTAGAATTGTGTACAACTTAAAACTTCTAGAAAAGGTTTATAAAGAATATGGTATTTTAGCGAAAGGTTTTGTATTTTCGTATTCTATGTTTTGACGTTTATCAATTAGAGTTATATTTGTGTGTGTGTAGAGGTAGCTCATTACCTCGTGACTTATTTTATGGTTTAATGAAGTTTTTAGAGGTTAAATATGATATATTAAACTTGAAGGTATTTAAGCGCAAGAATACGGTATTTGAAAACGTTATCATTTCATGTTTGAAAATTCATTCAAATTGATTTCTACAAGTTTAGTGATCAAGATAAACATATTTAGTAGTGAGAGAATTAATTAAAACAAGAAAAGTAAACTTTATGGTATTTTTGTGAAAAGAATACGATTTTACAAGAAAACTATCATTTCATGTGAGAAACTTTATTTAAATTGGTTTCTATGTGATTAATAGTCATCATGGATATGTTTAGATATTATGGATTAGGTGACAAGTGGAATTTTGTAGGAAAAAAACCGAATCGGAAATCGTTTTGTTCCGATTTCCGTCGGGTTCCAAAAAGTCGTATTTTTTTTTATTAAGAGAAAAGAGAGATAGAAGAGATGGGACCTACAAGTTTGGACAAGCTAAGGAGGCTAAGAAAGTGGCGGTTGTCGGTGCGTCGAAAACGTCGCGAAGGTTCTAGCACGATCGCCGGAATTCGTCGTCGGTTTCGGCAGCGCTTCGCTTCTCGCTCTTTTTCTAACGTACCGAGTTCTCGCATGCTTCGTTGGATGTGCGGTAACACTAGAAAAGACAAGGTGCGAAATGAGGATATTCGTGCAAAAGTTGGTGTAGCACCCGTGGAGGAGAAGATGCGGGAAAACCGGCTTAGATGGTTTGGTCATGTGCGACGCAGACCTATGGAAGCACCGGTTCGACGAATAGATACTCTCGATATGGGTAATGGCAAAAGGGCAAAAGGGAGACCGAAGAAAACATGGATGGAGGTGATACGAAACGATATGGTTGCCAAAGGACTCAATGAAAGTATATTGTTCGATAGAAGTGAGTGGAGACAGAGGATTCATGTGCTGGACCCGGCGTGATTCTCATGTTGGTTCATGTAGCCTACCCCATATGCTTGGGATAAAAGGCTCAGTTGTTGTTGTTGTTGTTGTACTTAGAGTTGTAGGGTGAACTGGTAGAAGGTAGGGGTGTTTATATAGGGCTAGGCTAGGGTTAGGGTTTGGATTAAAAAAAAATATTAAAAAAATATAAAAATTCATTAAAATATCATTAAATTTGGGAGTAAAAGAGGTTTAATGAGAAAATGATAACTGTTCTGGAAAAATGGAATATACATGGGTGAAGACCAAGTCAACACGGAAAAATTCCGTGTTGACGACTCGGCCGACCGGCCGAGTCCGGCCGGCGGCGCCGGCCGATTCGGCCGAATCGCCGGCCGACTTGGCCGAGTTGGGGCCGAGTCGGGGCTCGTTGGGTGGGGTTTCACTTGGGGGGAATTATGGTGTACTTTATTTTTTGTGTGCAGTATTAATTTTTTGAGTTATGGCTGTTTGACCGTTGACTTCCAAAAAAAATTTAAAACAAAAAGTTATAAAAATTATGTGGGGCATGGGATTCGAACTCTGGTGGCTTGGTTCAGCAATGCAAGGTATTACCAATGAGCTACAAGCTCCTTCTTGTAATTATTGTAGAAAAGTAGATACTTAAAATGATATCAGCAGTATTAAATATCCCAAGTACACTTTAATTTTAAAACAATTTTATGTACACTAAAAATGAAATTATTTAAAAACAAAATAATTAATTATATATATCTTGTGCTCAGATTAAAATACTTCTTTATGGATTTAAAAAAATTCTAAAAAATTTTGTATAGAAAAGTGTATAAGAAAATTAGGGTTGTTACATATTCTTTGGACCAACCATATATATATATATATATATCGTTCTATGAAACCATAGTGTGTGTGTGGGGTAGATTGTTACCCTGTAAAGTTTTCCTAAACGTAGGTAAACCAGTTATCGAGAAAGGGGTTATACTAAAATTCATGATGTTTTAATGAAAAGTTTGTTATATGATTGTTTCATATGTAAATTTTATTAAACTAAAAGCTACATGATTGTAAATAAGGTTACGAGTAGTGTGAGAAACTTAGTTTGACCTAATTTGCCGATCACGTGGATAAAAAATGTTAAAAAGAAGATTATATCAGAGCTAACTCCACTTTTGTAGATATTTTCTTAGAAGACGAATTGAGATGAAAGGAATGAAAAGAAGAGGGACTTACTCGTTGTGTAGTGTTAGGAAGAGGTTAAGAAAGAGATGGGTGTCTTGCTCTCGTCGGAGATGCTCTGGTCGTCAGAATTTGTCACGCCCTGCTTTCCAAAATACGCTAAGATAGGCACGTGACAGAGCCGACTATGCTACATGTGGATAGCAAATATCCTTCCACAGTCACATTACGGCTGTAGAGATATCAAGAACAATAATAAACTATCTAACACATGTCCATAAGCCAGAATAAACGAGTCAAGAATAAAATAATGCGGAAGTAAAAAGAACCAATACAGGAATAAACTGGAATGTACGTCCCATAATGCGGGCTCACATCAGGAATGAAAATACTGAAAGGAAAAATAAACTAACTACTAATAAGTCCTCACTGCTCGGCCTGCTCACTGAAAAACTCCTGCTCGGCCTGCAGCAAAGGTAGAGAATCTGGGCCATGCAAAACCCAGATGTCAGTGCGTCATAATATCAAGCAATAATATAAACAGGGGTAGCAAGACATGCAGGTATGAGCATGAACGGTAAAACAGGTATAACAGTAATATAAATAGTGACAGTGAAGGGTAAGGCATAGGTGATGTGCAGTAAGTAATCTAAACTAGTCTACTGGGTTATCTACTCTCAAGTCTTTGAAATCAATTTGATGAATTATCGATGTAACTCAATAGTATCCCGTGCATGCCCGAGACCGCGGTCAAGATTCTCGGGCTGAATTCGAGACGTGCCGCAAGGTAGTAAAAGGTAGTAGGTAACGATGAATGATGTCAGTAGCATCCTCCCGGGGCTGGCTTAGCCCGTAAGATTGATCAGTAAAGGTATCGAACTGTCGAGTTACAAGTCAGATTTCATCATTGATTTCCCCATACCCCCAGGTTATGTGTTCAAGTCAGGTATTGATAGATCTGGAGCTAATGCCAACACAGGATCAAGCAGGTACATGTTTGTCTGAATAGACAATAGGAAATGTCCGAAGGGACAACGGGTCAAGATTGTTGGCATTAGTAACAAGATCAGGCAACAGGTCAAGCTGTGGTACATCAGGTCATGTCAGGTAGTGTATATAGATCCCATCATGTCAAGAAGTGCACGGTATCAAGTCGTGTCAAGTAGTAGTGTATCAAGTCATGTCAGTTGGTGCACAAATGTCATGTGGGTGCTCATAATCAAACTATAGGGTACACAAAAACAAGTATGGGGTACCAATGTAACAATAAAATGGAATAATGTGATGTGGTATGCAAATAGGTAAAATTCAAACATATGGATGCACAGTTATCGATTAGGGTTACGTTTATAGTTCCATGTAACGTTTTAAAAATAATTAAATAAATAATTAAATGAATAAAAGTGTTTAAGTGAATTTTAGGATTTTCGGTAAAGTAAAACGTATTTTTCGTAAAGCCAAACCGTGATTGTTTTTCATTATAAATTCAAAAATACCTATTTAATTATGTAATTACTAGTAAATAGTGTTTATTTAGCCACTTATAAATTTTTAGTTTAATTAAAAAAAATTCCTAAATTAATTATTTTAAATATTAACATAAGCTTTATTTTTACACTAAATTAGTGTAAATTACAAATTTAAATGGTTTTAATTTGTAAAAATGAACCATGGCATATTAGAATTTAGTGTGTATCATGCAAAAATTATTTGCAAATTTTTCCTAATTTCTAGAGCTTTCTTGAGTTGCTATAGTAAATAAATAAATAAATAATTAATTAAACCATGAAAAGACTTTAAATGATGATTCTTTCTTGAAACTTCCACACTTTTCTTCACTCTCTTCTCTTTCTCCCTCCCCATGGCCGGCCACAACTCATCCATGGCAGCCCCCCCCATTTTCCACCTCATTTTTATTCAAAAATCATCAAAAATACATCAAAAATTCAACTAAAATTCCACAAAATCATATATATTTTCATACCCTTTATTCTCTACTCTTCTTTACATGGAATTTGGAGTGGGAAAGCATGTATTTTTGAGGCTCATTTTCAAGTTTGGACATGAGGTTGTGGAGGTATAAATCCTTCTCTTTTATTTTATTTCTATTAGATATTTCTTTTAAAGTTTAATTAGATTTAATCTATTAATTCTATTTACTACTTTTAAAATTCAAGTTAGGGTTTGAAAAATCAAGTTGTGATTTTTATTAATTAATGAGGGTTATAATCACTAGTTTAACATATTTAGAAGTGGAAATTCTTATAGGGATGATATGTTGTAAATTGTTAACCTAAAATTGATTTAATTATACTTTTTAGCTAACTAGTTTTTTATAAAATATGTTTATGGGTAATATAAAATTCCAATTAAGATTTCTATCATTAGATTGTAGTTTTAGTGAGTATATTAACATGTTAATGGGAAGAAAAACTTAGTTTGATCACTAGATTCAATTGATAATTGGAAAATAGTAATAAAATGCTATTATTTTATTAACTAGATTTTGGAAAATTCTAAATAAAAGGGATTTAAAATATAATATTGGTTTCATTATATCATTATCATCATAAATTGTGGTTTAAGTCATTAATTTATGCAAAATCATGTTTTGAGGTGGAATTGTGGTATTTTGCTTGGAAAATGTTGAAAATTGTTAAATGTTGTAAACTAGAAATTTCAAATTTATATAAATTTGAAATTTCTAGTTTACAACATTTAACAATTTTCAACATTTTCCAAGCAAAATACCACAATTCCACCTCAAAACATGATTTTGCATAAATTAATGACTTAAACCACAATTTATGATGATAATGATATAATGAAACCAATATTATATTTTAAATCCCTTTTATTTAGAATTTTCCAAAATCTAGTTAATAAAATAATAGCATTTTATTACTATTTTCCAATTATCAATTGAATCTAGTGATCAAACTAAGTTTTTCTTCCCATTAACATGTTAATATACTCACTAAAACTACAATCTAATGATAGAAATCTTAATTGGAATTTTATATTACCCATAAACATATTTTATAAAAAACTAGTTAGCTAAAAAGTATAATTAAATCAATTTTAGGTTAACAATTTACAACATATCATCCCTATAAGAATTTCCACTTCTAAATATGTTAAACTAGTGATTATAACCCTCATTAATTAATAAAAATCACAACTTGATTTTTCAAACCCTAACTTGAATTTTAAAAGTAGTAAATAGAATTAATAGATTAAATCTAATTAAACTTTAAAAGAAATATCTAATAGAAATAAAATAAAAGAGAAGGATTTATACCTCCACAACCTCATGTCCAAACTTGAAAATGAGCCTCAAAAATACATGCTTTCCCACTCCAAATTCCATGTAAAGAAGAGTAGAGAATAAAGGGTATGAAAATATATATGATTTTGTGGAATTTTAGTTGAATTTTTGATGTATTTTTGATGATTTTTGAATAAAAATGAGGTGGAAAATGGGGGGGGCTGCCATGGATGAGTTGTGGCCGGCCATGGGGAGGGAGAAAGAGAAGAGAGTGAAGAAAAGTGTGGAAGTTTCAAGAAAGAATCATCATTTAAAGTCTTTTCATGGTTTAATTAATTATTTATTTATTTATTTACTATAGCAACTCAAGAAAGCTCTAGAAATTAGGAAAAATTTGCAAATAATTTTTGCATGATACACACTAAATTCTAATATGCCATGGTTCATTTTTACAAATTAAAACCATTTAAATTTGTAATTTACACTAATTTAGTGTAAAAATAAAGCTTATGTTAATATTTAAAATAATTAATTTAGGAATTTTTTTTAATTAAACTAAAAATTTATAAGTGGCTAAATAAACACTATTTACTAGTAATTACATAATTAAATAGGTATTTTTGAATTTATAATGAAAAACAATCACGGTTTGGCTTTACGAAAAATACGTTTTACTTTACCGAAAATCCTAAAATTCACTTAAACACTTTTATTCATTTAATTATTTATTTAATTATTTTTAAAACGTTACAATCTTCCCCCCTTTAAGAAATTCGGTCCCCGAATTTAAATTAAAACTCCCCCACCAAATACTAAAACATTTAGCAAAACACTCAAATCATCGGGGCTCCGAAATCATCAATACATAACAAAAATCAACTCCGTCAAGCATAACGAAATCATCGGAGTTATGGCGAGAATAAAATATCAAAACCCAATATGAAAACCAACATAATATACATCAATCTACAACTTATATATAGTGTGCATCATAGTGAAACTGTACAAGTATCTGGATAAGGAAATATACAAAAACCCCTTTTGAAAATTACCGTGTGATGCACGTGTCACGGCATAAGTAGTGGACGTTTATTTTAAAAAAAAAACTATATATATATATATATATATCGTTTATTTAACATACACGTCCCGCCTGGTTACTAAATCAATAATAATAATTAGGAAAACATACTGCTCAAACTAAAATCAATCCCAATCACATCAATAAAATGTCATGTGCATCCGGTGCGCACTGAAATCGAAACCAATTACAGATACCATGAATACCTACAAAACAAAACTAAGTGCAACAGGTGTGCACCAAAAATATCTGTCAAGTGCAACGGGCGTGCACGACACAATATCAGGTACATCTAATCTGCACAAAACCCCGATTTAGTGCATCTGGTGTGCACAAAATCGCATCAAGTGCGCCAAGTATGCGCAAGAATCCTGATCAGGTGCACATGGAGCACGAAAACATACATCGAATATCAAACTCGAATCACAGTACGAAAATGGATAAAAACTAGGTCGAACCATATATCAAAATCATGTGTAACCCATATGCACGAAATCAAATCAAAATCTCAAAATATATAAAACCAAATCAAGTGTACTGGGTGCGTACTAAACCACATCAATACAACTGATATATGAAACACAAATAGAATGAAGGTACACACATGAAATACCAATCGTAGAACAAAGTCCTCAAAATACCAAAATCCAATCAATGAAAATATGAAATTCAAATCACTAAATCACAATCGTAAACACTATCGTCAATGTGCGCCTCTTTCCTCTGATGTCGGCTGCTTTAAACTCGCCTCTTCGTAGCTATGCAGACTGCGCTACCAACGGCAACACTCATATCTAGAGTCTCCCATGTAATCGATCCCTTCACCTGATATCCGGACTACATTAAACTTTTCGATCGATCCATCAAAATCCCATAATTCCCCGAGAGCTCAACACTCAAGTACAGTTTAAAAATATCCGGTACATACCCCAGCATCGATGATCCAGCTGTAGAAGGGCAAACCCAAGCCTCACTAATGGCACAGCGGAACTGCCGTAAACCCTAAGGTTCAAGGGCGTTCTCGTGGTCATTATGTCGAGTTAGGGTTTCATTCTTCTAGAGGGTCCATCGAAATACCTGCATGTTCTTCCGAATACTTTAAACTTAGGAAAATGGTTTTCTGATAATCGTTCGAACCCTTTAACTTCATCCGGAAGGCATGTGAATACCCTTCGCCCGCACGCTAAGCAATGCTTCAATTCTCAAGAATAACCAATACTCTAATGGTTATCGCATTCGAGCCGCAGCTTCCTCTGCCTGTGCGCCCGTGCTAACAGAACCACCCTCCGACATCGACGAAGATAGATCAAGGAACGAATGAAATACGGTGCAAACAAATGTACATCCTAAGGCTCCTTAAGCAGAGTAGCGTATCGTAAGTATGCCGCGGACCATACCCACGGTACGTTACTCTACCTAACTCGCCTACTCCATCAACCAAGGGTCACCTAGACTTATACAAGGTTAAACCTAGCGCTCTGATACCAACTTTGTCACGACCCGAAAGTACGGAACGTGACCGGCACTTAGATTACGAAGCGTCTAGAGGCGCCACGTAACCTAAGTAAGCCGAAGCCCAGAAATCTAAACCATAGAAGAAGAAGAAGAAGAAGAAGAAAAAGAAAACAAGTTTAAAAGCATCAGCAATTTTCCCAAAAATTTCGGCAGAGTCTCCTCTGTAAAAACTGGCCCCCAAACGGGTACAACATGTATAATATACATAAACAATAAAAAGCATCCCCAAACGGGAGCTAGCATCAACGCCAACAGGCGGAAACAACCACAGCAAGCACAATAATATACAACGCCAATAGGCGGGGCTCAAAACTCAAAAGAAAACAAAACCACCAGATCTGAATAACACATGCGCGACTCTAAGGTCGAAATAAACAACTGGTCCAATAAACTTATCAAGTAATACAAATATGGTTGATGGAGCTTACTAGATACAAATGAATGAATAAAAGTACAATGGTGATTCGGATACAAGGGAACCAACCTACCGTGCAAATCACCCTGAAGAAAAGATGTGCCAACAAGCTGCCACGGAAATCTGTACATCGAACCTGTAAAGAATTTGGCACAACGGGGGTGAGTTGCCAACTCGTGAGTAGAAGACATCTACGAAAAGAAAATCGAATGCACGACCCTATCCTAGGTCATAATAATACACTATAATATCCCAATCATCTAGTAATAGCAGGGTAATACTACGTGTAAGTGCAAATACTCCGTGTCGTGTCAGTGCCTCATATAATACTATGTCATATGAATGAAATGCATGCACCATGAATGTAAAGTAACAAATCCTGAAATCCAGATATATATGTATAAGAAATCTTTAGCTGTTATCATAGTAGAATGTGTATAAGAATCTGAAATCTCAATAATGAAATCCATGGAAATCCGTGTCAAACATCGACACAACACATGTAATCTCAAGTCTCAATATCTCGGGCTCCGTCAGTCCGGATCGGCCCATATCATCAAATCTCACGACAACGGTCGGTATCCTCCGGATATCCGCCGCGCCAGACATCACCGGTAGGTAGCCTTCCCCTGCCAGGCTCATCGTCTACAACTCGATCTTCTTGCCCCGGGGTACCATACCGGGCCCACCATGTACCCGAGACGGTTCATCCACTCCTCGAATCGGGTCTCGAAATCCAACAGAAAACATGAAATACTCATGGTGGACGACTCATACATCACGAGAAAACCGCATCTTATTTAAAAAGAGAAGGGGAGAGAGAGAGAGAAGTTTTTATATATTTTTGCGGTTTTCCCCAAAAATCCAGAAATCTCATAGAAATCCAAATCTCAAAATCATGAGTAAGTATATGATAAGTGTCAGCATATGCCCATACTACTGTGCGATAACATGAAATATGAATGCATCAATGTCTAAGTAATAAATATCATGTCTTATACTAATGTCAGAAAATAATCACAATATTATATTTGTCTAGTTGCTAACTGATTCTATCCATAAAAGACAATATGATCTAAAGTGTACGTGACATAGCAATTACCGATGATGATGTGTGTGAGCCGGCAAATAAGTGTGCGTGGAACATACGCATCATCGGTAATAGTGCTGGTGTCCTAACAGGTAAAGTTTATACTGATTATAGCAACATATAAAAGAACATGCACCATGATGATTACAGTATGAATGTAAATACAGATGTGCATTATCCACTCCTCTGCGAGATACGAGTACAACTACCACTATGTGAGTCGAACCTAAACCAGTGTCCATCTAACATCCTAAGGAATTAAACCTAATAGACTAGTCAGTAAGAAACTAGAGTCTACCTAAGGTCTTAATCAATATCTCTAATAGTCGGCGATCCCGCCTCAATAGCGTCACGTACGTAGTACGGTTTCCTCGAATCAAGAGTGCGGATCAATCATCAAATCTAAGCCTCGTACGTAAAATCCATCGTACGGCATCCCAATATCGGGGTACGGTCAAGTATCTCCTAGGTGTCTCCTCATTCGTATAATGTCATCATCAGTACATCTCATGATCAAGGTGTTAAACTGTGATCGCATACATCAATCATATATCATTGCCATCATGATAAGCATCATTAGTTTATCCTCAGAAATATCATGTCGTAATCAAGTTATACATATATCATATCGTGATCAGTCACCAGTTACAGTCCGGGTACTATTCTAGCGTCCCATGTACATCAATATCACCACCACTCTTTATAATTTATAAATGCATGTTCATTATCTCATTCTCTAATGATCCGCTAACACTTTATTACGACTGTATAGTCAAGAATCACGGCATCAAGCCCAGTTATACTGTTTCATCATACCTCGGATATCATATCACATCAATGAATCCCATATACGTGTGGTGTATATATATACACCTATACCTAGTTTTATATATATACACACATATACGTATACGCCAAGTCAAGTTTTAGTGTGTGCGTGTATGTTTCTATCAGAAACCTACGAACCTTTCCCAAAGTATTCATCCTCAGGTATGGTTTTCCTAAATCAGTCTAGTCCCGCCTAGGGTCATTACTAGGGTCCTGCTCGGTAAGAATTTAGGGTCACATCGGGTTTCCTAATGTCACTAAGTACTATTCCTAATCTACGTTGCGGGGGTGCTAAACGCCATCCACCCGACTTCCCCCCGTAGATATACATCTACTCACCTGGTCCATGTCTGCCGAAGACAGTGTCGCCATCCTCCTCTTCATCGCCCGCAGTCTATGTGAGGGGTACCTAGACGCAAACATTTAAATAGCATCGTAAACTGAATCACATACAAAAGTCAAACGATACAAAGAACAAGCATAGGTTAAAACCTATGTCCCGTCCACGCAAAAGAACCAAATACCGCTCGATATCGGCGTACAAACTCCGATGGATCGAGATAACATCATCAAACAACTTGTAGTTTAAAAACACATTACTTATACCATAAAACACGATTAAATCCATCGAAACCCTAAAATCTATCAAACTGTCCAATTTCGCAAAAACCCGAAAATGCCAATATACCGTTTTTCATCAAAACTTGACATTTAAATGAAACTAATGGTCATAAAACTCATTAAATAGCATTACTAGACTATACAAACCATTACTATATTTTTATTACACAAATTTATATAAATTTGAAATTTCTAGTTTACAACATTTAACAATTTTCAACATTTTCCAAGCAAAATACCACAATTCCACCTCAAAACATGATTTTGCATAAATTAATGACTTAAACCACAATTTATGATGATAATGATATAATGAAACCAATATTATATTTTAAATCCCTTTTATTTAGAATTTTCCAAAATCTAGTTAATAAAATAATAGCATTTTATTACTATTTTCCAATTATCAATTGAATCTAGTGATCAAACTAAGTTTTTCTTCCCATTAACATGTTAATATACTCACTAAAACTACAATCTAATGATAGAAATCTTAATTGGAATTTTATATTACCCATAAACATATTTTATAAAAAACTAGTTAGCTAAAAAGTATAATTAAATCAATTTTAGGTTAACAATTTACAACATATCATCCCTATAAGAATTTCCACTTCTAAATATGTTAAACTAGTGATTATAACCCTCATTAATTAATAAAAATCACAACTTGATTTTTCAAACCCTAACTTGAATTTTAAAAGTAGTAAATAGAATTAATAGATTAAATCTAATTAAACTTTAAAAGAAATATCTAATAGAAATAAAATAAAAGAGAAGGATTTATACCTCCACAACCTCATGTCCAAACTTGAAAATGAGCCTCAAAAATACATGCTTTCCCACTCCAAATTCCATGTAAAGAAGAGTAGAGAATAAAGGGTATGAAAATATATATGATTTTGTGGAATTTTAGTTGAATTTTTGATGTATTTTTGATGATTTTTGAATAAAAATGAGGTGGAAAATGGGGGGGGCTGCCATGGATGAGTTGTGGCCGGCCATGGGGAGGGAGAAAGAGAAGAGAGTGAAGAAAAGTGTGGAAGTTTCAAGAAAGAATCATCATTTAAAGTCTTTTCATGGTTTAATTAATTATTTATTTATTTATTTACTATAGCAACTCAAGAAAGCTCTAGAAATTAGGAAAAATTTGCAAATAATTTTTGCATGATACACACTAAATTCTAATATGCCATGGTTCATTTTTACAAATTAAAACCATTTAAATTTGTAATTTACACTAATTTAGTGTAAAAATAAAGCTTATGTTAATATTTAAAATAATTAATTTAGGAATTTTTTTTAATTAAACTAAAAATTTATAAGTGGCTAAATAAACACTATTTACTAGTAATTACATAATTAAATAGGTATTTTTGAATTTATAATGAAAAACAATCACGGTTTGGCTTTACGAAAAATACGTTTTACTTTACCGAAAATCCTAAAATTCACTTAAACACTTTTATTCATTTAATTATTTATTTAATTATTTTTAAAACGTTACATTCCAATACTAAATAGGATGCAATTTGTTAAACATGGGGTGTCAATATTACAGTGTTATATATTCAAGTGATCCATGGATGCAATTATATATATTCTAAATGAAATAGATGCAAACGGGTATTCGAAAAGTTACAAACTATAAAATGGTACTATGAGATGTACAAATAAGCACCATATGAAATAAATATTGGTGTGGATGCAGTTTAATGTAATCTACTATGTAACAAGATTATTTTCATGAACTAGATCTAAATGATATAAGCGAATGCAAATGGAACATCGAAACGTGATAAAATGAAACATGTGGTACTAGATTTACACTACAGGTATGATACATATTTAAATAGATATATAATGACTTAAATAGCATGTAACAATATTAACTTGCCTAGACGGATCAAGAAACGGGGGTACGGAATGTCTCACGTCAGCGAAAAGTCGCGACGCGCGCACGGTACACGGAACGGATCCAAACAATGCACAAAGGAGAGCACACAAATCAGGTACGTTCGCTGGCTCGTCGGGATCGTCGTCGTCACGTCCGATTTCCAGCGAACTAAAAAGCCAGAGAATAAAAAAGAAACAGAAGAAAAGAGAAAGGAAAGGAAAGGAAGGAAGAAGGGAATGGGGGAAAGGGAAATGCTCACTGTGGTTCAGAGAGGAGTCGTGAGGGTATCGACGACGTCGACGGAGCTCCGGTGAGGCGACCTGCAGAGAACAAAGATCCATTTTCTAAAAAAACAGAAGAAAGAAAAGAAAGGAAGATGAAAGAAGGGGAATGAGAAGGAGTGCAAGGGCTCACTGAGTGTACGGTGATTTGGGAACGAGAGAGCGACGACGAGGTCGACTCCGGTGATCGTCGCCCGGGGTGAAATGGTGTGCAGGGGGCTCGGTTTCATTCTCGGGTGCGTGCAGGGCTCGGGAAGGAGAGAGAAGGTAGAGGTGTTGATGAGGGTGAGGAGGCGGCGACGAGACGACAATAGTGACGATGATTAGTCCAAAAATTTGTATTTACCGTAATCAGAAACGGCGTCGCTTTGCCGCTAGCCGGTGAGTACGGGTCGATCCACAGAGATGTGTAATTTTCTTAATGTGTTTTTACGAGTTGATTCCAAATATTGTTTGGATTGATTTATTATTTCTAAAAAAACCTAGATCTATCAATAAACTAAATTAATCTAAATTAAAGTCTTGCTAGGGTTAGGCTTAGGGGAAGTTTGGAGATTAAAGGTTTCCTCACCGCTTTCAATGCCTTATTTTTGATCTATTAGATGTTACGGTAATTATCAATAAAGTGGATTAGAGTCTTTTGGGAAGATGTCTCTTCCTCTAGATTCTTATCCTTCCTTTATCGATAAATTCCCTAACCTCCATGGAAAACGCGCGCAACCGGTCTTTTATACTAAGGTGTCACCGTTACCTCGAGGGGTAGGATGCCATAGGGGGCGGTTGTGCGTGCATGCATGGAGTTCTAATTCTTAGTTGTGAAAGGGCATGAAAGGGGTGAGAGATCTCATCTCTCAAACCTTTCCCTAAGGCTAACCCTAACAAGCGAGGAGATTACTCGCTCATTAGGGGATTAAAAAACATTCTAATTAATAAAGAATTAAAACAAAGAATTAAAAAGAACTTACTAGTTTTTATTGATGGCTCCCTCCAAGCAAGAATACAGAACAGATCTGAATTTGTTTATTGAAAAGAGGCATAGGGTTTTACATTTTTCGATTACAATTTTATAAGTAAACAGGAGAATTTAGGGTTACGGGATTCGCACATGTGCAATTACAGATTTGCCCATGGAAAATCCTAACTCTCGCACCGACGCACCGACACAAGAAAAATTCACCGACACGGGCACTTAATGGCCGCGGAACCGCGGCATTAGTGGGCTTGGGCCGCGGTTCCGCGGCCCTTTGGTCAGATCATTGGGTGAAACTTCCTCTGCTGCTCTTTTATGTCTTTTTCTCTTTATTTCTTCAGTACTTTTTTCCATTTGGATTCTGGGTCTTCTCTAGATTGTTCAGTGAAATTTGTAGTGGTCTTTTAACTGTTTCCTTTGACATTTCGGACCATGTATTGCCTTGTGAATTGTTCTTCGTCTAGGCTTGAGTAGGACCTTTCTACTTGCTGGTCAAAAGTCACTCTTTTTTTATCAACTTTCGTCTTTTTCACTGTATTCGCTCCAAGAACCTGTATCCTGTAATATGCAGCAGACATGCGTCAAAAGTACCTGTTTATTTATAAAATGAATAAGAATTGGGGAATACAAACTGCAATATTATGATATGAACAAATACCCCTAAACTTATCTTTTGCTCGTCCTCGAGCAAACTTATTTTTATTCACTAAAATCCTAACCTAACCGCACTTTCGCAGGGAAACGCGATTGCACTGGGCACGTGCAACAAGCCGTTAAACCTCTAGGTGTCCCTAGTAGGAGGAGTGTTGTCTCCTGAGGGTTTTTAGCGGATACTACCCACAAAATCCTATCAATTCGGCCCATTGACTTTTGTTCTCCAATTAGGTTTTCTAACAAGGAATTCTATTATCTTCGACCCGCAAATTATCCACCCACATTCTTCACACTTCCTCATTATTTAACTTAAGATTATATATGTTATGTAGACCTACTTAGCTTTCGGCATTTCTTAAGTTTTCCTTCTAGGGTTACACTCCACTCAGGAATTTCTATCAACCCTACTAAAGATACAAGTTCTATCTTTCATCCCTTTCTCTTATCTAAACTCTAATCACATATCCCTACGTGTGTGTAAATATCACCCCTACACTTGGAAATTCAAATCAAGCAATCGTACTCTCGTCCATTGTCCAAAGCACTTATTAATTCGTGAATTTTGAATTTCGCTTACACATCCTTCATGCGACCGTTAATACTTCTTGAGGTACCAACAACCGATTACAAGATGCGTTAGCACTTTAAAGCGTACTTCCTAGTTTTGCAATACCTAAGGTTTTTAGCAGTGACTCCCAAACCAGTTGGTCTAAGGCACTAGGTGATGAAGCACCCTCGCTAAAGATTTTTCTATTTTTACAGCCTTAAGTAATTACAAAAACCAGTGTCCATTTTTTTTTCTTATTCACTTTTTTTTTCTTCTTTATTTTCATTGTACTAAGGACTTTTAGACAAGAGCATTTCAAGGTCTTTTCTACTATTCCAAGTTTCGAGGTGCGTGATTATGCAAGTTGTAGGGTATACATTTTCAGAATCTAGACTTAAGCTAGGAACTATTTTTCAAACTTATACTCTAATAAGAACATCAATACTCTTCCCTTGTTTCGACTTAGTCCAAGAAGTGAACCCAAAATTTGCCTATTTCTAAATAAACTACAAGGCATATACTTTCTACCGTTAAACTTTAAGGAATGTTATTTTTAAGGTTTTTAATTTACTAAGTCTAAGATCTAGTTGTTCCTAGGCAGTTAACCTATTTGTCAAACTCAAGTCAATTAGCTAAAATTGAATACAATAATTTTTATAATTTTCGAAATTTTTCAAATTTTTATGGGTTTTCAAATAAATATGCAAATGCAAAAATATGTACAAATGAATGCGAAGGAAGAAAACGTACCGAGCATACCCCCAAACTTGAACTTGACAGTGTCCTCATTGTCATGCTAAACCAAGAGGGTCAAACTACCGGCACTTCCCTGTTTATTTATTTATAATTTTTTTTATTGTTAAGGAAAAAAAAATATATACAGAAAGGCCCTCGCCCAAACTTCATTTAAACTATGTTAGACATTACTGCCAAACCTTGCATAGACCAAACGTTAACACCAACCAGTTGAAAAATTTATCAGTAAAGAGTATCAGTTGGTGGAAGAATAAGTCGTAGCGATCCATAAAGAATTGGGGAAGATAGAAGTGGTGGTATGGAAGGTATGGAGGTGAACAGACAGGAGGTGGTGATGAATCAAAACGAGAATGCGAATGATCAGCAATCAGTGGAATGTTGGCATTCTCGTAGCTTATTAAAAGAAATGGGGGTGGTTCAACTTCTAAAGGAGGAGCTTGACTAACCACAATACCCCCAAAATGTTCCTGTGGGTCCTCTATTGACTTGGCATCATCCATCAATTGCATATGATATTCAATTATAAGGGAACTGATCTCCTCGATGTCCGCCATAGTCCAACCAAAAACTTGCCGCCTATCTTGTAAGACCTTTAAAATAGCGTTCTCTTGCTCGAAGGCTAGAGAGGCTGATATTATAATGGGAAAAGTCTCATTCTCACCTATGTAAGCATATTTAAGGTGAGGCGGTAAGGACATGAGTTCGAGTTTCGGAGGCGAGAGAATCATTGCGGAATCTACCTCGAACTCAAAGGACTCCAATACAGGTTCGAAATCACTGCAAACAACCGATTCGGATGGTTCGAATAACTCATCTAAAAATTCAAAAGACTCATATTCGGGCTGTGAGTCGTCATCATCCGAAAAAGTGAAACATTCATAATCCATATCGGTTGTGTCAACGGTGGTAGGCTTAAGGAGGGATGCACTAGTGGCGTCAAAACTGTTTTCATCAAACAAGAATCTTTCAAGCTCGCAGTCCTCCTGCGTGATTTCGTGAATAGAGCAAACTTCTCGTGTACTAGTTTTAGGCACGGGGGGCAGACTTCCCATCTTATAAATATTGAACTCACTAGACATCTTCCCAAAGGATAGAGTCATGGAGCCATTGCGACAGTTTATTACAGCATTGGAAGTGGCCAAAAATGGTCGACCGAGGATCACCGGAATTTGGTTCCGTGGGTTAGCAACAGGTTGTGTATCCATAACAATAAAATCAACGGGGAATATGAACTCCCCAACTTTGATCAACACATCCTCCAGCTCACCCCTTGGATGGGTGATTGATCGATCAGCCAGTTGGAGAGTACAACGAGTGGGTTTCAACTCTCCAACCCCTAATTGTTCGTACACGGAGTAGGGAAGCAGGTTAACACTAGACCCAAGATCTAAAAGTGCTCGATTAATTTTGTTATCCCCAATTGTGATTGAAATCGTAGGACAGCCGGGGTCCTTTCGTTTTTGGGGTAAGGTTTGAGGGTGGTTAATAGCATTGCTCACTGCACTAGCCACTAGCACTTTCTTGGGTACTTGAGATGCCTTTCTCTTCGAGGTGCATAAACCCTTTAAGATTTTCGCGTATGAAGGGACTTGTTGGATAGCATCCAAGAGAGGTATATTTATGCTAACCTGCTTAAATAATTCCACAATCTTCTCCACTTGTGTAGTTGGTTTATTGGGACTCAACCTGTTTGGAAATGGAGCATTTTGAAAATTTGTTGAGTCAAATATCTGTGGAGTAGAATGTGGAGTAGGAACGGATCCCAGTGTGGATGTGTTCGTGTTGTGAGAAATGGGTCCGTTCGAGTTAGAAGAAGTAGAGCCGTGTGAAGGGTGGAGAATAGGCTCTAAAGAAAAAGGTGAAGAAGAAAGTGAAGAAAATGAAGAAGGGGAAGATGACGATGGAGAAGAAGAAGAAGAAGAAGAAGAAGAAGAACCACCGGCGGGGATGTCATCACTAATACCCACATTATTTTGCAACTCTCTTCCGGATCTCAACGTGGTCACCGCATTTACATTGTGATTGTTATACGCGTTTTGTGTGTGACCGGGATTTGGCAATGGTTGAGATGGAAGCTTTCCCTTTTCTCTCTCGCTCAACGCAGCAGTTAATTGTGCAATTTGTGCCTCAATAGATTTGATACTTTGATCGTGTGAAGCATTGTTATGCATCAAAGATTGAACATAATTTTCTAATCTTGCTGCGGATTCTGTAGATTGCTTGAGAAAGGCATCTAGATTTTTTTCTAGCGAGATAACCTTATCATCATTTGGTTGAACCAAATTGTTCGTTTGATTTGTATAAGGTTGTTGTTGGAAAGGTTGCTGGTTTTGAGTTTGTGAAGGTGCTTGTTGTTGTTGTGGAGGAAGAGGTCTTTGAAAATTGGTATTTCCTTGGAATTGTTGATTTTGGTTCCAAGCGAAATTAGGGTGACTCCTCCATCCCGGATTGTATGTCGAAGAGTACGGATCGTTTCTTTGTCGTTGCTGAAATGCAGCATTGACTTGATCCTGTCCTTGAATAGGTGCATTATAAGGACACTCTTCGGTTAGATGCGATGGATCCGTACAACAAGCACAAACAGTTCGTGGAGGCATAACAGGGGCAGGAGAAGGCGATGAGATTTTGGTCTCAATGGCTTCTAGCTTTTTCATAAGTGCGGCCATCTCGGCCTTCATAGCAATCGACATATCTACTTGATGTATACCTGCCCTAGATTGACCAATAGAAGAAGATGATGTGGTCTTGGTACTCTCCCATTGAATTGTTTGCTCACTAAGATCCTCAAGAAACTGCCACGCTTCGTCACTAGACTTGGAGAGAAAATGACCTTGACATATGGTTTCTAGCAACTGCTTCGTTGCCGAGTTCAATCCCTCGTATAATGTTTGGCAAAGTTGCCAACTTTCGATCCCATGATGAGGGCATTGAACGAGTAGGTCTTTAAATCTCTCGAAGCACTTCTAAAATGGTTCGGAAGGAAGCTGTGAAAATTGTATAATCTCGTTACGGATTCTAGCAGTTTTGTGATGAGGATAGAACTTTTTTAGAAAAGCTCTCACAAACTCGTTCCAATTTCTAATGGAATGTGATGCGGTGCTGTATAGCCACTTCTCGGCTAGGTCACATAAGGTGAAAGGAATGACCTTTAGCCTTATAGCGTCATCACTTAATTGGGTCGTTTTCATCATAGCGCACACATTTTGGAATTTATTGATAAAGATATACGCATCTTCAGATTCCAAACCATGAAATTTTGGCAGCATATTGATGAAATGTGGTTTTATTTCAAAATTGTCCCCATTTGCCGGTGGGGGTGAAAGACATGTAGGTAAAGAAGTGCGGACGAGGTAGAAGAGATCCTGGAGCGCGATTCGTTGGGGCGCTACAACAGGCGGAAGATTCGGGTTATTCGCACCTAACGGAGGTGGAATCATTCCCGTCGGTAAGGTATCGTTGGGGTCGTGTCCCGACATACCTTCGAAAGAAGAATTTGAAGGTGGAGGTAAGGAAATGGAGGGAATTTCGACTTCGGTGTCGAAAGGTTCGTCGGTCGGTACCAACGAAACACGGACTAATCGGGCGTTAGTATCCCTAGTCCAGAGTGACATACACTAAAAGGGTAGTGCAGTCAGGAAAAAGAAAAAACAGAATGTGGGGGTAAGATAACGTCAATGAAGGAAGGTGGTGGAAGTGAGTTGCAAGTTTTCTTATCGACAAGTTGCAAGTTTTGAAAAGATTTTTCTTTTTTTTATTTATGTGAGAGTTTTGCAAAGAGGTTTTTGAAAAGGGACTTGTGACACAAATGTATCAACCACACATGCACAATCAGGCCTAGATCTAGGATCGCCTAGGTCTGCTAGACAGCTCCTAACTAGGGCTAGAAATAGGACCTCAAACCGCCTCTTCACCGACAATTACGGCCGGTAAGTGCCAGGTAAGTGGGAAGGAACCACAATAGTAGGCCTAATTAATAACCACTAGCCTAGACACACTTGCCTAGACACCGCAAAGTCAGTTAGGATAAACGATCGATGCCTATACTAGTCCTTTTCCTATTGAGCTCGATGTCCTTAGGGCTGAGTCTAGTATTTTTTAATTAATTGTGGTCAATGCAAATGCTTTAAGTGTTTTTTGGGGTCCTGGGAAGGGTGATGAAATCCCCACCCAATCTGAGTTTGGTCAATTAACCCCTTAAAGTCCGATTAAATTATGCAAAACAATAAAATTCACTTGCAATCAATTTTTTAGCGCGGCGCAAAGAAACCTGCAGAAAATCTGTTATTTAGAAGGGGAGAGAAAATTTTTAGCGCAAAGAATTCCTGCAGAAAGTTTTTACAGAAAGATATATGGAGGTTGACAGAGGGGAGAAGGAGAGATCAAACCATGTAAAATTGATGAGCTGACGTGGCCAAGGCACGGCGGAACCGCGGTGTGGGGCCCCCTTATGCGGTGGAAACGCGGCGGAAAGAGGAGATCAGCGTCTGGAAAAAATTGTGTGGCTCCTGTTCTCCAATTCTCCTCTGTTCTGATCTGATTTTCCTGATTTGCCCTCTATAAATTTTCAGATCCGCGATTCTTCGCTGTTCCTGCAAGATTCAAAAGATACACCCTTCAAACAGATAAAAATTGATAAATTTTTTTTAAATTTTTTTATTTTCAGATTTTTATAATTTTTAAAATTTATATCAACCCAAAATCACACAAAAGAAATTTTACGCCATCCCCGGCAGCGGCGCCATTTGATTAGTCCAAAAATTTGTATTTACCGTAATCAGAAACGGCGTCGCTTTGCAGCTAGCCGGTGAGTACGGGTCGATCTACAGAGATGTGTAATTTTCTTAATGTGTTTTTACGAGTTGATTCCAAATGTTATTTGGATTGATTTATTATTTCTAAAAAAACCTAGATCTATCAATAAACTAAATTAATCTAAATTAAAGTCTTGTTAGGGTTAGGCTTAGGGGAAGTTTGGAGATTAAAGGTTTCCTCACCGCTTTCAATGCCTTATTTTTGATCTATTAGATGTTACGGTAATTATCAATAAAGTGGATTAGAGTCTTTTGGGAAGATATCTCTTCCTCTAAATTCTTATCCTTCCTTTATCGATAAATTCCCTAACCTCCATGGAAAACGCGCGCAACCGGTCCTTTATACTACGGTGTCACCGTTATCTCGAGGGGTAGGTTGCCGTAGGGGGCGGTTGTGTGTGCATGCATGGAGTTCTAATTCTTAGTTATGAAAGGGCATGAAAGGGGTGAGAGATCTCATCTCTCAAACCTTTCCCTAAGGCTAACCCTAACAAGCGAGGAGATTACTCGCTCATTAGGGGATTAAAAGACATTCTAATTAATAAAGAATTAAAACAAAGAATTAAAAAGAACTTACTAGTTTTTATTGATGGCTCCCTCCAAGCAAGAATACAGAACAGATCTGAATTTGTTTATTGAAAAGAGGCATAGGGTTTTACAATTTTCGATTACAATTTTATAAGTAAACAGGAGAATTTAGGGTTACGGGATTCGCACATGTGCAATTACAGATTTGCCCATGGAAAATCCCAACTCTCGCACCGACGCACCGACACAAGAAAAATCCACAGACACGGGCACTTAATGGCCGCGGAACCGCGGCATTAGTGGGCTTGGGCCGCGGTTCCGCGGCCCTTTGGTCAGATCATTGGGTGAAACTTCCTCTGCTGCTTTTTTATGTCTTTTTCTCTTTATTTCTTCAGTACTTTTCTCCATTTGGATTCTGGGTCTTCTCTAGATTGTTCAGTGAAATTTGTAGTGGTCTTTTAACTGTTTCCTTTGACATTTCTGACCATGTATTGCCTTGTGAATTGTTCTTCGTCTAGGCTTGAGTAGGACCCTTCTACTTGCTGGTCAAAAGTCACTCTTTTGTATCAACTTTCGTCTTTTTCACTGTATTCGCTCCAAGAACCTGTATCCTGTAATATGTACCAGACATGCGTCAAAAGCACCTGTTTATTAATAAAATGAATAAGAATTGGGGAATACAAACTGCAATATTATGATATGAACAGACGGCGACGGCGACGAGGTAGGCGAGGGGACGACGACTGCGGAGGCAGGCGGGTTAGGGTTCGTGGGTTTGTAAAAAAAAGAAGGAATATATATATATATATATATATATATATATATATATATAGAAATAACGTGAGAGGAGAGAGAGATGCGATTGAGAGGAGAGAGAGAGGAGATCGAGAGGAGAGAGAGAGAGTGTGGTGAATAGTGAGGAGAGATAATTTTGTTTTTATATGGGAGAGAGAGAAAGGAAGAGGGGAGGAGAGAGAGAGAGGTAAAGAAAAAGATAGAAAGAAAGAAAGAAAGAAAGGAGGAAAGAGAAAGATGCGTTTTGGATTTTAAAATTAATTTAGAAAAATATATTAAATATATATACAGAGAGAGACAGAGAGAGTTAACTGTGAGTAAAAAAAATATAAAATATATTTTAGTTAAAACGTATATTAATAGTCATAAGGAATTAAGGAATATAATATTAGTCCGTTTTGAGATTTTGGCAAATACAAACTTACTCCAAAACGCGCCCGGGTCGGGTCTAAAAATTCAGATTTTAAATATGAAAAATATATGCGACCTTCAAAATTTAAAATGAATGCACAGGTAACGAAAATGCATACCCCCAAGAACGGATGCACGTACGTGCGCGTAGCCATCCAAACACGTCCGTTTCACTGAACGGGACGAGAACAAGATGCGCGGATGCTACCACGGGGTTAGGGGTATCATGCAGGCTATGAAATGCAATTTTAATTTATTTTACATGACTTAAATTGTTATATGGTAAAAGATGCAATGCCAGATAAAATGCCAGTATGTACTAAACATGAAAATGCATAGTCTACGTAACAAGTCAGGGTAATCTATAAATATGAATCAAACAGGTTCAAGCAAGCGGGTCAGGTTGAATGCAATGTAAAATGTAAAAATACCATTTGCACCCAAAAACCCGTTAAATCAAGAAAATACCACAGATAAGTAAATACAGGAACTGAAATTGGTATAAATGAACTCGGTTGTTACATTATACCCAACTACAAAAAGAATTTCATCCTCGAAATTCCAAGAACAAGAAAGGATAAATAATCAAGAAACTATAAGAATAGATGTGGAAACTTCTGCAGGATTTCATCTTCTCGTTTCCAAGTTGATTCTCCCTGTGAGCGATTTCCCCAAGAAAAAAGTATGAGAGGGATAACCTTGTTTGTAAGAACCCTTTCCCTTCGATCCACAATCGATATTGGTCGTTCCTCAAAAGTCAAATCTTCACGTACAGTCAGCTCCGGATGATCCAGCACGTGTGTTTCATCTCGAACATATTTACGGAGTTGAGATACATGAAACACGTCATGAACATTCGCCAAGGATTGCGGTAAAACCAATCGGTACGCTACTTCTCTAACACGCTCTAAAATTTCAAAAGGTCCAACGAATCGAGGACTAAGCTTTCCTTGACTTCCGAAACGAATCACCCCTCTAGTCGGTGATATCTTCAAGAATACCAAATCACCAACGGTGAACTCTAGAGTTCTTCTCGATGTATCTGCCCAATTCTTTTGTCGGTCTTGTACTACTTTCATATGATTCCGGATAGTGTTAACCTTCTCAACTGTTTGCACGATCAAATCCGGTCCTAATAATCTTCGTTCTCCAATATCGTCCCAACAAACAGGTGAACGACACTTGCGACCATACAATGCTTCAAATGGAGCTATCTGAATAGTCACCTGAAAACTGTTATTGTACTAAAACTCCACCAAGTGTAGATGATCCTTGCATGAACCCTTGAAGTCTAACATGCAAGCTCTCAACATGTCTTTAAGAGTTTGGATTGTTCTCTCCGACTGGTTATCTATCTGAGGATGATAAGCTATGCTAAATTTCAATCGAGTCCCCAAACTTTCCTGTAAGCTCCTCCAGAAGTGTGATAAGAAACGGGTGTCACGGTCGGACACGATGCTCACCGGTACTCCATGCAATCTCACAATCTCCTGCATGTATCGTTCTGCCAAAGCTTCTGTTGATTGACCAACTCTAAATGGTATGAAATGAGCTTCCTTGGTCAATCGATCAACAATCACCCAAACTGCATTGTTGCCTTTTGGAGTCCGCGGTAGAGCCGTCATGAAATCCATGGTTATATGTTCCCACTTCCATCGAGGAATCGGAAGTGGTTGCGATAAACCAGCAACCCTTTGATATTCAGCCTTAACTTGCTGACACACCAAGCACTTCGCTACAAAGCGGGCAATCTCCCGTTTCATGCCTTCCCACCAGAAATGCTGTCGCAGATCTCGGTACATCATCGTGCCTCCTAGATGTACGGAATATGCTGAACTGTGCGCTTCCTTCATAACTTCTTCACGAATATCTCCCTTTGGCACACACAAACGGCTACCATATCGCAACGAACCATTTTCATGAATCAACAAGTCCGTTTGAAGTCCGGCTTCAACCTGTTCTCGAAACTTCTGCAATCTTGGTCCTGCAATTGCGCTGCTTTAATATTCTTGATCAACGACGACTGTACTTGCAGCTGCATCAACCGTCCCGAAGAATGCGGTAGCACAATCTCCAAATCAAATCTTCGAAAGTCTTCAATAAGTCCCTTCTGTGCAGTCAACATCTGAATTGCTGGCAACCGACTGAGCGCATCCGGCACAATATTAACTTTCCCCGGATGGTACTTAAGATCAAGATCGTAGTCAGCCATCAGCTCCAACCATCTACGCTGCTTCATGTTAAGCTCCCTTTGCGTGAACACATACTTCAAGCTTTTATGATCGGTGAATGTTTTGACTTTTTCGCCCAGTAAGTAGTGTCTCCAAATCTTCAAAGAGAAAATTACAGTTGCTAGCTCCAAGTCATGAGTTGGGTAATTCTTCTCATGGGTCTTCAACTGTCTTGATGCGTAAGCTATAACCTTCCCATGCTGCATCAAAACACATCCCAATCCTTTTCCAGATGCGTTGCTGTGAATCACCAATCCTCCGGAACCGTCTGGTACGGTCAAAATAGAAGCGGTAATCAACCTCTGCTTCAACGCCTCAAAAGCTGACGCATATTTATTCATCCACACAAATGGTATCTCCTTGCGCGTAATCTTGGACAAGGGTTCATCCAAAATGAGAAAAATTCTCCACGATCCGTTTGTAATACCCGGCAAGTCCAAGAAAGCTTCTGATCTCAGCAACGTTCTTCGGAATCGGCCAATCTCGAACTGCTGCAATCTTCTCGGGATCAACGGCGATTCCATCTCCGGACACGACATGCTCCAAAGCTTCACTTCTTCAAGCTAAAACTCGCACATCCTCCTTGTGCCATCTTTCTTCTTGACTAGAAGAATTGGAGCTTCCCAAGGTGAATCGCTGCTGTGAAACCAACCCCTTCTCTCAAGTAATTGACTTCTTCCAACTCCACTGGTGCCATTAGATAGTACGCCTTAGAAGTTGGCGCTGCACCAGGAATAAGATCGATTGCGAACTCCACATCTCGCTTCGGGTAAACCCGAGATGACCTTGAACACGTCTATGAAATCTCGAACAACAGCTGGCGCTTCTTCCTTATCAACTTCCATCGATGAAAGAACATTGTTTGTCGGCCTAGCCCTAAACTCGACTGGCCCGACCGAACTGCAAACTCCAAACAACTTCTGGATATCCGGAGATCTGGAAATTCGCTTTCTTTGCTCTACAACCAATGTGAGCGTCGAAAGTGCCGAGAAAAATCCATTCCCAAGATAACATAACTACCGGTATTAATCATCGAGGAATCTGCGAATAACTCCCGTCCGCAAATAGCTACAGAACAATCCTTACACCCTCTATTAGTTACGATTTTCCCATTCCCAGTGTGTATGTCCCAATAACTAGACAGGGCCGTGCAAGTAATCGAGTGTGTAGTATTAAAGTTAGATGACATAAATCAATGGGATGCACTAGAATTGAATAACGCTAATGTGGGAAAACCATGAACAAGTAGGATACCTGAAACAACTTCTCCTGAAGCCTTAGCTTCCTCAGCCGTCAGGGTAAATGCTCGAGCTTGATTGGCTCCCCGAGTTAATTGCTCCTACTCCTGAAACTGCTTTTGTGGTGGCTCCCGAGTATCTTCCTTCAATCTTAGCTTTGACGGACAAATATCAATGGTATGATCAGTTGATCCGCAAATAAGACAAAGTCTAAGTCTCCTTCGACAATCTCTCCAGAAAGGACCCGGTCGTTGGCAGTAATCGCACCACACCCTTCCATTTTGCTTGGGCAAAACTGGCCTCCGAACATTCTCTTTCTTACGAAGCTTCGACGGACAAGCATTGATAGTGTGATCCGCCGATCTACAATTTAAACAGAGTCCACGCTTTCTTCGACAGTCCCTTTGCACATGTCCAGGAAAACGGCAAAAGTCACAAATCATGCTCCTTTCCTGATCAGCAACGACTATTTTCTTCATTGGAGCTACGCCACGTCGGTTCACCGGAATACCTCTACGTACGGGCGTTTGGTTTGGTGCAAACGCTGGCTTCAGCTCGGTCTGCTGCTTGTGGTCCTCTAGTAAGTCACAAACTACTCCAAGCATAGTGGCGTCATCCATACACCTCTGGTTCGATTGTAGATTCCTGGCTTCCATGATCCTGCAACCAAGACACCAAAGAGGATTAGTATGCTAAATAAGATTCAAAACTTGCGATGAATGATGATCATGAATCAAGGATATGAATCAAAACTAGAACTCCAAGTTACTTAAATAGAGTACCGCATTGTAACCATACTGCAGTTCATAGTTACAATCATATAACTCCACTCAAGTCGCCCAAATTCTAGAGATAAACAATAGGGAACCAAAAGTTTCAAGTCAAGATGCAAAAGAAGTTTGCATATCGTCAAGGTAAGGATCAGGAGGGAGTTAAGATTCAAGAATAGCAAGATGGTAAAGTAGCAGGACATGTTCTTAATCTCGAGTATTCCGATTCATGTATTGGGTCCAATACCCAACTACAAAAGAATCAAACCCGATTAACCTAGATCCTATATCTCTGATACCAAACAAACTCTGTCACGCCCCGTTTCCCAAAGTACGCTAAGATAGGTACGTGACAGAGCCAACCATGCTACCTGTAGATAGGAAATATCCTTCCACAGTCACATTACGGCTGTAGAGATATCAAGAACAATAATAAACTATCTAACACATGTCCATAAGCCAGAATAAATGAGTCAAGAATAAAATAATGCGGAAGCAAAAAGAATCAATATATGAATAAACTGGAATGTACGTCCCATAATGCGGGCTCACATCAGGAATGAAAATACTGAAAGGAAAAATAAACTAACTACTAATAAGTCCTCACTGCTCGGCCTGCTCATTGAAAAACTCCTGCTCGACCTGCAGCAAAGGTAGAGAATCTAGGCCATGTAAAACCCAGACGTCAGTGCGTCATAATATTAAGCAAAAATATAAACAGGGGTAGCAAGACATGCAGGTATGAGCATGAACGGTAAAACAGGTATAACAATAATATAAATAGTGACAGTGAAGGGTAAGGCATAGGTGATGTGCAGTAAGTAATCTAAACTAGTCTACTGGGTTATCTACTCTCAAGTCTTTGAAATCAATTTGATGAATCATCGATGTAACTCAATAGTATCCCGTGCATGCCCGGGACCGCGGTCAAGATTCTCGGGCTGAATTCGAGACGTGCCGCAAGGCAGTAAAAGGTAGTAGGTAACGATGAATGATGTCAGCAGCATCATCCCGGGGCTGGCTTAGCCCGTAAGACTGATCAGTAAAGGTATCGAACTATCGAGTTACAAGTCAGGTTTCATCATTGATTTCCCCATACCCCCAGGTTATGTGTTCAAGTCAGGTATTGATAAATCTGGAGCTAATGCCAACACAGGATCAAGCAGGTACAGGTTTGTCTGAATAGACAACAGGAAATGTCCGAAGGGACAATAGGTCAAGATTGTTGGCATTAGTAACAAGATCAGGCAACAGGTCAAGCTGTGGTACATCAGGTCATGCCAGGTAGTGTATATAGATTCCATCATGTCAAGAAGTGCACGGTATCAAGTCGTGTCAAGTAGTAGTGTATCAAGTCATGTCAGTGGGTGCACAAATGTCATGTGGGTGCTCATAATCAAACTATAGGGTACACAAAAACAAGTATGGGGTACCAATATAACAATAAAATGGAATAATGTGATGTGGTATGCAAATAGGTAAAATTCAAACATATGGATGCACAGTTATCGATTAGGGTTACGTTTATAGTTCCAATACTAAATAGGATGCAATTTGTTAAACATGGGGTGTCAATATTACAGTGTTATATATTCAAGTGATCCATGGATGCAATTATATATATTCTAAATGAAATAGATGCAAACGGGTATTCGAAAAGTTACAAACTATAAAATGGTACTATGAGATGTACAAATAAGCACTATGTGAAATAAATATTGGTATGGATGCAGTTTAATGTAATCTACTATGTAACAAGATTATTTTCATGAACTAGATCTAAATGATATAAGCGAATGCAAATGGAACATCGAAACGTGATAAAATGAAACATGTGGTACTAGATTTACACTACAGGTATGATACATATTTAAATAGATATATAATGACTTAAATAGCATGTAGCAAGATTAACTTGCCTAGACAGATCAAGAAACGGGGGTACGGAACGTCTCACGTCAGCGAAAAGTCGCCACGCGCGCACGGTACATGGAACGGATCCAAACAACGCACAAAGGCGATCACGCAAGTTAGGTACGTTCGTTGGCTCGTCGGGATCGTCGGCGTCACGTCCGGTTTCTGGCTAACTAAAAAGGCAGAGAATAAAAAAGAAACAGAAGAAAAGAGAAAGGAAAGGAAAGGAAGGAAGAAGGGAATGGGGGAAAGGAAAATGCTCACTGCGGTTCAGAGAGGAGTCGTGAGGGTGTCGACGACGTCGACGGAGCTCCGGCGAGGTGGCCTGCAGAGAACAGAGATCCATTTTCTAAAAAAAACAGAAGAAAGAAAAGAAAGGAAGAAGAAAGAAGGGGAAGGAGAAGGAGTGCAAGGGCTCACTGAGTGTACGGTGATCTGGGAATGAGGGAGAGACGACGAGGTCGACTCCGGTGATCGTCGCCCGCGGTGAAATGGTGTGCAGGGGGCTCGGGTTCATTATCGGGTGCGTGTAGGGCTTGGGGAAGGAGAGAGAAGGTGGATGTGTTGATGAGGGTGTGGAGGCGGCGACGAGACGGTGATAGTGACGGCGACGGCGACGAGGTAGGCGAGGGGGCGACGGCTGCGGAGGCAGGCGGGTTAGGGTTCGTGGGTTTGTAAAAAAAGAAGAAGGAATATATATATATATATATATATATATATATATATATATATATAGAGAGAGAGAGAGAGAGAGAGAGAGGAAGAAATAACGTGAGAGGAGAGAGAGATGAGATTGAGAGGAGAGAGAGAGTGCGGTGAATAGTGAGGAGAGATAATTTTGTTTTTATATGGGAGAAAGAGAAATGAAGAGGGGAGGAGAGAGAGAGAGAGAGGTAAAGAAAAAGAGAGAGAAAAAGAAAGAAAGAAAGGAGGAGAGAGAAAGATGCGTTTTGGATTTTAAAATTAATTTAGAAAAATATATTAAATATATATACAGAGAGAGTTAGCTGTGAGTAAAAAAAATCTAAAATATATTTTAGTTAAAACGTATATTAATAGTTATAAGGAATTAAGGAAAATAATATTAGTCCGTTTTGAGATTTTGGAAAATACAAATTTACTCCAAAACGCGTCCGGGCCGGGTCTAAAAATTCAGATTTTAAATATGAAAAATATATGCAACCTTCAAAATTTAAAACGAATGCACAGGTAACGAAAATGCATACCCCTAAGAACGGATGCACGTACGTGTGCTTAGCCATCCAAACACGTCCGTTTCATTGAACAGGACGAGAACAAGATGCGCGGATGCTACCACGGGGTTAGGGGTATCATGCAGGTTATGAAATACAATTTTAATTTATTTTTACACAACCTAAATTGTTATATGGTAAAAGATGTAATGTCAGATAAAATGCCAGTATGTACTAAACATGAAAATGCACAGTCTACGTAACAAGTCAGGGTAATCTATAAATATGAATCAAACAGGTTCAAGCAAGCGGGTCAGGTCGAATGCAATGTAAAATGTAAAAATACCATTCGCACCCAAAAACCCATTAAATCAAGAAAATACCACAGATAAGTAAATACGGGAACTGGAATTGGTATAAATGAACTCGGTTGTTACATAATTTGATTGCTACTTCTTTTGGCTTGCTTAACTCCACTTGAATAGCCTTAACCCTTCTTGAACTTAGAGAATTTTGAGAAAATTTTCAGAATAGAGGAGAGCTAGGGTATGTGGTAGTATTTATAGGGTAAAAATGAGAGAAGGTGTGAAATAAAATGAATTAAAATAGATTTAATAGGGTTAATTAGGGATTTGAAGAGTCTCTGTTTGATTGCAGGAAAATTAAATAGTGCAGGGGAGTTGAGGGGAGCTGAAAAGACGAGTGTGCAAAGCACGGAATTATTTAGAGCAAGGAGGACCGTCGGTGCCGGCCAAAAGGGGAAAACGGGTAGTCTAGATTGAAGCAATCGTCTCGAGATTCGTGCCACCAGCTTTAATCAGTATTTACTCCTTTTTGCGCATGTTTGATTTTTTTGAAACTTTTCGATTCTCCGTGAATTGCACGTGCAACTATTTGGCTTCTGTAAAATTTAAAAAGAAAAATCTAAAAAACAATTGGGACTGAGGGGATTCGAACACACAGGCTATGGCACAGCACTAGAGAGGCTTAACCAATAAGCTACAAGTTGTTTCTTGTTTTTATTAAACAAATTTAACTTATAATTTTACAGTAGCCTGAAATACCCTTTCTATACAATAAACAAGTAATTTTTGTACAGAGATTTCAGAGTCGTTACATATTCCGTTAAAAATCATCAGCAATACTCAGTTATAAAATCAAGCACATTGACATGGCGGGTTGTGTTCAAGATTGGTGAAGGTTGTCTATGAGCTCTCCACGCGTCTAGACACAATACCGACGAGCCATTCACGATCAAAACACTTAAAGAGCATCACACTTGTGTCAATCCAATTGTAAACCGAGATTATTTTTAGATCGATTCACGTTTTGTGGCAAAAATAATCGTTGGTATTGTGAAAGTGAATTTGAATACCATGCCTCAAACCATTGTTCAGACCATAAAAGTTATGTTTGATTATGTTATAAGCTATAAAAAGACTTCGTGAGCAAAATATAGAGCGTTGGAAATATTGTTCGGGGACTTCATAATGTCATATATTGAGCTGCCTAAGTTCATGATGGCATTGTAGGCTGCTAACCTGCAAACTGTTATTTAGTTTAAAACTGCGACTATTGAACCAGGAAAGGAATTGTTCCAAAGGGTATTCTGGGTATTCGGTCCGTCAATCGAGGGTTTCAAACACTGTCAGCCGGTTATCAGCATTGATGGGACTTTTCTGTATGGAAAATACAAAGGCACACTTTTAATAGCAGTTGCTCCAGATGCTAATGATCAGTTATTTCCCCTTGCATTTGCTATAGTCGAATCGGAAAATACAAATAACCGGGGTTGGTTTATGTACAACATACGAGTGTATGTAACTCAGAGACATCCGCTATGTGTTATATCAGATCATCATGCCGGTATTCTTAATAATATGAGGGAGCCGATGTATGGTTGGAACGAACTATTTGCTTATCACCATTATTTTATGCGATACTTTGCTTCAAACTTTCAAAAATTTTTTAGGAACATGTGAATGATGAACATGCTGAAGAAAGCCACCATCCAGAATCAAAGAAGAAAATATGATAGAGCGATCGTAAGAATTAAGGAGGTGAATGTTGAAATGATTACTTGGCTAAAAAAAGAACCTCGTAAAAAATGGGCTATTGCATTCGATAATGGTCGTAGATATGGCATGATGACTATGAATTTATCAGAGATGTTCAACTATATTTTGAAGGGAGTTCATAATTTTCCAGTCATGGCGATTGTCCAGTTTACATTCTATCGGTTGAATGCCTATTTTACCGAGCAGCGTCGTATGGTGCAAGAACTTATTGCCGAGGATCAAATGTTCACTCCGAAGGTCCAAGCACTGTTAGACATTAAGCATGAAAAGGCTAATTAGACATTAGGAATGAAAAGCACTGCTCTGAGGGTCCAGTTTACACACACATTTCATTTTTTAGTTGGTGAGATGACCCCAACACTACATGATGTTAATGTACTATTAGGAGTTCTAGTGGACGGTATGGCCATGACGGGTACGTCAGTGTATGATCGATGGCCGGTCTGACCAGAAATGCAGCGAGATAATTTAGCCGAGGTAGCACGATCTTGGCATGTCTATATTGTGGTTTGTGTCGTGCATCGCATGACACGACGCAGATGACCAGATATTCCGTGTTCCTATAGATATGGGCATGAGAGAGATTACACGTTGGACGCCCTGAGATCGCATTGTTAGTTGTATGTATGCCCTAGAGGCCAGTATTGTACAGATGATGTATATTATATTGGATGCTTGGACATATATAGAGATGACTTTCTTGCTCGATATGATAGTATGCTATCTGGTTGCTCTTTATCTTAACATGTACACTAGTCTCTTTATACTGTCTTATAGTTACATGTTGGTAAAGCCCTTAGGATGTGTACTTGACTACCTGGACTATGATGCAGATCATACTAGTGGGGACATGGTAGTCCATAAGACATCCTTCAAGGTCCCTAGTCATGGGTGTATCGAGACGGGGCATCGATATACCAGTGTAGACTAGTGTATACGCTTCTCGACCCATGTGATGGGCGATGGATGATCCCATATCCATTGGTGTTTGACATCAGAGATGGTGTACGGGTGCTCAGTGGAGACTGGGTACACTGGACGGACTCGCCGAGAACTCCCAGATGGTATTATACCTCACGTCAGATGGCAGTTCTCAGGTGACACTTGTGCAGGTTAGTCTGTAGACCCGAGATCGTCATAGAGTCTTGTGTGATTCCCACTGTGCTTTGATCTCCACCTTACCACGTCCATGAGGGCGTGCAAAACGGTGGTCTTTGGGTACAGTCCCGAGTCACATGGAGGCAATGAGCGATAGGAGGGGTTTCTTCTCTCCCGGTATTGGGGGTTGATGTTGCGCTGTGCTCGATTGGCCGTAACAGGGAAGTCCCTGGCCAGGGCTGATCAGAGATTTGCTGGTAAGTGTTACCAGTAGTTTCTCGACCCGTTATGAGCCTCACATCGGCACGACTTATCGGTTATTGGGGTCTGACGTATACCACCCCTAGACTTGATATGCGACATATCAGACGAACAGACCGGACTGTACGGTAAGTGTTACCGGTTGGATTCACAGGAGTGTGAGCGGACTAGCTCGTCGATCTTCTGATCGCTCAATACCCGGATGGTCGTTACCTTTAGCAGACCGCTTGCGGCTTGTGGGTGCTTAATATGATCATCATCTGCTACCAGCGTATTGACGAGTCTTTAGAGTCCTACACAGAGGTTTCCTGGCTCAAGCGAAACGAAATAGGAGCGCATATGAGATATGTGCGGGACCGAGAATAATGCGTGTATGTGATACCGCATTTCATTCTCGCGATAAATGTTTCGATTGGTTATATTCGATATGACCTAGTTATCGAATCATTGATTCGATAAGCCGATACATTGGATACTAGTCGGTTATATGCGATATGACCGGATCATTAAATCAAGTGTTGATTTAATGATTTAATGTATAATTATATATTTGATATACTACATTGCATTAACTAGTATTGGTTCATTTTATATGGATTTTCTCACTTGATGTGCAAGAAGTATATGTGATATACTTTTGTGCACATATTTGTATCATGTTTGATGATACTTGATCTTGTGATTAAGTGTAAAGGATTAAACCATGGTTAAGAGTGTTGGAGATAGTGCCCTCAGAGTTAATTATTGGATCACAGGCACGTGATTGCAATGATTGAGGGAGGACCTATCCCGGGACGACAGTCTTACTCGAGATGATAGTATGCTATCTGGTTTACCTTTATCATCGTGTACTGCTTTAGGTGACTTGACATGTCACTATTGCATGTTGATAGAGCCCTTTGGATTCTTGCTTGACTGCCAGCAGTATGAGGGCGATCATATAAGTGAGAGCTGGAGTCTATAAGCACATCCTTAAAAGGTCCCTAGTCGTAGGAGTTTCGAGACAGGGCATCGATTCTCCAGAGTAGATTAGTGTATACAGTCGAGACTCCGACGAGGGGCGGTGGCCGGTCTCGCAAGCCACTGGTGTCAGTTGGTTCACCTAAGATGTATACAGGTGCTCATTGGGTTATGAGTACACCGGACAGGACTCGCCGGGAACATGCTAGTTGGTCTTATACCTGACGTCAGATAGCAGTTCCCAAGTGACATGTGTACAGGTTAGTTCATCGACCTGGGGATCGTCATTTGTCTCGTGTGAGTTCCCACTGTGGTTTGATTACTACCCTACCACGGCTCAAAGGAGTCGTGCAAACAGGTTTTAGTTGGGTACAGTCCCGAGCCACATGGAGGCAGTGAGCGGATCTTCGGGGGTTCGTCTCTCCCGGTATTGGGGGTGAGGTCGCGCTGTGTCTAGGAGAGCCATTACACGAAGTCCTTGGCCAAGGCAGGAGATTTACTGGTAGGTATTCCAGTAGTATCTCAGGGTGTTCTGGGCTACACTCTGACACGACTTGTACCGCTTTTGGGGGTCTGACTTTTACCCACCCCCTAGGCCCGACATGCGATGCTCATAGAAGAACGGACCGGACTGTATGGATATTGTCACTGACAGGCTCAGTAGGGTGTCAGGATGAGTTCGCTCATCGACGTCCCTTTTGGTCAATAGCTGGTGGCCCGTCACGTATTGGTTTATACCTCTGACGTGCTAGTGGTTAAATCCACAGCCATAGTATTGACGAGTCTTTAGAGTCCACCACACATTCAGTTACTCAGCTTTCGGGCGAAACGCTGTAGAGGCCGTATGGAGATATGGCAGGGTTCGATCAGATACGTGCGGTATTGCACGGATCAGGATCGGACGGATATTACTAGCCGGCTTTGGTTTAAGCCGGATCATAGTATAGTACAGTGTAGATTTTGTCTCATTGCATTTGTATCCGGTCGGAATACAGATGCGGGTGTGTATGCACAGTATCGGGGTTTTCCTGTAATTTATTACGGGACCAGTTTTCTGGAGTTGCCAGTTTGCATTCCGTTCCGGCCGGTTTTCCTTTGTTCTTTCCCGGCTGGACTTTTCCGATGGAGGGGGTTATTTGCAATTGTGCAAATAATATTTTGTGGAGGGGTTTATTGCATTAGTATTGGTTATGAAAGCATCTTTGCTTTATTGCATTTATGGTGATGAGAAAGGAAAGGAATGGGTTAAAGTTATGGATTTGATTTTGGTCATGATGATGTTTTTAGGGTATGATCTTTTTTTTTCCCTCACCCATGATTTGGGGGGGCCGGCCACTTGATCTGTGTGTGAGGGGAGAGGTTAATTGGTGTGGGTATTTCCTTCATGCTTGTTGCATTTCGTGGGCCCCCCCTCCTTTTGCATTGTGAGTGTGCTGAGGATTAATTTCCTTATGCATGTTTTTATTTATGCATTCAACCCTCATTTTTCAACAGAGCACCAAAAATGCTTCCCACTTCTTTTTTTTTCAGAGACCATTTTTCTTTGGCCGAGCTCCTTCATTTTCATTGCAAAGCTCCATTGATTTTTCCTTGCAAGCATCAATGAAAAATTCTTGTGCAAAAAAAAAATTCCTCCATCATGGCAACTATACTTAACCCCAAAGAGACAACTATTCTACACTATTCTATAGCAAGTCTTGGACGCGTCGGCTAGCCAACTTCGCGCCCGAGTTGTCTCGGTATTGACGTGGGAGCCCGTAAAAGTACCCGGCTTCGTGGTGCCCTTTTCGACGAGGAGGAGACGGACGGAGATCCCGCGAGGAGATCGGAGTGGAGATGAAGACCGGAGGACTCGGATCAGTCGGTACATCTCTTCCCTTTCTTGTTTGTAGCTTAGACTTGTTAATGGTTACGATCCGGAGTTTAGTGCGCGGTGGTGCCGGTTTGCAAAGTCCGCAAAATTAAAGTTTATCACCGCTTCCGCATTCCGGCGTCGGTTTGACGGCCGGGGCGCCGCCGTGCACTTACAGTGGTATCAGAGCCCCGCCATTAACTTCGTCTAGCTTCGTTTGATGTGTTTTGCATTTCCGATCGACCAAAATTCCAAAACTTGCATTTTTGTTCGCGACAGTTTTCTGTTAGATTTTTTTGGTGTCCAAAAATTTTTCAGGGTGTATAAAATTTATCTACTGGACATTACAAGGCTACTGTAGAAATTCGACAGCATGACTCCACTACATAAGCGCGGATCCGCGGCCTAACCTTCTTTGTGGGCCGCGGTTCCGCCGCACACTGTTCATATCCCTGTACCAAATTTCTACAGTATTTTTGTGGGCTAAAAACAAGGGTTTTGGAATATTAAAATTGGGCCCAGATTTTCTGTGAGTGCTACAGTATTGCTTGGGGGCCCACTTGTTAATTTTTGATTGATCGGATATTTTAAACACATTTTTCATAGTATTTATATTATATCTGCGACCGTGAATGTCACTCGATCGGTAAATCCGGTCTAACTGCTATAGCCCGGTTAGACGGATTTGCGAACGTGACTTTCACGTTGATGTTCTATGTATTTGCTGTGATGTTGCGGATCGGTCGTGGGGGATAGCCTGGATGCAATGCTAGTACAGTTTTTTGTTGTATTATGTACATTTGATATTGCGGGGCGAGCGTCCGACATGTGGACTGCCGTCACCGCCTGATTGTATTATTGTTTTGGGGCACGACCTGGTTGCGGTCGATGTACCCGGTGTATGTATATTTTACTTTCTGTACTAGGTTTACCCCGCGAAGGGGTGCACGGATAGCCGGATTCTAGAAGACCACAAGCCCGCATCTCATGGCATTGGGACGGAGGGGGCTTCACTCCAGGATTGGCTGGCTATTCGCCGCACTCGTAGGGGGTCTAGGATTTCATTGCACAGGCTATCCACACGACCAGGGGAACGTCGGGTTTCAGTAGTGGCTCTGTGAAACCCGGGGATCCTAGATATCTGTATTGTTCTGTGATGCTGTACATTTCTGTGATGTTGCATTTTATTCACGCCTTGAGCGAAATACTATATATTAGTATATATATTAGTAGATGTTGTATATGTTTTTCATCCGCGCTAGTCCAGTCCCCACTCTGCCGTTAGTTAGCTAACCTAACGGGTGATGACGGGACCCAGTGGCGAATGCGGATGGCATATACGTACGTCAGTATATTTTCGTTCTTTGTGGTGTGATCAATTGATGGGACTGCATTGATTCGGATCAATGCAAGTTAAACAAACCTAATCTGATGTTGTTGGAACACTTTTCAAAAAGCCGTTATTGCAAGGACGTTCACTTTTGTTTTGCATCGTGGTATTCATTTGGAATATCCTGCTCCTCAGTCGACGAGGCAAGGGCCGAGATCCCTTCACCGGGAGTGACCCCTTGGACAGAAGTTTGCGTCAGGGCATTAACTTCACTATAGCCGATTACTTTTGCTTTGCACCGTGGTATTCAGTTGGAATATCCTGCACCCCATTCTACGGGGAAAGAGCCGAGATCCCTTCACCGGGAGTGACCTCTTTAGTAAAGGTTTTCGTCACTATATTTTCTAAAAAGCTATCCGTTCCTTCAACGATATCAAGTTCATTACGTTAAAGGTTTTCGCCAGAAACCATTCGTAGCCCTCCGTCGTTTCATATGGGTAGTCAATAGTATTCAAGCTGTGTTTGTTGGCCAAAGTCAAGGCACAGTGTTTGGTAGCTGTTGGTTATTCATATGCAGCATAGATAGATGCGTTGGTTTGGGGCAGTCGTATAGCCTTGTTGGCCAAAGTCAAGGGCTTGTACGGGTGGGCTCAAATTAACCTGGAGAATGACGGGCAGAACTTGACATGTGACTTATGATTTGTTGGCCAAAGTCAAGGTCATAAGAGCATGGGGTAAAAATCACATCGGGAGTTTCAAAAGAACTGAAACTTGCCAGATATACGCATACCTTCTGGAGTGTGGTACCGTGAGCGGATTCCGTCACGTTATCATGCGATGATAGTTGGATCCCGATTCCCACTGATGAGTTGGTTTACTCCTCGGGTGACCCCGACTAATTCTTCTTTCAGGTTTGGAGGAGAATTTGAGGTACAGTGGGAGGTTTCCAGATTAGATAAATTGGTAACCATTCTGATCTAGGTTAGAGTGCACGCTGAGTGTTTCTTTTCTCTCTCTCTGGCAGCGACCATTGACCCGACCCTAAGACTATGACTCAGTGACCAAGTCGACCGAACCTTCTTAACACCGGCTTTTGGATTGTCAGAGTCGCAGACCTCATTGCCACTCCTACTTTTACCCTTTTCTCCAGGACACCCCGTATTACTGCGAACGTCCACTTCCATTGGACAAAACCATCGTATGGTTAGATACGAACTCGAAGGAATTCGAGGATGGTTTCCGGTTTTGGAGAAAACGGATAGGATTATTCAGTTGTCTTTTCCCTTTTACCTTCTCTCAAGTTGTGAGTACTCCTTGGCTTAGGAGATAGTACACCTATTATGCAAATTGGATAGTCTTCTTCCAAACCTTAGGCTGGTGCCGACCGGTAGGGAATGAAGAAAACCAATTAGCCTAAACGGTGTGCAGAAGGTATTAAGATTAAGACAAAGCAAGGGATTAGTAAGAGGGCAAAGTAAATTGCGACTGATATTCACGACCAAACCAAGTATTTCTTCGCCAATCCTAAATCACCTTTGTATTTCTCCAGGACACTCCGTATCACTACGAAGATCCACAGTTTATTGGATACTCCATCGTATGGTTATATACGAACTCGAAAGGAACTTGTTCCAGTTCGGGGATGGATTCTGGTCCAGGAGAAATAGGAATAAGGTTTATTCGGTTGTCTTTTATCTTCACCTTCTCTCGCATTGCGAGTGCTCCTAGGACTAGGACAGTACACCCATTGTGCTTATTGGATAGTCTTCTTCCAAACCATAGGCTGGTGCCGAACGGTAGGGAAGGAAGAAAACCATTTGGCCTAAGGGGTGTGCAGAAGGTAACGACTAAAGACATATAAAGGGATTTGGAGAGGTGGCAAAGAATTATGCGGTTATAGTTGTGAATCTGGATAATGGTAGAGGCATTACTAGGAATACCAGGATACCCCATCGAAACATTTCAATGTTTCAGTTCACTGTGTACTGTTAAAAGAAAACTGATTTCCCGATTAGACACTTGCTCCAGGGTATGTATTTACCAGGTTTGATTCTCACATCTGTATGGTTTTACAGATGATGAGTGGGAGTAAGTTATTGGGAATTGGGTGATCATCCTCATTATATCAGGATTCGTTGTAATCGGTGATATTTGAGGAAATCACCTGGGCTGTTTGCCGGTCGGCAAATATTTGGTATTGAATATCCGGTGTTGTGCACCAATTTCAAATTGATATATCTGTACGTCTATTTTCATAGAGTGAGATATACCTTTTGATATTATGTCGATGACATTTACCTATATCAGTGGATGGTTAGGTAAGGAGTATTAAACAGCGGTGTAATTCTTCTTAACCATAAGTACAGTTTTCAACCTACGACGCACAGTAAAAGAGTTGTTAGACTCAACGGACTTATACAGAGTAATGTATGTTGTCCAGTGTCCATTAGGACAAAGGGGTTGTTCCTCATACTATATTCTGTTTACTTTTAACTTCTCTAGTTCTTAGACATGTGTTTCGTAGAAACACATGGTCTACGTTTTGAGGAGTTATAGGTATTTGAATACAGTAGAGAACCAAGTGTAGCAAGTATCGGGATTCTTCAAGGTGATCGAAGATGTAGATACTTGTGTATGGTATTCAGTTGATAGTAATGATAAAGAGAAATTGCTTCTCTTTCAGGTCACTCATAATTGGAAGCATTCCTAAGTTGAGTAACGCTGATCGGCCTCTCTCCATTTAGTTGACATGCACTGGAGACAGTTGCATGATTTGAATCTGGTTCAATTAAATCAGTGCCTCTGATTCTATATTGGATATAGTACAGTTCATATCTTAACATTGTTAAGGTACGGGGAGTTGTCCGGCTTATGATTAAAACCAGACTCTGGATAACTCAAGGCACGTTTCTGTAATGGCTGTTTGTGGGTTGACCCAGGCTATGACGAGGGTTGACTTTCTACCATCTGGAAGATCAATAGTGATATTGTTCTTAACTCGCCACATTTTAAAAAGAAATGGTTATTTTTCAGAAAACAGTAGTGGGAGTATGGTAGAACTGGAAGCGATTCCAGAACCGCAAACGATTACTGGAGATTTGATAAGGAACCTAAAGATTCAATCTGATTTGACATTCCATTGGCCACTCCGAAGATAAGGTGGGTAACTTCAGGCACCCGAGAGGTACTACGGTAGCCTCAGGGACGGTGACAGGGAAGTTCTTGTTTACCCACACTTGCCATTGTTGTTGTTCCAGGCTGCGAGACCCGGCAGGAGGATGAGTATAGCGTCGTTCTAAACTTGCTTTAGAAGTGCACGTCTATATGACTCTGCCAGAGGGTTGTCGTAGTCAGTGGGAGCAGCGGAAGCATTGGTGGACATCAGGCTTATGTCTATTTATAGACTAAAGCAGATATAGCGGAGATAGATCATCTATTTCTGATGTGACAGTCATAGGTTTGACTTCATCAGAATAGGGGATGGATCTGTTGAGAAGGTAGTAGGAAGTGATATTCCTATACTACGATCGGTTATACTTTGGTCGTCACACAGTGTTTTCTCCACAAGGGACTTGGACATTATATCAGACATACTGGTTACTAGATCTATGGTTTTAGATCTAGATTTGGGTGGTTTCCAAATCAGGGTACTTTGACAACATTCTAAGAGTATTTAGAATGGACGACTCCTGGCATGGTAGTGTACCTACAGGTGATGGAGTCACCCTCTCTAAAGGTGTCTTACAGACTAAAGCGGAGAGGGATGTGCATGATTGGCAGATCACTTGCTTAGGCAATTGAGTCAATCATGAGATGTCAAGTACCACATCAGATGTTGTTCTTGCACTAGATGCAATAAGTTGATATTGATCCAATCCTGGAGGAACAGTCGGAAGCAGTTTTAGAACATAAGTGAATGTTCTAGGGATATGATAACGACAGCCTCATTTGGGAGACAGTTATCATTCCAGGCTTCCAAGGTGACATGGACGACAAGGAGGTTGTCAGAGTTATAGTTTTCCCTCTGATGAGGGGCAGTATTTTGGACAGGTGATCCAAGGCAATACTGAGGGAGGCATGGCGCAGGATACTGATTAAGTTCAGTTGTCGATACAGTCTAAGAAGTTTGGATTTGGAGTTCATTTATGAGCTCGGTCCCATCAGACATCCAGACATTCTAAGACAGGTATTGCTCATTTCGGGAGATGGTTTTCTCCGCGAACTTGAGATATAGAGAGACATAGAAAGAAACATCCAGGCGGATCCACTCACTGAGGCTATTCCTCGATCGCAAGAGTTTCGCAAACAGGCTTTGTGAGACTGACTAGTAGAGGAGTTGGGTGTTCGGTATCACACGGGCTGTGAGTATGCGACATCGCAATAATTAGCCTTGAGTGCAAGTGGGAGATTGTTGGAGATAGTGCCCTCAGAGTCAATTATTGGATCACAGGCACGTGATTGCAATGATTGAGGGAGGACCTATCCTGGGACGACAGTCTTACTCGAGATGATAGTATGCTATCTGGTTTACCTTTATCATCGTGTACTGCTTTAGGTGACATGACATGTCACTATTGCACGTTGATAGAGCCCCTAGGATTCTTGCTTGACTGCCAGCAGTATGAGGCCGATCATATAAGTGAGAGCTGGAGTCTATAAGCACATCCTTAAAAGGTCCCTAGTCGTAGGAGTTTCGAGACAGGGCATCGATTCTCCAGAGTAGACTAGTGTATACAGTCGAGACCCCGACGAGGGGCGGTGGCCGGTCTCGCAAGCCACTGGTGTCAGTTGGTTCACCTAAGATGTATACAGGTGCTCATTGGGTTATGAGTACACCGGACAGGACTCGCCGGGAACATGCTAGTTGGTCTTATACCTGACGTCAGATAGCAGTTCCCAAGTGACATGTGTACAGGTTAGTTCATCGACCTGGGGATCGTCATTTGTCTCGTGTGAGTTCCCACTGTGCTTTGATTACTACCCTACCACGGCTCAAAGGAGTCGTGCAAACAGGTTTTAGTTGGGTACAGTCCCGAGCCACATGGAGGCAGTGAGCGGATCTTCGGGGGTTCGTCTCTCCCGGTATTGGGGGTGAGGTCGCGCTGTGTCTAGGAGAGCCATTACACGAAGTCCTTGGCCAAGGCAGGAGATTTACTGGTAGGTATTCCAGTAGTATCTCAGGGTGTTCTGGGCTACACTCCGACACGACTTGTACCGCTTTTGGGGGTCTGACTTTTACCCACCCCCTAGGCCCGACATGCGATGCTCATAGAAGAACGGACCGGACTGTACGGATATTGTCACTGACAGGCTCAGTAGGGTGTCAGGATGAGTTCGCTCATCGACGTCCCTTTTGGTCAATAGCTGGTGGCCCATCACGTATTGGTTTATACCTCTGACGTGCTAGTGGTTAAATCCACAGCCATAGTATTGACGAGTCTTTAGAGTCCACCACACATTCAGTTACTCAGTTTTCGGGCGAAACGCTGTAGAGGCCGTATGGAGATATGGCAGGGTTCGATCAGATACGTGCGGTATTGCACGGATCAGGATCGGACGGATATTACTAGCCGGCTTTGGTTTAAGCCGGATCATAGTATAGTACAGTGTAGATTTTGTCTCATTGCATTTGTATCCGGTCGGAATACAGATGCGGGTGTGTATGCACAGTATCGGGGTTTTCCTGTAATTTATTACGGGACCAGTTTTCCGGAGTTGCCAGTTTGCATTCCGTTCCGGCCGGTTTTCCTTTGTTCTTTCCCGGCTGGACTTTTCCGATGGAGGGGGTTATTTGCAATTGTGCAAATAATATTTTGTGGAGGGGTTTATTGCATTAGTATTGGTTATGAAAGCATCTTTGCTTTATTGCATTTATGGTGATGAGAAAGGAAAGGAATGGGTTAAAGTTATGGATTTGATTTTGGTCATGATGATGTTTTTAGGGTATGATCTTTTTTTTTCCCTCACCCATGATTTGGGGGGGCCGGCCACTTGATCTGTGTGTGAGGGGAGAGGTTAATTGGTGTGGGTATTTCCTTCATGCTTGTTGCATTTCGTGGGCCCCCCTCCTTTTGCATTGTGAGTGTGCTGAGGATTAATTTCCTTATGCATGTTTTTATTTATGCATTCAACCCTCATTTTTCAACAGAGCACCAAAAATGCTTCCCACTTCTTTTTTTTCAGAGACCATTTTTCTTTGGCCGAGCTCCTTCATTTTCATTGCAAAGCTCCATTGATTTTTCCTTGCAAGCATCAATGAAAAATTCTTGTGCAAAAAAAAAAATTCCTCCATCATGGCAACTATACTTAACCCCAAAGAGACAACTATTCTACACTATTCTATAGCAAGTCTTGGACGCGTCGGCTAGCCAACTTCGCGCCCGAGTTGCCTCGGTATTGAGGTGGGAGCCCGTAAAAGTACCCGGCTTCGTGGTGCCCTTTTCGACGAGGAGGAGACGGACGGAGATCCCGCGAGGAGATCGGAGTGGAGATGAAGACCGGAGGACTCGGATCAGTCGGTACATCTCTTCCCTTTCTTGTTTGTAGCTTAGACTTGTTAATGGTTACGATCCGGAGTTTAGTGCGCGGTGGTGCCGGTTTGCAAAGTCCGCAAAATTAAAGTTTATCACCGCTTCCGCATTCCGGCGTCGGTTTGACGGCCGGGGCGCCGCCGTGCACTTACAAAGAGATGATTAGGGTTTTGCTTTTTCATTTATTTATTTGTTTATTTATTTGGAAATGATTTAGATAAGAATGGTGGCTTCTTTTGTTTCTAGTTGAAGCTTCATGAAGCTTTGACTTATGCAACCATTCTTGTCATCATGCTTAACCCTAACCCTCTCAAGTGACCATGGTTTATTCTCTATACTTAACCCTAGTTAGATTATGATAAGTATGAATTTTTCTTTTCATTTTAAATGACTTATCATAAACTAGCTTCATCTTCTCCTTCTTCTTCAAGAGAGAAAACTAGATGCCATCAATGGCAACTTGAGCAAAAGTGAGTGAAATCCAATTCTAAAGTGAACCCACCTCCTATTTCTTCACCCTCTACCTCTTGCCAAGTTGTTTTGGGTGTTTTCTTCATAAGTTTCACAACTTTGTGAAGTCGGAGCTTGAACTTGTGATGCCTCGACGTAGATCGTCTTTGACACGAAGCCGACGACCAAGCTCGCTCGTTTCTCCGATGAAGCCGACGAATGAGTTCGGGATTCATGATGGACAGCGAGAGGACACCCACGTGGAGCTAAGGAAGTGGAGAACCGGATCTACAAAGGTTGTAGCATCTAACTTTTAGTTAAAGTGTTAACTAGTTTATAGTTTCGCCTAGAAATCTAGCCGACGATCCGTATTAGGGTTTCTCGGCACCCATAAAATTTTAAATTGGCATGTTCGATGCCTTTTGAGACCTCTATAGTGTGTCTAGGAACCCTACAGTGGTATCAGAGCCAAGCTAGAGCCTTAGGCGAAGTCTAGACGGAGTTTGAAGTCCGAACGAACCCGAAAACCCATTTTCAAATTGCTCTCTGTCCAATTTTTAAAAATCTGGTTTTTTCAATATTAAAAATATGCAGAAAAATCAGCAGGTTATTTTAAGAGTTTCTGCGAAATTCGTGTTCCTAAATCCATTGAACTGCCGCGGATCCGCGGCACGAGCATGGCTCGTGCGGCGGATCCGCGGCCGTACGGCCACCTTATTTAATATATTTTACACAGTAACTCCTAATTGATAATGCTGGATTTTCTGTGAATTTTTAATTTTTATTCAAGAGTTGAATTTTCAGGGGTTGTATTGGGGATTCGGTGTTTCGATCGGAGTATCAAATTTTGTCTATGTGGCTTTCCGGATAATTTTAGAATATGTTAAAAAGTTCGACCGGATATAAATACCCAATTTTTCCCCTGTCGGGAAATTTCCAAGTGTTGGATTTTTCCGTAGTTTAACGACGTTCTAAGTAGTGCAAGTAACGCGTGTTAGTGCATATGCCCTAGAGGCCATTACTGTATCATACTAGTTTGTATATTACTTAATGGAAGCTTGGGATATTCACAGTTGTATATACAATCTTGCTCGACATGGTAGTATGCTACTTGGTTTGTCTCTGCTTTAATATGTGCATGTGTTTCTTTTAGCATATTGCTGGTATACATATTAGTAGAGCCCTTAGGATCTTTGCTTGATTACCAGCGTTGTGATGGCGCTCGCACTCGTGGGAGCTGGGTAATCTATAAGCACATCCTTATACAGGTCCCTGGTCGTTGGACTATCGAGACAGGGCATCGATACTCCGGAGTAGACTAGCGTATGCGCTTCTCATCCCAGTGTGGGAGACGGTCTGTCCCACAGCCGTTAGTACGTCGTACTTGGGATAGTATGCGGGTGCTCGTTAGGTTACGAGTACACTGGACAGGACTCGTCGGGAACTGTTGGTTGGTAATATACCTATCGTTAGTTATCAGTTCCCAGGTGACATGAGTACAGCTTAGTCCGCTGACTTGACACTGTCACTTCGCCTCGAGTGTGTTCCCACTGCACTTTGATTACTACCCTACCACGGCTTGAAGGAGTCGTGCAAACAGGTAGTTTTTGGGTGCAGTCCCGAAGCACTTGGAGGCAGTGACGGTTAGACAGGATTCGTCTCTCCCGGTATTGGGGGTTGACATCGCGCTGTGTCCAGGAGAGCCATTACACGAGTAGTCCCTGGCCAGGGCAAGCGAGATATACTGGTAGGTTTCCAGTGTTATCTCAGGGTGTTCTGGGCTACACTCCGACACGACTTGTACCGCTATTAGGGGACTGACGTTCACCGCCCCCCTAGGCCCGCCATGCGATGTATCAGACGAACAGACCGGACTGTACGGAGACTGTCACATACAGGCTCAGTAGGAGTGCAGATGGGGTTCACCTCGTCAGTCTTCTTATCGACATCTACCTGGGGACCGTTACGTACAGCTAGTGCCGCTTGCGGTCTGTGGTTAAACCCACTGCCAGCGTAGTGTCGAGTCTTTAGAGTCCCACACAGAGAGCTATTCGCCTTTAGGCAAAACGAGTAGAGGTCGCATGGTTTTGCGACAGGGTTCGTTCGCATCTGCGCACTTGTGCACGTTTGCTGTCCGGACAGTTTATACTAGCGGGCTTTGGTTTAAGCCGGATCCTAGTATATGTTTTGAGATTGGTTTTTCTCAGAGTATTCGTGTTCCTCGGATCACGAATGCGGGTGCGTATGCACAGTTGCTTGAGATTGGGGGAGAGGACCTTGTTTAGGGTTAATGGCTTTTGTCATTTTATTAACCCTATTGATTTTGTGTGGATTATTGTTAATTGATAATTAGCTTAATAATTATGCATGGTTATTGTTGACAATTTGACTTCATTGACTTGTTGACCATGTTGACAACTTGACCATAATCATTTCATTTGGAAGATGCTCTTTGATCTTTGCAAAATTGAAATGATAATGGTCATGTCATGATTTATCATGACAATTTTCAAGCTAATTATCCAATTAAAATTATCCACACATATTAGTGAGAATGGCTCACTAATAATTCACTCTCTCATTTTATTTCTCTCTCTTGTTCATCCTCTCCCTCAAGCTCTCTCCCTCTCATATGTTGAGAAACAAAAAGCTTGAGAAAAACCCTCTCTTGATCTTCTCTACTCCCTTCTAGGGTTCAAGTCTTAGCATTTCTTGCACTCTAGTTACTCCTAGCTTGGAGTTGAAGCTAAAGGTGGTGGCTTTCGAGTGGATCCTTCTTTGACGGGAGAAGACAAGCAAGGTGAACTCTTTCAACCATTCCAAGGAGCAAGGAGAGAAGGACTTTGAGCTCAAGGTATAACCTTTCCATCACTTAGCTACTTTGTAGTTAGGGTTAGCAAGTTTATGTTTAGTAAAGATCCTTAAAGCATAGTCCATGTTGCCTATAGTTGATAAAAATCAAATTTTTATTGTGTTTTCCACCTCCCCGTAAGCACCGGGGTGGGCAACACGGACTTACAGTGGTATCAGAGCCTAACTAAACCTAAACTAGCTAAGTAGTTAAGTGTAACGAAGTTTCGAAACCGAAAAACCCTAAAACCAAACATTTTCAAAATCCAAGTTTCTGTTAAAATTTTTTCTGGTCAAAATGAAAAACTTTATACTTGTAAATTCGTCTCAGGGTTTTGTATGAACATACAAGAAAAACGATGCAGTAATTCGTTCAAACCGCCGCGCTTCCGCCGCACGAGGTAGGCATGTGCCGCGGAAGCGCCGCGGTTTGTCGTTATCTGTGCATCGTTTTTCGTGCAGTGTTTGTCTGTGTTGGTTTTGGGATTTTTGAAATATATTATATGTACCCAGATTTTCCAGAAAAGAAATTTCCTTTTGGGGTCCTATAATTCCGTATTTTTTTCGGAACTTCACTACACTTTAACTATCTCGGTTATATCTGTGATGCTTGTATGTATTGAACGTCGGCTAATCGCTATAAGTCGATTAGTCGGGGTTATACATCTCTGTGATCTGTGATTGTTATTGGTTTGTGGATATGAATGGATTGGATCGTCGCGGGTGAATAGCCGGGTTGGATGTGAGATGAGCGTTTTTTTTCTTTCATTCATTTGTAACATGTAAATTGATGTAATAATATTATTTGTATGACTGCACAACCGGGTCGGGGTTGTAGCCGTCATTGTATAATTCTTTTTACTGTTTTTGCTCCTAGGATAGACCCATGGAGGGGGTGCACAAACTACCGGGTATCTCGAAGTGCTGAGTGGCCTACTCACGGTGGTGAGGGAGGTTGCTTCGCTTCGGGTGCTTGGCGGGTAGTTTGCCGCACCCGTAGGGGTCTTGGGTAGGGTTTTGGCTATTCACCGCGACCGTGTAATCCGCTTTGCGTTGCAGGCTCGAACGCATTGCGGATTCCTAGTATATCCAATGTATTCATCTGTGATCTGTAATGTCTATCATTGCTATATATTTATATATAATAACTATTTAGGCGTTGCTTATGTTTTACAGCCGCGCTAGCCCAGCCCCCGCTCTGTCGTTAGTTAAGTAACCTAACGGGTGATGACGGGGCCCCGTGGCGAATGCGAATGGCATAAGCGTACGTCATATTTTGGTTGTTTTCTGCAATGGTAGGATTAAATGATGGGACGCATTAAAAGAATTAATGCAAGAAATAAACCAAGTAAAAGTCGATTGGAACACTTTGAAAACCACTCGGTTCTTTTCAAAACTAAACTTTTAAACGCGGAGCTTGAACCACTCCTTTTAAAAGCTATCTCGTTCCATCGATTAGATCAAGTTCACTACGTTCACGGTTTCGCCAAAACCATCCGTAGCCCTCCGTCGTTTCGTATGAATATTCAATAGTATTCAAGCTATGTTTGTTGACCTTCGTCAAGGCATAGTGATTGGTAGCTGTTGGGTGTTCATATGTAGCATAGATAGATGCATTGGTTTGGGACAGTCGTACTACCTTGTTGACCTTCGTCAAGGGTATGTACGGGTGGGTTCAAATTAACCTGGATAATGACGGGTAGAACTTGACATGTGACTTATGATTTGTTGACCTTCGTCAAGGTCATAAGAGCATGGGGCAAAAATCCACATCGGGAGTTTCATAAGTACTGAAACTTGCTAGCGTTGCATACCATTTGGAGTGTGATGATTCTGGTAGGATTCCTTCGGTTTTATCACGCAATGATATTTGGATCCCGATCCTACTGTGAGTATATGCTACTCCTCGGGAAAACTCTCACTTAACGATCAATGCTATAAACCTAGTAGGTGCCTAGAAAGGTGTTAGCGGGGCTACGCCCACAGGGAAAAGAGGTTACTTAATTAAGGAACTTCGCGAAAGCGTTGGAAAACCTCCCTCGAAGTACCGACACTGGCCTGGCTGAACGGTTAAGCAAGTATTGTACGGTGAGAATGATCCCGGCTAATCCTTTTCTTTATGGTTTGAGAAGGGATTCGAGAAACAGTGGGAGCCATCCAGTTTAGACAAACTAAAAACCACTCTAAACTTGCAAGAGCATCATGCTGAGTGTTTTCTTCTCTCTCTCTTAATTGCAGCGACCCAGTGACCACACCTAGGTTACATCTAGATAATAAGATGACTGAATCTAACTGTTTTGACTGGCAAAGGTCTGTCCAGATGTCCATTGCCCAGGACAAGCTGGGACACCTCTTAACTGATCCAACCCCTGCCGTCTCAGGTCCAGTTTCCCCTGTCACGGATATTGATATTCGTAGCACATCGGGAGAAGTCTGTGCGAAAGCCAAGTGCCTCGTGTTAGCCTCAGTTGATGGTATATACCAGAGGCAGCACGAGAAGATGGACTCAGCTTCTATCTTCCTCCATAACAAAGTTTTATATGGAGAGCAATCTCGTATCGCAAGATATGAGACCTCGAACGAATTGCTTCCAGCGAGGTTGGCTATCGGGTCATCTGTAGGGGGCAACGTCCTTACAGAGACCAGCTCTATTGAGCTCTCGGACCTGAAGACCACGTTGAAGAACAGGTCAGATGCTGACTCAGTTCAACAGTCTCTGTCTACTACCCTAAAGGAAACTAGGGAAGTAGAAAGAAAGGGAAGGGCAGAAGTTTCAGGAACAGATGTAGTAAAAGAAGGATGTTCCTATTGTTACGGGAATGAACATGGACAGAAGGATTGCAGGGCTTGTAAAGCCAGTAGCCAGAATTCGAAGCATGTTGTGGCTTCGGCTTCGGGTGTGTTTGTGATTGAGAACTGTATGTCAGTTAACCCTACATCCTGGGTATTGGATACCGGATCAGGATCTCATATCTGTAATTCGTTACAGGCTTTGAGAAACCGTAGGGTTATCAGGAAAGGTGATATGACTCTCAGGGTTGCTAACGGAATGAGCATGTATGCTGAATCCGTAGGGGAATATCATCTAGGACTGACAACTGGGCAGATATTGATTCTGCGTAACTGTTTTTATGTACCAGGTGCGACATGTAATATCATATCTGTATCCTTAATTTCTAAGGAACGATATGATTTTACTTTTGTAAGCGATGTAGTTAACATCCACCTAAATCAAGTTCTGATTGGGTCAGGTACATTACAAAACGGGATATACGTATTGAATCAAGCTCAGATCTTCAGTGTCCAGAACACACTTAAAAGAAAGTCTCCGGAAACAAATCAGGCTTTCTTATGGCATTGTAGACTGGGTCACATTAATGAGACACGGTTAACAAAGTTGCATAAAGAGGGATACTTGAATCCGTTTGAGTATCAGTCTTATGCCACTTGTGAATCTTGTCTCATGGGAAAGATGACAAAGACTCCGTTCACTGGACACGGAGAAAGAGCAAGCGAGCTCTTGGGACTCATACACAGTGATGTGTGTGGTCCAATGTCTACACATGCGCGAAGTGGTTATTCATACTTCATTACTTTCACCGATGATTTCTCTAGGTATGGGCATGTCTTCTTGATGAAGCACAAATCCGAGGCCTTTGAGAAATTTCAAGAATACAAGAATGAAGTTGAAAAACAAACAGGCAAAAGTATCAAGATCCTAAGATCGGATCGAGGAGGAGAATACTTAAGTGCCGAGTTTCTGGGCTTCTTAAAAGAGAATGGAATTCTCTCTCAACTTACTCCCCCATACACACCACAACACAACGGTGTATCGGAAAGGAGGAATCGAACCCTATTGGATATGGTTCGTTCCATGATGAGTAAAGCTGAGTTGCCGCGATCCTTCTGGAGTTATGCACTAGAAACAGCTGCATATCTCTTGAACAAGGCTCCAACCAAGACTGTGCCTACCACCCCATATCAGATGTGGAGTGGGAAGAAACCCTGTCTCAAGTACCTTAAGACATGGGGATGTCCAGCTTTTGTAAAAAAGCAGCATGCGGACAAGCTCGAGGCACGTTCAGTACTGTGTAAGTTTGTGGGATACCCGAAGAACTCCAGGGGGTATCTTTTCTATTCCGCAGAGGAACAAAAGGTTTTTGTTTCTCAGCATGCCCACTTCTTGGAAACTGAATTTTTAGAAAATCAGATAAGTGGGAGCGCAATAGAACTGGAAGAAATTCCAGAACCACAAGCTATTACTGAAAGCTTGGAAGAACCAGAAGTTTCAAGAGAACCGGATATCCCAGCGCCACTCCGCAGAAGTAGTAGGCAGTCTCATCCGCCCGAGAGATACTACGGTTTTCTCATAGACGGGGATAGAGAGGATTGCACCATGGATTATGGTGAGCCTACTAGCTTCCAGCAAGCCATCCAGAGCGGCGACTCGGTAAAATGGCTAGATGCAATGCGGGCCGAGATGGAGTCCATGTACACCAACAAAGTTTGGACTTTGGACTTTGCACCAGAAGGGGTAAAACCCGTAGGCTGCAAATGGATCTTCAGAAAGAAGATTGGTGTAGATGGGCAGGTTGAGACCTATAAAGCTAGACTTGTAGCAAAGGGTTTTCGTCAAAGAACTGGTTTGGACTATGACGAGACCTTTTCTCCAGTGGCTATGCTGAAATCCATTCGGATCCTACTTGCCATTGCTGCCTTCCACGATTATGAAATCTGGCAGATGGACGTAAAGACGGCTTTCCTAAATGGAAATTTGGAAGAGTGCGTCTATATGGATCAGCCGGAGGGATTCAATCAGAGTGGGAGCAGCGGTAGAGTGTGCAAGTTGCTAAAGTCCATCTATGGACTTAAGCAGGCATCGCGGAGTTGGAACATCTGCTTTGATGATACTGTCAAAGAATTCGACTTTATCAAAAACCCAGATGAACCATGCATTTACAGTAAGATTGTAGGGAGAACTGTGGTATTCCTCGTCTTGTACGTGGATGACATTCTCCTAATAGGAAATGATATTCCTATGCTACAGTCAGTCAAAGGATTCTTGTCGCAGAGGTTCTCCATGAAGGACCTGGGCGATGCCAACTACATTCTGGGGATCCAGATCTATCGTGATAGATCTAAAAGGATGTTGGGACTTTCACAGTCAAGGTACATTGACACCATACTGAAAAGGTTCAGTATGGAAGATTCTAAGCGCGGTAATCTACCGGCTTGTCACGGGATCACCCTCTCCAAAGAGATGTCCCCCAAGACTGATTTGGAAAGGGATCGCATGTCCATTATACCCTACGCTTCTGCGGTAGGCTCTATAATGTATGCGATGTTGTGTACCAGACCAGATGTAGCATACGCATTGAGCGTTGTAAGCCGGTATCAGTCAAACCCAGGGGAGAAACACTGGATAGCGGTAAAGAACATTCTCAAGTACCTGAGAAGGACTAAGGAGATGTTCTTGGTGTATGGCGGAAAAGACCTCCAGCTCGAGGCCTTTGCTGACTCCAGCTTCCAGAGTGACAAGGATGACTCCAAGTCCATATCGGGTTATGTCTTTACCCTCAATGGAGGGGCGGTTTGCTGGAAGAGTTCCAAGCAGGAGACCGTTGCAGACTCAACAATGGAAGCGGAGTACATAGCTGCTTGCGATGCCGCAAAGGAAGCTGTCTGGATGAAGAAGTTCCTCACGGAGCTTCAGGTGGTTCCTACCATTGTTGATCCAATACCGCTGTATTGCGACAACAACGGAGCTATAGCTTTAGCGAAGGAACCCAGGTCCCATCAAAAGTCCAGGCACATTTTGAGGCGGTACCACCTGATCAGGGAGATCATAGATCGCCAGGAGATCGAGGTACAGAGAGTTAATACGGAGAAAAACACTGCAGATCCACTCACGAAGGCCCTACCCCGGACTCAGTTCGAGCGGCTGATCGAGATGATAGGTCTTCGATACGCCAGTACATGGCCTTAGTGCAAGTGGGAGATTGTTAGTGCATATGCCCTAGAGGCCATTACTGTATCATACTAGTTTGTATATTACTTAATGGAAGCTTGGGATATTCACAGTTGTATATACAATCTTGCTCGAAATGGTAGTATGCTACTTGGTTTGTCTCTGCTTTAATATGTGCATGTGTTTCTTTTAGCATATTGCTGGTATACATATTAGTAGAGCCCTTAGGATCTTTGCTTGATTACCAGCGTTGTGATGGCGCTCGCACTCGTGGGAGCTGGGTAATCTATAAGCACATCCTTATACAGGTCCCTGGTCGTTGGACTATCGAGACAGGGCATCGATACTCCGGAGTAGACTAGCGTATGCGCTTCTCATCCCAGTATGGGAGACGGTCTGTCCCACAGCCGTTAGTACGTCGTACTTGGGATAGTATGCGGGTGCTCGTTAGGTTACGAGTACACTGGACAGGACTCGTCGGGAACTGTTGGTTGGTAATATACCTATCGTCAGTTATCAGTTCCCAGGTGACATGAGTACAGCTTAGTCCGCTGACTTGACACTGTCACTTCGCCTCGAGTGTGTTCCCACTGCACTTTGATTACTACCCTACCACGGCTTGAAGGAGTCATGCAAACAGGTAGTTTTTGGGTGCAGTCCCGAAGCACTTGGAGGCAGTGACGGTTAGACAGGATTCGTCTCTCCCGGTATTCGGGGTTGACATCGCGCTGTGTCCAGGAGAGCCATTACATGAGTAGTCCCTGGCCAGGGAAAGCGAGATATACTGGTAGGTTTCCAGTGTTATCTCAGGGTGTTCTGGGCTACACTCCGACACGACTTGTACCGCAATTAGGGGACTGACGTTCACCGCCCCCTAGGCCCGCCATGCGATGTATCAGACGAACAGACCGGACTGTACGGAGACTGTCACATACAGGCTCAGTAGGAGTGCAGATGGGGTTCACCTCGTCAGTCTTCTTATCGACATCTACCTGGGGACCGTTACGTACAGCTAGTGCCGCTTGCGGTCTGTGGTTAAACCCACTGCCAGCGTAGTGTCGAGTCTTTAGAGTCCCACACAGAGAGCTATTCGCCTTTAGGCAAAACGAGTAGAGGTCGCATGGTTTTGCGACAGGGTTCGTTCGCATCTGCGCACTTGTGCACGTTTGCTGTCCGGACAGTTTATACTAGCGGGCTTTGGTTTAAGCCGGATCCTAGTATATGTTTTGAGATTGGTTTTTCTCAGAGTATTCGTGTTCCTCGGATCACGAATGCGGGTGCGTATGCACAGTTGCTTGAGATTGGGGGAGAGGACCTTGTTTAGGGTTAATGGCTTTTGTCATTTTATTAACCCTATTGATTTTGTGTGGATTATTGTTAATTGATAATTAGCTTAATAATTGTGCATGGTTGTTGTTGACAATTTGACTTCATTGACTTGTTGACCATGTTGACAACTTGACCATAATCATTTCATTTGGAAGATGCTCTTTGATCTTTGCAAAATTGAAATGATAATGGTCATGTCATGATTTATCATGACAATTTTCAAGCTAATTATCCAATTAAAATTATCCACACATATTAGTGAGAATGGCTCACTAATAATTCACTCTCTCATTTTATTTCTCTCTCTTGTTCATCCTCTCCCTCAAGCTCTCTCCCTCTCATGTGTTGAGAAACAAAAAAGCTTGAGAAAAACCCTCTCTTGATCTTCTCTACTCTCTTCTAGGGTTCAAGTCTTAGCATTTCTTGCACTCTAGTTACTCCTAGCTTGGAGTTGAAGCTAAAGGTGGTGGCTTTCGGGTGGATCCTTCTTTGACGGGAGAAGGCAAGCAAGGTGAACTCTTTCAACCATTCCAAGGAGCAAGGAGAGAAGGACTTTGAGCTCAAGGTATAACCTTTCCATCACTTAGCTACTTTGTAGTTAGGGTTAGCAAGTTTATGTTTAGTAAAGATCCTTAAAGCATAGTCCATGTTGCCTATAGTTGATAAAAATCAAATTTTTATTGTGTTTTCCGCCTCCCCGTAAGCACCGGGGTGGGCAACACGGACTTACAACGCGATGGACCCTCTAGAAGACAACAAACCTTAACTCGATTATGTGACCGTCTTGAACTGCCCTTTGAACCTTCGGGTTTGGGGCAGTACGGCGTGCCACATGTGAGGCGTTGGCTTGACCCTTCTACGGCTGGACCGTTGGTACTGAGGCACGAACTGAATGTTGTTAGACTTATTTCATGTGTTGAGCTGTATCGGGAAAACTTGGGTATTCGAATGTTCGATCGGAAAGTTTAACATTTTATGTTTATCTGGAATGTGATACAATAATTGGAATTCACAAACAGTTATGAGATAACTGAATGAATGTTATAAATCTAGCGGTTTAGTTTCACTTGATATCGAAAAGTGTTTTCGATAATGGGACTAAAATGCGGGGTTTATAACTGTTAGGCATATGATGTCTAAAGAGGTTGCGGATTCCAATTGTTGTAGTTTTACACTTTCTTTTCTGTGACCGTAAGTATAGTATGTTCATATCGCCGGTTTCGTTGCTATACGTCAACGACAATTGGGGTATGCATACTTACTTACGTTGATGACATGTGATGTTATGTGTTGCTGGATGTGTTATATTGGATCGTCGTGTTTGAATAGCCGGGGGTTTTTATGTGAGATGAGTGTTTTTCATTTTCATTCATGTAAAAACTTGTATGTAATATTCTTTTATTTGGGGCACTTCCAGGTAGCGGAAGTTGTCACCCTTTGTATATTATTTACTTTTCCGCATTAGGATAGACCCAAGGAGGGGAGCACAAGTAACCGGGTTCTGGGGTCCAGTGGGAGACCAACTCGAGGAGTCAAGTCCGGGTCTCCTAACCCTAGAATTGGCAGGGTTGCTTGCCGCTCTCGTAGGGGTCTAGGGGTGTGGGATTGGCTATTCATCACGACCGTGGAATCCGTGTTTTATACTGGCTCGTATTGAAAACACAGACGTCCTAGTATATCCAATATTTCATATGTTTCTTCTGCTACGATATCTGTGATGTGATCATGTGATGTTCTGTGATAGATACTATATATAGTGTATATGATATATTATATAGACGTTACTTATGTTTTACACCCGTACTATCCCTGCCCCGCTCTTCCGTTAGTTACCTAATCTAACGGTGCACGAGGGGACATCGAGGCGAATGCGGATGGCATAAGTGTACGTCGTATTTATCTGTGATGTTTAGGTACTTAAATGATGGGACTTCATTAATGTGATTAATGAAAGAAAAGAAAGCTAAGATGTTGTAGAATCAAATTTTAAACAAAACAGGTAGCTACAGTTCTTGCTTTGCATAGTGATATATATGATATATTCCGCACCTTATTCGATGAGGAAAGGACCGAGATCCCTTCACCGGGAGTGACTCCTTTAGCAATAACTGGTAGATGCTACACACTCGGTTTGGTTTTGATTGCTTTTAAGAGTTTTTGCTTTGCACAGTGATATATATGATATATCCCGCACCTCATTCGACGAGGAAAGGACCGAGATCCCTTCACCGGGAGTGACTCCTTTAGTAAAACTAGAAAAGCCTCAAAATCACTCTATTTCAAAACTTCATTTGATTCTACAACGATATCAAGTTCATTACGCTCATGGTTTTATGAAAACCTGCGTAGCCCTCCGTCATTTCAGATAAGTACTACTTAGTATTCGTGCTACGGTAGTTTGGCATTCGTCAAGGCGTAGTGTACGGTAGCTAACTAGTATTTATCTGCTTATGCATATGATGCAGATTGGATTAGGGTATTCGTACGGCGTTGTTTGGCATTCGTCAAGGGTCGTGCTGGTGGGTTTAATTCAATCAAGAAATGTACGGGTTGAACTTGACTAGTGGACTATGGGTTGTTTGGCATTCGTCAAGGTCATAGAACACTAGGGTTAAAATATTATCGTGAATTTCAAGTGTTGAAATTTGCAATGAGATTGCATACCTTCTATGAGATAGTTGGATCCCGATACCCACTGCGAGTAAGAGTTACTCCTGGGAGAGTTTTACACATTACAATTAGCCGATCAAGTAGGTGTCTAGAAAGGTGTTAACGAGGTTACGCCTCTGGGAAAACGAGGTTTACATTAATTAGGTTCGTGCGAAAGCACGGGGGACCTCCCTCAAAGTACCAACACTGGCCTGGCTGAAAGATTGGCGAACTTGTAGTGTGTAATTAATCCCGGCTAGTCTTTCCTTTTAGGGTTTGAAGGAAGATTTGATAAAAAGCAGTGGGAGCCATCCTGATTAGATAAGATAATAACCAATCTGATCTTGCACGAGCATACGCTAAAGTGTTTTCTTCTCTCTCTCTCCAGGTAGAGACCATTTCATGCCCTAATAAAGATAATAATATGGATGTATTGACCGAACCAGCATGTTATACTGTGCAGGGGAACGTTGAACCCGTTCTATCTTATAAGTGTTATAAGAATGAACAGGAAACAGGAGAATATCTGGATTCTCACACCGCCCAAACGGAGAACATGCATGTTGATGCATCATCTTCGGGTGTGTTTGTCATTGAGAACTGTTTCTCAGTTCACCCTACGTCCTGGGTATTAGATACCGGATCAGGATCCCACATATGTAAGATGTTACATGGGCTGCGAAAAGGTAGAGAACTGGGAAAAGGTGATCATTCCATTCAAGTAGGGAACGGTGCAAATGTTGCAGCCAAAGCAGTTGGCGAATATCACCTTGTATTACCAAGTGGTGATACAATAATTCTGAATGAGTGCTATTATATACCAAACATGATGTGCAATATTATATCAGTTTCTTTATTGAGTAAAGAAGGATATAATTTTGTAGTAAAGGAAAATGTTATGAACATATTCCTAGATCAAAAGTTGATTGCATCAGGCTCGCTACATAATGGCATATTCATTCTAAATCAAAATACAGTCCTCAATATACAAAACACACACAAGAGGAAGAGTTCAGAAATGAACGAATCCTTCTTGTGGCATTGTAGACTTAGTCATATCAATACGACACGACTGGCTAAGTTACATAAGGATGGTTATTTGAATCCGTTCGAATTATCATCTTATGATACTTGCCATTCATGTCTCAAAGGAAAAATGACCAAAGCTCCGTTTAGTGGACACGGAGAAAGAGTTACTGAACTCTTAGGACTGGTACATAGTGATGTATGCGGTCCCATGTCTACCCTTGCCAGGAACGGTTCTTCCTACTTCATTACATTCACTGACGATCTCTCTAGATACGGGCATGTGTTCCTATTGAAACACAAGTCTGAAGCTTTTGAGAAATTCAGAGAATATAAGCACGAAGTAGAGAACCAAACGGGCAAAAGTATTAAGATCCTTCGATCTGATCGAGGAGGAGAATACTTGAGCAATGAGTTCCAAGATTATCTAAAAAAGAATGGGATTCTCTCTCAGCTTACTCCACCTTATACACCACAGCACAACGGTGTATCGGAACGAAGGAATCGCAGCCTATTAGATATGGTGCGTTCAATGATGAGTACAGCTGAGTTACCTATTTCCTTCTAGGGGTATGCGCTTGAGACAGCCATACACCTATTGAATATGGTTCCTACCAAATCAGTGCCTACCACTCCATATGAGATATGGAAAGGGAAGAGACCATCTCTTAAGTATGTTAAGATATGGGGTTGTCCAGCCTATGTCAAAAGACAAAATCCGGACAAACTCGAGGCAAGATCTGTCTTATGTAAGTTTGTAGGATATCCCAAAAATTCACAAGGGTATATCTTCTACCACCCCGAGGAACAAAGGGTGTTTGTTTCTCGACATGCCACTTTCTTAGAAAAAGGTTTTCTTATGAAACAGATTAGTGGCATTGAGGTAGAACTGGAAGAGATTCCAGCAACACAAATTGCAACAGAAGACTTGGTAGAACCAGAGGATTCAGTAGAACTCGACGAACCCCAGCCTCTTCGCCGATCTAGTAGGGTATCTCGTCCACCTGAGAGATACTACGGTTTTCTCATTGACGGTGGAAGCGAGGATTGCATCATGGAGGATGATGACCCAACTAGCTTCGAGCAGGCCATCACGAGTAGGGACTCGGTAAAATGGCTGGATGCTATGAGGTCCGAGATGGAATCCATGTACACCAACAAAGTATGGACTTTGGAAGTTGCTCCTGAAGGGGTAAAACCCATTGGGAGCAAGTGGATCTTCAAGAAGAAACTTGGTGTAGATGGGAAAGTGGAGACTTTCAAAGCTAGACTTGTAGCAAAGGGTTTTCGTCAAAGACCAGGTGTGGACTATGTCGAGACCTTTTCTCTAGTGGCTATGCTTAAATCCATCCGGATCATGCTTGCCATCGCTGCATATCATGATTACGAAATCTGGCAAATGGATGTTAAGACCGCCTTTCTAAATGGTGATTTAGAAGAGTGCGTGTACATGACTCAGCCAGAGGGCTTCGTAGACAGTGGGAGCAGCGGGAAGGTGTGCAAGCTGCTTAAATCCATTTATGGATTAAAGCAAGCATCGCGGAGTTGGAACATCTGCTTTGACGTCGTTATCAAATAGTTTGATTTCGTCAAAAATCCAGATGAACCTTGTATCTACAAGAAGGTGGCAGAGAGTAAGGTTGTCTTCCTCGTATTGTACGTGGACGACATACTCTTGATAGGAAATGATATTCCTATGCTGCAATCGGTCAAGCTCTTCTTATCACAAAGATTCTCAATGAAAGATCTTGGTGATGCCTCTTGCATATTGGGGATTAGGATCTATAGAGATAGATCAAAACGGATTTTGGGATTGTCCCAATCCAGGTTCATTGACACCATACTAAAGAGGTTTAGTATGGAAGAGTCCAAGCGTGGGAATTTGCCCACGATCTCTGGAGTCACTCTCTCCAAAGAGATGTCTCCCAAGACTGATTTGGAGAGAGCTCGCATGCAAGGGATACCCTATGCTTCGGCAGTAGGCTCTATCATGTATGCGATGCTATGTACCAGACCCGATGTAGCATACTCACTAAGTGTAGTGAGCAGGTATCAAGCTGATCCTGGAGAGAGTCACTGGACAGCTGTGAAGAGCATTCTCAAGTACTTACGAAGGACTAGAGATATGTTCTTGGTGTATGGTAACGGATAACTCCAAGTGGAGTCCTTTACCGATTCGAGCTTCCAGAGTGATAAGGACGACTCTAAGTCGCAGTCGGGATTTGTCTTTACCCTTTACGGAGGGGCGGTTAGCTGGAAGAGTTCCAAGCAGGAAACCGTGGCAGACTCGACGATGGAGGCTGAATACATCGCTGCCAACGATGCTGCCAAAGAGGTTGTCTGGATCAAGAAGTTCATTACTGAACTTGGAGTGGTTCCATCCATTGAGTATCCAATACCTTTGTATTGCGATAACAATGGAGCGGTGGCTTTGGCCAAGGAACCCAGGTCCCATCAACGATCTAGGCATATTCTGAGGCGGTATCACCTGATCCGGGAGATAGTTGATCGCCGGGAGATCGAGGTCAGGAGGGTTGACACGAAGAACAACACGGCGGATCCACTCACGAAGGCCATTCCCCAGATACAGTTTGAGAGACTCTTCGGGATGCTCGGTATGCGATACTACAGCAGCTGGCCCTAGTGCAAGTGGGAGATTGTTAGTTGTATGTATGCCCTAGAGGCTAGTATTGTACAGATGATGTATATTATATTGGATGCTTGGACATATATAGAGATGACTTTCTTGCTCGATATGATAGTATGCTATCTGGTTGCTCTTTATCTTAACATGTACACTAGTCTCTTTATACTGTCTTATAGTTACATGTTGGTAAAGCCCTTAGGATGTGTACTTGACTACCTGGACTATGATGCAGATCATACTAGTGAGGACATGGTAGTCCATAAGTACATCCTTCAAGGTCCCTAGTCGTGGGTGTATCGAGACGGGGCATCGATATACCAGTGTAGACTAGCGTATACGCTTCTCGACCCATATGATGGGCGATGGATGATCCCATATCCATTGGTGTTTGACATCAGAGATGGTGTACGGGTGCTCAGTGGAGACTGGGTACACTGGACGGACTCGCCGAGAACTCCCAGATGGTATTATACCTCATGCCAGATGGCAGTTCTCAGGTGACACTTGTGCAGGTTAGTCTGTAGACCCGAGATCGTCATAGAGTCTTGTGTGATTCCCACTGTGCTTTGATCTCCACCTTACCACGTCCATGAGGGCGTGCAAAACGGTGGTCTTTGGGTACAGTCCCGAGTCACATGGAGGCAATGAGCAATAGGAGGGGTTTCGTCTCTCCCGGTATTGGGGGTTGATGTTGCGCTGTGCTCGATTGGCCGTAACAGGGAAGTCCCTAGCCAGGGCTGATCAGAGATTTGCTGGTAAGTGTTACCAGTAGTTTCTCAATCCGTTATGAGACTCACATCGGCACGACTTATCGGTTATTGGGGTCTGACGTATACCACCCCTAGACTTGATATGCGACATATCAGACGAACAGACCGGACTGTACGGTAAGTGTTACTGGTTGGATTCACAGGAGTGTGAGCGGACTAGCTCGTCGATCTTCTGATCGCTCAATACCCGGATGGCCGTTACGTTTAGCAGACCGCTTGCGGCTTATGGGTGCTTGATATGATCATCATCTGCTACCGGCGTATTGACGAGTCTTTAGAGTCCTACACAGAGGTTTCCTGGCTCAAGCGAAACGAAATAGGAGCGCATATGAGATATGTGCGGGACCGAGAATAATGCGTGTATGTGATACCGCATTTCATTTTCGCGATAAATGTTTCGATTGGTTATATTCGATATGACCTAGTTATCGAATCATTGATTTGATAAGCCGATACATTGGATACTAGTCGGTTATATGCGATATGACCGGATCATTAAATCAAGTGTTGATTTAATTATTTAATGTATAATTATATATTTGATATACTACATTGCATTAACTAGTATTGGTTCACTTTATATGGATTTTCTCACTTGATGTGCAAGAAGTATATGTAACACACTTTTGTGCATATATTTGTATCATGTTTGATGATACTTGATCTTGTGATTAAGTGTAAAGGATTAAACCATGGTTAAGAGATGATTAGGGTTTTGCTTTTTCATTTATTTATTTGTTTATTTATTTGGAAATGATTTAGATAAGAATGGTGGCTTCTTTTGTTTCTAGTTGAAGCTTAATGAAGCTTTGACTTATGCAACCATTCTTGTCATCATGCTTAACCCTAACCCTCTCAAGTGACCATGGTTTATTCTCTACACTTAACCCTAGTTAGATTATGATAAGTATGAATTTTTCTTTTCATTTTAAATGACTTATCATAAACTAGCTTCATCTTCTCCTTCTTCTTCAAGAGAGAAAACTAGATGCCATCAATGGCAACTTGAGCAAAAGTGAGTGAAATCCAATTCTAAAGTGAACCCACCTCCTATTTCTTCACCCTCTACCTCATGCCAAGTTGTTTTGGGTGTTTTCTTCACAAGTTTCACAACTTTGTGAAGTCGGAGCTTGAACTTGTGATTCCTCGACGTAGATCGTCTTTGACACGAAGCCGACGACCAAGCTCGCTCGTTTCTCCGATGAAGCCGACGAATGAGTTCGGGATTCATGATGGACAGTGAGAGGACACCCACGTGGAGCTAAGGAAGTGGAGAACCGGATCTACAAAGGTTGTAGCATCTAACTTTTAGTTAAAGTGTTAACTAGTTTATAGTTTCGCCTAGAAATCTAGCCGACGATCCGTATTAGGGTTTCTCGGCACCCATAAAATTTTAAATTGGCATGTTCAATGTCTTGTGAGACCTCTATAGTGTGCCTAGGAACCCTACACGCACAACTCTCGGATAAGTAGATCATCGATGGTCATGAGGATCGGAGGTCTCCTCTAGGTGTTCGGTAGGCATGTCGGCGTACATGGAGGAAGAACCCTCATGGGTGCCCTGACTTATACAGGGATGAGCTGGACACGCTATGGGAAAAGTTTGTGACGTAGTAGCCTTATACAAATGAGTGTGTCGTGCTTCTACAGCCTCTGTGCATGTCCCATCCCTACCATTTTCTATGGTTGACCACGACGCCACTCATACACTTCATGTTTATCAAGTTCTACTATATATATAGGGTATTACGCCAGTTCGGTTTGCACCAGGGGATCCCACCAGACCGAGTTTTTGACGCTGCATTGCACAAGATAGATACGCGAGGCAAGGACAGGGAGGACTGGAGACACAGTCATATGCCATACGTGCACATGTGGGACTTTGAAAGATTTGCACTCATCGTTAGAGGAGACATCCCGGTGTATGATTCTACATGCCGTATTGAGTACATGGGTTGGTATATCCCGAGGACTCGATTGTACGTTGTCACGCTAGATCAGTGATATGTCATTGGTGGAGATGTCCTTACGTTTTATCCCACAGCTCCCTTGAAAGTTAAGATGGTATGTTATTTTAGTTGTTTTTAATGTTGGATTGTCATCCTGTACGTTTAATAAATTTTTACACTAAAATATACATTGTTTTTTTAAATCAGACACATGTGGAGACTTGTACGTATGGCAGTAAGGACTATACGGAGTGATGTGGCCGATGCATTGAAACAATTCACGCATGCTACGATTGGACATTGCCGAGGCGTGATGCATGAGGCGGGTGAGGGTCCTAGATTTGAGGCAATGGTAGAAGGCCCCGTCCATGACCAGCTGAGTCACACATATCGATTCGATGATCAGGCAGGGCCCAGTGTTCCCGACCGAAGATGCGGGTATGAGGAAGATGAGGAGGATGAGGCGGTGGCAGTAGAGTACGGTCTTGATATCGTCCCTGCATCACAGTTGACTCAGATGACTCAGGGTGGTGAAACAGAATCATCGCAGCAACCCTTAGATAACATTGCAGGACCATCGCACCAACCCCCACAGAAGAAGAAGAAGATGAAGAGGCGATACTATAATTTTATTTGATGAATGATGTATTATTTATGAACTTAATAGTATCCAGAATATATTTTGTTACTTTCTAGTTTGTGTGATTGTATGCTTATACTTTATGTGATATATTTTCTATAGTGTAGTTCCACCCATCGAGGTGAGATTGTTTTTGAGCCGAGTGTGGCTTGTATTACTCCGGAGTGAAGATTATTATGTATTTAACGAAATATATCAATATTTATATAGGAAATACTGTCCATTTTATTTCAGAATTATCCATTACTAAAATTCATCATAAACCACGAAAGTAAAAAAATTTAATCTAATTTCTATTCCATTCGTCGAAAAACAAAATTTTTTTGCTTCAGGTTCAGGTTCAATCACAAGGCATCGACATAAGGAAGAGTTCAGGTTTCAGGCACTGTGTAGTAAAGGAATGAAAGAAAACGCTACTTATGGTAGCATTTTCCCTTGAGGGAAAACGCTACCTGTGATAGCGTTTTCCCTCGCAGGTAGCGTTTTCTCTTAAGGGAAAACAGTATCACAAGTAGCATTTTCCCTTAAGCCCCCTGAGCTTCTTGATCATCTGTGTTTGTGGGAATAGGTCTGTGGTTTAAAAATGCTATCATAAGTAGCATTAGCGATGGAAAGAAAATGCTATCCCAACTAGCATTTTCTTTCTAATGTGGCACCCCGGGGCTATTCTTTCTTCCGACGTGGACCTTCAAAGTCATTCTGGGAATTATTTTTGGTTTGGGGTCATCTAGAGTTTAATTTATTTAATAGGGTTAATTAAGGAAAAAAAGTCAGAATTTGTGGAAGCTTCTAAAAGCCGTATGATTGCTCAGCCATGAAATATATATTTTTAATTTTGGATGGCGGAGCTGGTGCCACGTGGCATGCAGACAGGGAGACTACATTTTTATGTCTGTGGGGCCCTGTGCAGTTTGCTGAAAATGGTAAAATCGGAAGATTCCATAAAAGGATAAAAAGAGAGTGGACCAAATTGTGAGCCAAGTTGTTGGGGTCTTGAAAGCCATTGGAAACATGTAATGATTTGTTGTTCTTTGAGAAAAATGGTTCTAGGCCTCTAAGGAAAAAAGCAGGCAGCCGAGGTCCCTAAGGTTTAAAAAGGAGCAATAATTTTCCTACCCGTAATTTGTCTATCCAAAAATTTACCCAAGAGATAAAATGACAGAATCCACAACATCTTGGTAATAGTGTCAAATAGGTGGGCTCATGGTGTTTGTTTCTTTGATAAACTTTTGGATAGACAAATTACGGCAGGAAAAGTATTTTTGTTTCAAAAGTTGGGTAAAAGTCCATAATACATACTTTTCATATTTTGAGGGTCCTAATATTGTCTGCCTGATTTGTTAAAGAGATAAATGGAGATGGGGTTAACCCTAACCCCATAGCTGCGGTTGAGCTCCCAAAGTCACGAGAAACTCTCTCTTTCTCTTGCTATCACATCAGAGGAAGGGGAAAAGATGGATAAAAGAAATAGGAAGTGGCAATTGCAACATGCTGAGAAATAAGAAAATGCAAAGCAATGAATTTCAACTCCCAACAAACACTCTATTACATAAGCATTAAGAGGCGTCTTTAATAAGTTGACTCAATTGGTTGAGATTTCTTTTTCAAGTTCACTTGAAGGTTGTTGCGGCAAGACGATCATGAAGACAAAACAAACGATATAGAGAAGTAATCAAAACCACATGCAAGATAAAGAATATGAGAACTTACTAATTAGGCGAAGGCAAAACTTTATTAAAAATAAAATTCGGAGGAGTATAAATTGATGGAGTAATACAAATCCCTCTCAAATAAACCCTAGCTCTCTCAAAACAATGGGCTCTCTCAAACATTTTGAAGCTATCCAGATCTAGGGTTAAAACAAGCTATCATATATATAGCATACAAAAGATTTACCCAAATAACAAATTTCCTAACTAAGGAAATAACAGCCGGCCCAATATGGCAGACGTCTGCCCAAGTATTTTCAAAACTCCAGAGCGTAACCATACGTCTGAACAAGGATGTTCAGACATCTGGCCTTCACGTCTTCAAAAGAATAGAGCTCTAACAGACGTCTGGCCTCTATAGGGTCAGACGTCTGCCTAAAGCATGCTTGCGCATACAAAGCCTAGGAAGATGTTTGAAGCTTTCAGCTTCAGACGTCCGACTTATTGGATATAGTGCCCTAAAGGCAATTATTGTAATTGTAGATAGGAAATTATGGTAATTGAAGAAGGATCTATACGGTTAGAATAGTCTTACTCAAGATGATAGTATGCTATCTGGTTTGTCTTTATCATTAATGTGTATATGTTTTACTCGTTATTACGTGTCGTTAATACATAATGATAAAGACAATAGAATCTTTGCTTGACTACTAGCATTATGATGGCAATCATATACGTGGGAGCTGGGTAGTACATAAGCACATCCTTAAATGTCCCCAGTCGAGGGAGTATTGAAACTAGGCATAAATATTCTAGAGTAAACTAGTGTATACGTTTCTAGACCCCGACGAGGCGCAGTGGCTGGTCTTACAGGCCATTGGTGTTTTGACACCTAAGATAGTATACATGTGATCACTGAAGGTGAGTACACTAGACGGACTCACCGAGAACTTCTAGATGGTACTATACCTATTGTTAGATACCAGTTCTCTAGCGACATTAGTGCATGTAATCTGTTGACTTGAGATCGTCATTTGTCTCGTATGAGTTCCCACTGTATTTTGATTACTACCTTACTACGGCTCAAAGGAGTTATGCAAACAGATTTTAGTTGGGTACAACCCTGAGCCATATGGAAGAAGTGAGCGATCGTCAGGAATTCGTCTCCCCCGGTATATAGAGTCGATATCGCACTGTGTTCGGTTGGCTATCACCATAAATCCTTGGCCAAGGTGGATGAGATTTACTGATGGGAGATCAGTAGCTTCTCAATTGGTGATGAGCTTGACATCGACATGACTTATCGGGTTATTAGAGGTCTGACGTAATCCACCCAGTAGATCCGATATGCGACACTCTTAGACGAAGAGACAAGACAGTACAGAAATTGTCATTCATAGGCTTAACAGGGGTACAGATGAGCTTGCTTGTCGACCTTATTTTCATTCAATATCTGGGTAGCCGTTACGTACAGTTAGTGCCGCTGACGTGCTTGTGGTTAAACCTACTGCCAATGTATTGTTGAGTCTTAAGAATCGCATAAAGAGCGTTTCCCGGTTCAGGCGAAACGATGTAGTGTGTATATTTTGATACGTATTGGGGTTTGATTAAATACGTGTACTTGATACATGTACTTTAATCAGATTGTTCCCCCAAAAATATAGAAAGAGTAAAGCTCTGTTGAAATTTAATGGGGCAGTGTCTCACGTGTTTCTCATGAGGGCGCCAGCACTAATTTTGTAGGATTAAATCCTATGGCGGCGCGGCACGTGTTCCTCATGCCGGCGCCAATGTGCAAAGCACATAAACACTTTCTGAATAAGAATTAAATTCTTATATGGCACCATACATGTTCATTACACGGGCGCCAATGTGCAAAGCACAGGAGTACCCACCATTAAAATTAAATTCTTAAGTGGCGCCCGTGTGCACAATATGTGAGTGCCGGCGTCCAAGTCAAGATCAATAGAATTAAATTCTACATGAGAATTTGGCGTACTCTCTGTTAAACAGAGCTGTTGGATCAAAGATCCAATGGAGATGATATATCATCAAAATATAGAATTAAATTCTATTAGGAGAAAATATCTCCCAAATCTTTCTAAATGAGAAAGATACTCTCGGTTGGATCAAAAATCCAATTATAGAATAAAATTCTGTTTTGGGAATATATTCCCTCAATCTTTCTAAACAAAAAAAAATGCTTTTTGTAAAACAAAGAACTCTTGAATTAAAAATCCAATGGTGATTAAAAATCACCATTTTACTGAATAAATACTGTAAATATCTTCCCAATCTTGTTAAAAATAAGAAAACATATTCTATAAAATAAGGATCCTTGGATCAAAGATCCAACGGTGGATAAAATTTCCCGAATAATTTTCAAATCAATAAAATAAATTGGAATCTCTTAATGAGAGATTTCCTTAAAACTAATTAAAAAATTTTCCTCACCTATATAAAAGACCCGAGACTTCAAGTTTCACACACACAGAGGGAGAAACGAATGGAGACACAGGCAAAAAGAGAGGCAGACAGAGAGAGAAACTCCTCCATAAGCTTATGAAGAATACAGAAAGCTCTCAAAACAACAGAGAATTTAATTCTCAAAAAATAAGACTTTCCTCTTCAAAAAACCCAAGGTAAAGAAAACACAGAGATCAAAATATCTCTTTTACCTATTTAAGGGTTTAACCCTTCTCAAAAAACTTAGTTCTTTCTCTGAATCAGAGATCCATAAGACAAGTCTCTCACAAGTTGAGAATTTAATTCTCATCGGGAAGATCTTATTGTTGAGAATCAAAGATTTAGAAAAGAACTAGGTCCAAAAAAAAACAAAAAGATTCTATCCTTTGGGAATTTAATTCCTCGGAAAATAGGGTTTAACCCTAAAAGAAACTTAGTTCTTATAAGAAAAAAACATAAGAACTTAGTTCTTGAAGAAAACCTGATTCCAGATCTTCAAAATAAAGATCTTGGTGCCATTAATGGTCAAAATGCCATTAACAGAGATCCAAACTACGAAAAAGAAAAGAACTTAATGCCTCGCGTGCTTCCTACATAGACGCCTCTAACAGCGCCCAGCGCCTTAAGTGAAAAACATGCGGGCGTCCAAAACAGAAGGCCAACGGTTCACGTGCTTCTCACGTGGGTGCTACACAAAAAGTGCTTGGCACTCCTTATATAGCCAAAATGGCTAAGTGCTTAGCACTGATTGGGAAGTGCCCAGTGCCTAAAGTGTTCCTTACGTGGGTGCCACATAAAAAGTGCTTAGCACTCCCTATATAGCCAAAATGGATAAGTGCTTAGCACTGATTGGGCAGCACCCAGCGCCTCACGTGCTCCTCACATGGGCGCCATACAAAAAGTTCTTAGCACTCCATATATAGCCAAAATGGATAAATACTTAGCACTGATTGGGCAGCGCCTAGCGCATCACATGCTCCACACGTGGGCGCCACACAAAAAGTGCTTAGCACTCCATATACAGCCAAATCGGCTGAATGTTTAGCACTGATTGGGCAGCACCCAGCACCACACGTGCTCTTTACGTGGATGCCGTAAAAAAAGAAGAAGAAAAGTGCTTTGCACTATATATATAACTGAGTGCTCAGCACTGATTGGGTAGCGCCCATAATTGAATGATTCACATGATACTCATGTGAGTGTCAGAGTGTCAAATAAGTGCTTAGTGTTAAGAATATGTATGCCCTAGAGGCCATTATTGTACATTGATGTATATTATAGTGGATGCTTGGACATATATATGGAGGACTTTCTCACTCGACATGATAGTATGCTATCTAGTTATTCTTTATCTTAACATGTGGACTGGTATTCTTATACTATCTTTCTCTTACATGTTGATAAAGCTCTTGGGATATGTACTTGATATGATGTGGATCATACTAGTGGGGCCAGGGTAGTCCACAAGTATATCCTTTAACAGTTCCTAGTCGAGAGGATATCGAGACATGGCATCGATATTCCAGAGTAGACTAGTGTGGACGTTTCTTGACCCTGTATGGGGCGATGGTTGATCCCACAGCCATTGGTGTTTGACATCAAAGATTGTACACAGGTGCTCATTAGAGAATGGGTACACCGAACAGGATTCACCGAGAACTTCTAGTTGGTATTATACCTATCGTCAGATAGCAGTTCTCTGGTGACACTGGTACATGTTAGTCTGTAGACCCGAGATCGTCATAGAGTCTTATGTGGCTCCCACTGTGCTTTGATTTCCTCCCTACCATGCTCAAAAGAGTTGTGCAAACATGTGGATTTTGGGTATAGTCCCGAGTCACATGGATGCAATGAGCGATAGGAGGGGTTTCGTCTTTCCCGGTATTGGGGGTTGATGTTGCGCTATGCTCTATTGGATATAACTGGAAGTCCCTGGCCATGGCTGTTGCTGAGATTTACTAATAAGAGTTATCAGCAGTTTCTCGAACCGTCATAGGCCAGACATCGGCATGACTTATCATGTTGGCATGACTTATCACGTTACCGGGGTCTAACGATTTCCAACCCTAGATATGATATACGACATATCAGATGAAGAGGCCGGACTGTATGGTAGTGTTACTTATAGGCTTCATGGAGAGTATGGACAAGCTTGCTTGTTGATCTTCATATCACTCAATACCCGGGTAGCCGTTATGTCCAGCTAGTACCGCCGACGACTTGTAGGTGACTGATGTGATCATCACCTACTGCTGGCTTATTGACGAGTCTTTAAAGTCCCACACAGAAGTTTCCTGGTTCAAGCGAAACGGATTAGGGCACATATGCTGATATGTGCGGGGGTCAGATTAAATATGAGTATGTGATACCATATTCTAATATGACAGTTATCTGTTATCGGTTAGGTTATATGTGATATAACCGGATTATCGAATCAAGTGTTGATTTGATAATATGATATACAGATATATGATATTAGTCGTCATATATGATATAACCGGATTATTAAATCAAGTGTTGATTTAATAATTTGATATATTTTAATATTTGATATAATTATATGTTAACTAATATTATTAGCTCACTAATTGCTGTATTAATATATATATATATATATATATATATATATATATATATATATATTATTAAATGAAGCATGGTTGAAATTTCTATTTTTTGAAAATAGAAAATGAGGTGTAAATTGTGGTATGGTTTAAGGCATGGTTTTTATCATTTTATATTGGTCTTGACTCACTATTCAAGTATGGTTGCAATTTTATTATTGCAATTTATTTCCATGCTTGAATAAGTGAGTACCCATTCATTCATTCTACATGCTTGCTCATTTTTTCCTTAGCCATTTTTCTTGAGCTCTTGCTCTCTTCAACTTTCCTCACCTCATCTCCAAGCTCAAATCCCTCACATGTGATGTGAATCATTGAGCTTATGAGTACCCTAGTGAGCTTTCAAATCCCCTACTTCACCATCCCACACTAAACTAGCACCTTGGTATGGCGTGTTTGCTTCACTAATAGGAGATTGGTGAAGAGGTAGCTTGAGCTAGTGGGCTTCGGGTGGATCACTTCGGTACGAAGGTCATCGGAGAAAGCTCGTTCATTATCTCAAGTAGAGCCTAGTGGAGTTGCGTGGACTACAACTCGGAGCTTGTGAAGTGAAGGACTCGATCTACAGGGTTATAACATCTTTCACTTCTTATAGTTTAGTAGTTATCAAACCTAAAACCCTAATCATCTAGTTATCGATCTATGTTAGTGTAAGTTAGCACCCCAAAATTTTTTAAATTGGCATGCTTGATGCTACAAAAACCCAGTGGTGGAGCTAACGTACACTTTCACTTAGCACTTTTGCATAAAAAGGGGGCTGAACAAACAGAGCCCAAACAAATGCTTAGCACTTTTGAACAAAATAAAACAAAAAAAAGAAGACTGAACAGACTGAGTCCAAATTGGCTAAGTCTCTAGCAGTCGAGCCCAAATCCCATGTTGTTGGACCTTAATAAAATTTAAGGATCCGTAAAATCTTGCTAAATTGATCTTAGTCTCAAATAAGATTAATATATCCTTAGTTAAAAATAAATTGGGCCCAAACTCTCATATGTTTAAATTGATCTTAATCTCAAATTAGATTAACGATCTTTAAACCAAACACAATATTTTTGAACGAATAGAACATATAACCAAAGTTCAAAACCATGTCAAGAAAATCCTTGACCCAAGCTCAAATCTAAAATATACAAATTTGGACTAATCCGTGCCCTATGAGCGACGACATAAACTAGTCTCCGTATACAATCCACGGGCAACCAAAAATAAATAAAAATACATATGACACGAAGTGAACTGCTGAAACAGGAGAAAGTGGTTATCGCAACGCGGTAACGTAATTAACTGCAGAGGCTTGCACCTGCAGGGAAGAACGTCCCCATAATAAAAAAACCTTCACAAACGAGGGGGAATCTGATGAAGTCTGCTACAATAGTCACGTCTGTCTAAACCTCCGATATTTGGTGATATAAATCAACTTGGTATCTTCGAAGAGGTGGATGGATAAGTCCAAATAGCATCTTCCCCTAAATTCAGGAAAGACGTTCAATCCCAGTCTGTTTCTGTTTTCGGTGGTGAATAGATTCTGGCACGTCCGGTGGGACCTTTTCCTCTTTCAACTCCACACTTCGTGTGTTGTGTTTCATGAACAAAATCGCGGTTCTCTATGGTTGCCTTTGGACTCGAGGTACTAAAACTTGGCGTCTTGCTTCTATGCAGAGAAAATCGATGGCTTCCCAATGCACCTCATGCAACAGCAACTCTCGCTCCACCCCAACTGGAGGAGTGACCTACAGGCCCAACGCGGCCTCTATTTTCTCAATGCCGGTGGGTCAAGTTACCCAAGCCACTATTGGATTGTTCTTTGGGACCATGCTCCCACCAGTGAGTTTCGGTGTCTTAGCGCCGCAAGAAGAAGCTCCCAAGGGGTCGGTCTTCGATCGACTGGCGACCACAATGGCCCCTCTCAATAGGCCGTCCAAATTTAGTGTCTCAGTCTTCAACAGGCTGAGCAAAAGCTTGAATGGGCCCACAAAGAGGCTCATGATACCTGAAGGGGCTACCCCAAAACGGACAGCCTTCCCAACTCATTCTATAGGCGAAGCCGTCAAAGGTGCTTCTCCTACTAGAAAGTTGTTCTTTGAAAGATTGGCCGGTCCTCCTCAAACTCTTCTAAGGACGTCGGTCTTTAACAGGCTGACGCTAATAGTAGCCCCTCAGCAGAGCCGGGGGCACGAAGAAGCCGCTTCTAAAACTGAGGCGATCCTGTCTGCAAGGAACGCTCTACGTCGTCACTGGCGCCAAGTGAGAAAAGCTGGGGACAACTCCCCCTCTGGACATACTCTGCCAGCTCGAATAATAGAAGTTGACGCCGCTGTTCCAACCGGGAACAACTTTGATTTGCTTAGGAGGGTGCACAAGAACTCTCTAATGGCGGTGCTAAAGAAATCGCCCCAGCGTGCAGATGTCACAGCATAGGCAAAGCCGAAGTAGTCCCATCAGTGGCTCTCCTCGCAAATCCATAAGGTCATTGACCAAAATCACTCTCGTCGGCCAAAGAAATTAAAGGCTCGGCAAGAAAAAGACCACCCCTCCGTCATACAGCGAGGGACTTCTTCTACATAGGTGCCTGTTACAATGGCTCCTTCAACTTCAACCTCCCATAAAAGGACGAGGCTGGAGAAAACCACACCATCGGCGGAAAATTCCAAAGGTGATGGACCCAAACGCCCCAAGTCTGGGGGCATGATCGTATATACGGTCTACATGGCTTCCGGGAAAGAAGAAAGCCATGCTTCCATGAGTCATTGATTGCAAACTCGGTTGCTGACTAAGGCTCATGATCAATAATAGAAGCTCCAGGAAATGCTGACCAAAATGGCAGCGCTCACCGGACAGGAAGAAAGTCCGGACAAGGAGGCCGAACGGTGCCATGAGCCGGAGACTGATACAGAGTTCCTGCGAAGGGTGCTCGAAAGAAAAGACAAAGAAGCCGCTGAACAAGCTGCAAACATGAAGCAGATGGCACTTTTGTTTTAGGACATGGTTGGAATGATGATTTAACCAAAACCCCCGGCCGAGGATCCGCCGATAATCATCGAGGATGATAGAGGAGAAACATCGAATTCTCTTCCGGTCTTATCAACAGCCAAGGAGGAAACGATCTCTAAGGCTACTTTTGATGATTATATAGCTCAACAAATAAGAGCTCATCAAGCTAATGAAGCGGCTAGCCAAATTGTCAGAACTTAGCGAACGTATCCAGGCTGGTATGATCAAATCAAGTACCCGCCAGGATATACGATCCCCAAGTTCATGTATACAAAAGGACATGCAACCCCCATCAGCACGTCGCGCAGTTCAGAGCTCTGTGCGGCAACACTGGAGGCGATGACAAATTGTTGCTTCGCCAGTTCATTATCAGCCTCTCAGAAACGGCCTTTGAATGGTACTCGGAGCTCCCAAATGACTCCGTAAAGACATTCACAGAGATGGAGCTACTGTTCATACAGCGGTTCGCCAGCACAAGTGAGCGCACTCCAATCACAGCATTAATCAATGCCAGGTAAGGCCAGGAGAAACTTGGGTCCAATACGCGATTCGGTGGTGGAACCTATGGTCTAAGTGCGAACAACGTATCGAAGAATCTCCCACCGTGGGCATGTTCATCATGACTCTTGACCCTCAAACGGCCGTATCCCAGTTCATGACATTCTTCAAACCAATGATCGATAAACTGGCCCAAATGGACCTGATGGGCCACGGGCCTTCCTCCTCAAATAAGGACCCTCGAAAAAACAGGGGTAAAGGGAAAGCGGCCTTCGTTACCAACGCGCAACAACAATCAAGTGGCCCAAAACCGGCTGCTCACCAAAGCAACATGCGTCTTTGCCCATCCTTGGAGGAAAGACTGGGACGTGCTTATTCGTTTTCCCACGACAAGACGAGGAGATTGTTTGAATTGGTAATGCATAATAAACTCATCATATTGCCAGACCCGCGGCATCCACCGCAACTCGGCGACGTCAACAACCTTAACTATTGCTCTTATAATAGAATGATGAGCCACCCAATTGAGAATTGCTACATCTTCAAGAACTAGGACGAGGACCGGTATCAATAGGGGAAGTTCGTACTATCTGATAACTGGAGGGTACACCCACCACAGAAGCACACTCCCAAGAAGGTGGATGCGCCGGGGGCATCATTCTCACTCATAGAAGAAGCTCCATGGGAAGTCGCTCTTTTAGCAAAAACCAAAAGAATGCTGAAGAATCTACAGGCTTATCCAACAGTCAGGTGGAAAAGCTTACTTGAACTCAAAATCATCGAAGGGATGCTAAAACCACGTCCCGTAATGAAAGTTGTTGACAAAGGGCAAAACCCCCAAGCCGAGCCTTCAAAGTCTTCGAAGAAAAAGAAGAAGACCAAGAAACTTGTGCAGCCTGCCGAGTATGATGACAAGCGCACAGACCTATAAAAATACATTGACGTGCTAGAGGAGTACAACTAGAAGGCGCGGACACCGGTCACACTCGAAGAGTTCCTTAAGCATATTCTTGAGAATGAAGATAGTGACAACGATGAGGAAAACAACTCATCAGGAGATGCCAGGGATCGTGTAGAAAGTTGCCACATGGTCTCCCATTCGTTGTTAAATAACGAAGAAACTCCCTCGGCGTCAGAAAACAAAGCAGAGGAACTGGGGGCAGAATCGACGCTAAAATCCCTGGAACCGCCAGAAGACCCGATCGACATGCTGTTAAACGAAACCTTTCACAAAAGCAAAGTTGATCGAGAATGAGAGACAACCATATACAAATAGGCTAAGCGTCAGCGTTTGGACAAAGAAGCTACGGCGAGGATGAGTCGTAAAGTACGCCACCAAACCAAAACACACCTGCTACAAATAAAAACAGGATCAAAATAGAGAAGCGGTTCGCCAAAGCCCTGTCAATAGGAATGAAGATGCCACCTCTCATAGGAAACACTCCCGGGGTCATATGCCTCGACGGAGAAGATGCATGCCTAAACTACTGCTTATAACATCGGAGGGTTACCTACCCTATTAAGGAATGCAGTGTCTTCAAGAAGAAGTGGCAAGGATACGTTGCCCCATCAAAAAAACTTCAAGAGGATGAAGCGCAAATCTCGTACTTGTCGACGGAAAAATAGTGGGACAAACACACCCGAAAAAACGACTGGCAACTGTCATATGGTTGCTACCAATTTGGAAGGGGAAAACCCCAAGTTCTTACCTTCGGGAGTTATTCTGAGGATGAAATACTGCTCATCTCTCTGTTCAAAGACTCCCCCTCCGAAAAGAAGAGGAGGAGAAGAATTGCGAGAATATTCATCTGCGTAACCACACACTGCCTGAAAAGAACCTTCGACCTACAGACAAAGGTTCGAGCAAAAAGGACAAAGGGAAAGCAAAAATCTCTGAGGAAATTGCCCTCAATGGTGGAGTTGTCAAAGAGCTCGCAGCACGGGACCCGCCTAAGAAAAACAAGGTAGATTACAACGTGTTCATATCATAATTTTGCATTATTATATTCCCCATTCTTAGTCATTTTACAAATAAACAGGTGCTTTTGACCCATGTTTGCTACATAGTTGCAGGTTACAGGTTCTCGGAACAAAAACAGTGAAAACAATGAAAAGACGATACAAAAGTGAGACTACGACCAACAAATGGAAGAATCTTGATCAAGCCTATAGTTTGGAGAATAAACGAAGATCAATAAACAAGTTTACAAAGCACAAAGGCAGTGCAAGGTTCAAGACTTCGACACGAAGCAAATGGTAAAGTCCATGACATTATTCACTGTGGAAATCTGGAAGAAATCTAGAAGCCAATCTAAGAAAACAACTAAAGAAAATAGAAGGAAAAATGTAACAGAAGAATACCTAGAAACATGAGCCCAAGACCCCTCTACCTGGCCGCGGAACCGCGGCCAAACCTGGCTATTGGCCGTGGATCTGCGGCCATGCGTTGCGCGTGTCGGTGGTGTTGGTGCGACGGTGCATTTATTAGGTTTTTATTGGGGTAAAATTGTAATCGCAGATGTGAGTCGATTGTAACCCTAGGGTTTCTATGATCTATAAATAGAAACCCTAAAACCTCTTTTGAGGTATGCCTCTTCTTGTGCCTCATTTCATTTTATCAAAATTCAGATCTGTAAATTTCTGTAAAGAATGAAGAGTGCATCAAATTAGAGTAAGTTTTCTATTCTTGCCCTAGTTAATTTTATTATCTGCCCTAGTATAATTTTCCTTTCTGCCCTACTTTAGATTTTATTCTCTGCCCTAGTTAGATAGTTAGAAAATGTTTTTTAATTCCCTAATGAGTGAGTAGTCTCCTTGCTTGTTAGGGTTAGATTTAGGGAAGGCTTGAGAGATGAAGATCTCTCACCCCTTTCTTGCCCATCACACGTTTTTATAGGACTCCATACATACATGCATACACCGCTCCCTATGGCACCCTATCCCATGAGGTAGCGGTGATACCGTAGTATAAAGGACCGGTTGCGCGTGTTTTCCATGGAGGTTAGGGTAAGAATTAAGAAAGGAAGGACAAGAACCTAGAGGAAGAAACATCGTTTCTTCCCGATGGTACTAATCCCCTTTATTAATTATTACCATAACACCTCATAGATCTTAAACAGGGCATAGAAAGCGGTGAGGAATATTGACTTTCCAAACCTAACCTAAACCTAACCCTAGCAAGATTTTAATCCTAGTCTTGATCAGTTTAGTTTTTAGATTTAATCTATCCGACACCAATCGGAATTAACTCGTTAGAACAATTAGGAAATACACAAAATCCCTGTGGACCGACCCGTAGTCACCGGTTAGCTATCAAGCGACGCCGTTCTTGATTGCGGTTAATATCCTTTGATTTATCTTTTAAAAAGCGTAAGCATCTAAAAATCAACCATCAATCAAACGGCGCCGTTGCCAGGGATGGCGTTGTTATTCTCTTTTTGTAATTTCGGGTTAATATATAAACTGAAATATAAAAATCAAAGAATATTAATTTCGGGTTAATATAAAAATCTTAAAAACTGAAAAATAATAAAAATTGAAAAATAAAAAAATATAAAAATTTTTATCATCTTGTTTTTGTTTGAAGGGTATTTTCGTTTGAATTGTGCAGGATCAAAGAACAAATTCAGATCTGGAAAAATCCAGAGAGCGAAACAGAAAACAGAAAATCTAAATAAGCGGAGGAGAATCAAAACAGAGAAACAGAAGAGGTTTTGGGATCTGAACAGCCAAGTCAACCGCGGAACCGCCGTGTTGACCCACTTTTGACCGCGGAACCTCCGCGTGGCGGTGACATCATCAAATGAAATTTTTTCTGTGAGCTTCCTCTCTTCTTCTGCAACCCCAATATCTCCTCTATAAAAATTTCCTGCAGGATTCTTTACGCCAAAAATTTCTCCCCCTTCCAATAATTGATCTTGTGCAGGATTCTTTGCGCCGCGCTAAAAAAAAAAAATTTTGTTTGCAAGTGATTGTGTTTACTGCTTTGCATATTTTAAATTGACTTTAAGGGGATTTTACACCAACCCAGATTGGGTGGGGATTTCATTACCTTTTCCAGGACCCCAAAAATCACATAAGGCATATTGCATTGACCATCATTTAATTAAAAAAGATTAGACTCAGCCCTAAGGATTTCGCGCTCAATAGGACAGAGGAATAGTTGTAGGCATCGACCGTTGATCCTAACCTGACTTTGTGGTGTCTAGGCAAGTGTGTCTAAGGCAAGTGGTTACTTAATTAGGTCCACTACTTACGTAGTGGAGAACCTCCCACTTACCTGGCACTTACCTGGCCACAATTGGCGGTGAAGAGGCGGTTTGAGATCCTACTTCTTGCCCTTTGGAACAGTTAGGAGCTGTCTAGTTGACCTAGGTGACCCTAGATCTAGACCTGATTGTTCATTTGTGGTTGATTGAACGTGTGTCTAAGCCTTTTATAGAAAATCTTTTTTTGCAAAAAGCTCCACATAAAAAAAACACAAAAGAAAATTTTTTTTCCAAAAACTTGCAACTTTTCGCTAAGAAATCCGTGCACCCCACATTCTTTTCCTTCTCCTTTCTTACATCATGGGTACCCCACCTCACAAATCTCTTGCCGAACTTTGGTACCTTCATCCAAACATTGCATCTTACGCGAATTGTTTTGGTCGAATTACGGACGACCCCTCCATACCTAAAATTTCTTTGAAAGATCGAATAGAAGCGTCTAGGAGAAATAGTGTGACTCCACAATCCACTTTGTATCAACCATTTCAACCTTCACCACCTTCTTATGTTGATACCCCTTTTTCGAGTCCTGTTGTAACTCCGAAACCCATGTCTATCGCTGAACATATTGAACAATCTCGTAACCAATCTTTCACTCCTTTCAACACTTCCAGTTCTTGGGATCAACAAGTCCATTCACCTTTTTATCCAAATGTTGATCCTACTCCTGTCCATCCATTCAATTCCTACCAGTCCTACCCGACTTTCGCACCTTCCCTAGACATTGCTTCTACACAACTATTTAGGAGTTTCACGTATCCAAACAACTTTGAATCTTTTACTGAAACCCCTTCACAACCCATGTCTAGTCTGGAACAGTCGTTGGAAGCGTACATTGCAGCAACAAACCGACAGATGAGGAATTTGGATGCGTCCATTGCCGACCTTATGCAACCTAGTGAACCGGTAGCTAGTTTCCAACTAGCTCCAAAAATTCCAATGTATGATGAGGCGGTTGGACAGATTAAGAATTTGAGTGGAGAGAGTGAGCTGTGCACCCTTCCAAATCAAACCTACCCATCACCAATTGAATCGCACAACTCCGGTTTTCAAACAAGTGTCCCAAATGATTCACCAGTTAAAAATAAAACGTGTAATGAGTTGTGCGACTTTGTAGTATTTGATTTACCTGATTGTGAAGAGCCCTTTTCGAGTGAACCCAAACCTAATTCTTTCGACCTCTACACCTCCAATCTAGAACCTGAATTGATAAATATCCATGCTTTTGATGAGGTGTCCAAAAAAATTGATTTTCACTTGATTAAGGATATTGACATAGGGAATATTTTGGATGATGAACCCGTAGATTTGACTGAAATTTTATCCCCAATTCATTATCCCGATTCATTAAATGTTTCTCCTGAACTTCATATGCATCTTGATTTTGATGATAATTGCATGGATGAGAAAACCTTTGAGGAGAATTATGAGGATAGTATTGAGGATAGTGTTGAGGATGAACCATTTTTGTTTGACGAGTCAGATTTTCCAATTCATCCTCCTGAACATTAAACTGTTATACTTCCTAAATCACCCCCCTCATCCTTCCAATCGTTCCGACCACACCAAAGATCACGCAGGAGGACTGTGAGCTTGAAAGATTTCTCTTCGATCACAGTAGTTTGGACGCCACTAGTGTGTTCCTCTTTGAATCTGACACAGTTCTCACAGACGATAACGATTACGAGTGTTTTACTTTTTCGGACGATTTTGAAGACTCACCGCCCGAGTTTGAGTCCTTTGAATTTTCAGATGAGTTAGTTGAACCATCAGACTCGGTTGCTTACAGTCATTTCGAACCATTGATGGAATCCTTCAAGTTCGAGACAGATTACTTAGGTGAGAATAAGACTATACCTAAATCACTCCCCTTCGTCCTTTCCATCGTTTCGACCGCGCAAGAATCCATCGCGTTTCCGCTTCCAATGGATGGTTTACCAAGTTCAATGTACCCATGTTTTCTTGCGAATCTTGAGGGATTTGACCCCATTTCTCGACGGGTTGATAGATTAGCACAATCGCTTTTAACACATCGGTCATCACAAATTGCGCTAATTTATTCACTCGATTTACACCCTCAAGTTCGTACTACACTTCTTTTTCTTTTCCGCCATTCTTCTCTTCCACCGAGACCATATTCCACCATTCTTCCCATACGGTCTCGTATGTTTCTCAACTCCTTTCTCAACACTCCATTCTTCCACCAACCCTACCATTATCACGATAGAATTTTTGAATGGTTGGTGCTAACTTTGGTCTGTGTAAGGCTTTGTATAGTTTGATTTTTCTCCTCTCTAACTCTGAACTTTAACGCTTAAAACAGTGGAAACACTGTCTCACTTAAGTTTGGGGGGGGGCTTGTTGTATATATATTTTTTGTTTTTCTTTTAAATAAAAAAAAATGCAAATAAATAAACAGGGGAGTGCCGACAATTTTGACCTTCTTGGTGTAGCCTGACAGTGAGGACACTGTCAAGTTTAAGTTTGGGGGTATGTTCGGTAAGCCTTTTTCCTTCGCATTCATATGTATATTTTTGCATTTGCATACTTATTTTAAAACCCATAAAAATTGAAAAATTTCAAAAATTATAAAAATTGAAAAGTTCAATTTTATCCATAATTGACTTGAGTTTAACAAGACGATTAACTAGTTAGGAAAAACTAGATCCTACACTTAGTAAATTAAAAACCCTAAAAATAACCTTTCTTAAAAATTTAACAGTAGAAAGTATATGTTTTTTGTAGTTTATTTAGAAATAAGCAAATTTCGAGTTGACTTCTTGGGCTAAGTTAAAACAAGGGAAAAGTATTGATATCTTTATTAAAGTATAAGTTTGAAAAATAATTCCTAAGTTTAAGTCTAAATGCTGAAAATATATACCCTATAAATTGCACAAACACGGACCTTGAAACTTGGAATAGTAGAAGAGACCTTGAAATGCTCTTGTCTAAAAGTCCTTAGTATGAAGGAAAATAAAATAAAAATACAAGTGTGAATAAAGAGATAAAAAAATGAACACTGGTTTTTGTAATTACCTAAGACTGCATTAATAGAAAAAAATATTTAGCGAGGGTGCTTCATCACCTAGTGCCTTAGACCAACTGGTTTGGGAGTCACTGCTATAAGCCTTAGGTATTACAAGACTAGGAATTACGCATTAATGTGCAAACACATTTTGTAATCGGTCGTTGGTACCTCAAGAAGTATTAACGGTCGCATGAAGAATGTGAGAGCAATTTTCATCAAAAAATTCACCAATTGAAAAGTACTTTGGACGATGGACAAAAGTATGATAGCTTGATTTGAATTTCCAAGTGTAGGGGTGATATATACACACACGTAGGGGTATATGATTAGGGTTTAGATAAGAGATATGAATGAAGAATAAGACTTATATCTTTAGTAGAAATGATAAAAATTCCTAAGTTGAGATAGAACCCTAGAAGGAAAACTTAAAAGATGCTAAAAGCTAAGTAAGTCTTCAGAACATATATAATCTTAAGTTAAATGATAAGGAAGCGTGAAAAATACGGGTGGATAATTTATGAGTCGAAGATAATAGAGATTCTTGTTGGAAAACCTAATTGGAGAATAAAAGTCAATATGCCGAATTGATAGGATTTTGTGGGTAGTATCCGCTGAAAACCCTCAGGAGACAACACTCCTCCTACTAGGGACACCTAGAGGTTTAACGGCTTGTTGCACGAGCTCAGTGCAATAACGTTTCCCTGCGAAAGTGAGGCTAGATCTTTTTCGAGAATAAAACTAGGTTTGCTCGAGGACGAGCAAAAGATAAGTTTGGGGGTATTTGTTCATATCATAATTTTGCATTATTATATTCCCCATTCTTAGTCATTTTACAAATAAACATATGCTTTTGACCCATATCTGCTACATAGTTGCAGGTTACAGGTTCTCGAAACAAAAACAGTGAAAACAATGAAACGACGATACAAAAGTGAGACTACGACCAACAAATGGAAGAATCTTGATCAAGCCTACAGTTTGGAGAATAAACGAAGATCAATAAACAAGTTCACAAAGCACAAAGGCAGCGCAAGGTTCAAGACTTCGACACAAAGCAAATGGTAAAGTCCACGACATTATTCACTGTGGAAATCTGGAAGAAATCTAGAAGCCAATCTGAGAAAACAACTGAAGAAAATAGAAGGAAAAATGCAACAGAGAATACCTAGAAACATGAGCCCAAGACCCCTCTACATGGCCGCGGAACCGCAGACAAACCTGGCTATTGGCCGCGGATCCGCTGCCGTGCGTTGCGCGTGCGTGGCGCGTGTCGGTGGTGTCGGTGCGACGATGCATTTATTAGGTTTTTATTGGGGTAAAATTGTAATTGCAGATATGAGTCGATTGTAATCCTAGGGTTTCTATGATCTATAAATAGAAACCCTAAAACCTCTTTTGAGGTATGTCTCTTCTTGTGCCTCATTTCATTTTATCAAAATTCAGATCTATAAATTTCTGTAAAGAATGAAGAGTTCATCAAATTAGAGTAAGTTTTCTATTCTTGCCCTAGTTAATTTTATTATCTGCCCTAGTATAATTTTCCTTTCTGCCCTACTTTAGATTTTATTCTCTGCCCTAGTTAGATAGTTAGAAAATGTTTTTTAATTCCCTAATGAGCGAGTAGTCTCCTCGCTTGTTAGGGTTAGATTTGGGGAAGGCTTGAGAGATGAAGATCTCTCACCCCTTTCTTGCCCATCACACGTTTTTATAGGACTCCATGCATAAATGCACACACCGCTCCCAACGGCACCCTATCCCACGAGGTAGCGGTGATACCGTAGTATAAAGGACCGGTTGCGCGTGTTTTCCATGGAGGTTAGGGTAAGAATTAAGAAAGGAAGGTCAAGAACCTAGAGGAAAAAACATCGTTTCTTCCCGATGATACTAATCCCCTTTATTAATTATTACCATAACACCTCATAGATCTTAAACAGGGCATAGAAAGCGGTGATGAATATTGACTTTCCAAACCTAACCTAAACCTAACCCTAGCAAGATTTTATTCCTAGTCTAGATCAGTTTAGTTTTTAGATTTAATCAATCCGACACCAATCGGAATTAACTCGTTAGAACAATTAGGAAATACACAAAATCTCTGTGGATCAACCCGTACTCACCGGCTAGCTACTAAGCGATGCCGTTCTTGATTACGGTTATAAATATTCTTTGAACAAATCACAACGTCCTAGCATATCTCAGGAAAATACCCTCACAGTTTAGCATATTGGATGCTTTCCTCATGTTTAAAAGGGCATGAGATTCCCTGATCAAGGCATTACAAGAGCCCGATCAGTTCCAAGCTTTCTTCGCAGAAGAGAAGATAAAAAATGAATTGGCAGAGGTCTACACAGCTGACATCACATTCAGTGATGAAGATCTCCTCCTCGGCACGTGCGAACATAATCGCCCGTTATACGTCACAGGATACTGCCACGACATCAAGATAGGGAAAATCCTGGTCGACAACGGATCCTCCGTCAACCTTCTCAACGTGAGGGTGCAGAAGGAGATTTGTATGAACGTTCGACACCTCTTCTGAGATAAAATTACCATCTCTGAGTTCGACTCATAGTCCTCACGGACGCTCGGGTCTGTTATACCGACATTACGCTTCGGGCTACTCGTCACTGACATCAAATTTCATGTCATTGATGCTAAGACTTGTTATAATTCTTTATTCGGCAGTCCTTGGTTACATGAGTACAACATTATCCCTTCTATACAACATCAGTGTATGAAGTATTTCAAAGACGGCTTGGAATACACCATCACAGGGGAGCTAAATCTGTTCTCCGTAAATGAGGTCCGAAAATATGAAGACGCAAAGTACTTCCTACCAGACTTCGAAGATACGGAAAAGTGTCATAAGCCGGAGGATAAACAGAAGTCCATTGCCACTATTCCGGTCTTTGGGAGCGATACCGAGGAAGATGAAGAAATTGTCTACTCGGGGCAACCCCATAAAGAAAACGATAAGTTCGGACCATCTACTCCTATTCTGGTCTTTGGCAGCGACTCTGAGGACGAGGCCAACACAGCGTTCTTCGTCCCCCCGTCAATACAAACCTTTGCCGGAATAGATCAGAGTCTGCAAATCACAATGACTCTACCTCAGCATTATAAGGAACTTGATGCGCTCAATACATACAGCGTACAAGAACTGTAAACTTTCTACGTGCCTCCTAGGCGAAGAGGTGAAAAGGCGATCTTCTTCTACCAATCTACGGAGACCAAAGTAGAAAAAGAAGTTTGGCACGGTGTCGATTTTGCACTCGACAAGCTTCAACCAATCCATCTGCCAGGATATTACGCCGAGAGATTGAAAAGGCTGTTAAGATGCCAAGGTGTATCCCTTGAACAAACTGTTTGACAACCCCAATTCTACAAAAAAGATTTGGGACATTCCCGGAACTCAGCGAAAGATGTCCAACGGGAAGATGGAGACAGCCGGGCTCAGATACGTTCGGTCTAAGAAACGGGAGCAGATCTACAGTTGCCGCGTTATAAACATCACCAGTGAAGGAGAAAACGCTCTTCCAAATGGCCGTGACATTGAAGCAGAGTGAAATCCCACTCTAAGAACATTAAGTCTATCGCCGGAAGAACAAATTGACAAGTTAATAAAAGAAGCTTGTCAAAAAATCCAGGACATTCACAGTCGCGAAATGGCTATTTATGAAAAGGCCAGGATGCAGGGTCTCAGTCAGCAGTCTGCGGATAAGGAAGACTATAACGCTCTTCATCCACGGCTTGCATGTTCTGGCGAAAGGGGAAAATCCAAAAATAGAGGCAAAAATAGGGCAAAGAACACATACATGGTTCGAAAACAACACAGCGGACCCAAGAAGCCGTGCAATCGAGAAAAACTCGTTTCGAGCCCATCCTATATAAAAAAGATGGGTCGGGAATACTCTTTCCCTCAAGACAAGACAAGGAAAATATTTAATCTTGTTATGAAGCACCAAATGATAACACTTCCAGAGTCTCGGCACCCCGAACAAATAAACGAGGTCCATCATCCGGATTATTGCTCCTACCATCGAGCAATAGGCCATCCCCTTGAAAACTGCTTCACTTTCAAAGACTAGATGAAAGACCAGTATCGACAAGGTAGGTTTATGTTATCCGACAGCTGGAGGTTAACCCCGCCGCAAAGGCATGAGCCAAAAAAGACCTACCCCGTCAGGATAGGACCAGCTCAACCATAAAAAGGGAATAGAACTCGTAACTGCCATATGATAACACTCTCAACAGAGGGAGGGCATGAGACAATGGATGACCTCCACATGTGCTTCAAAAATGAAGAAGAGGACGAGGTGATCTCCGAGTTTCCACTAGCACCAAAAGAGATGGAAGATAGGATACACACCACGGTGGACAACCTAAGAAAAATTGACTTAGGGACAGAAAAGGATCTGAGGCCAACGTTCATCAGTGAGCTACTATCTGAAAAACAGGTAGCCACGTTAAAGGACGTGCTCATGCAATATAAAGATTGCTTCGCATGGAACTATTCCGAGATGCTAGGTCTAGATCCAAAAGTAGCGATACATAAACTGGCCATATCGCCGGACATAAAGCCAGTCAAATAGATACCAAGAAGAATGCGGCTCGAACTTGAGATGAGTATCAACGCTGAAGTCAAGAAACTAATCGACTCCGGCTTCATCCAAGAAGTTCAATATCCCAACTGGATCGCTGACATCATTCTAGCGATGAAGAAAAGAGGAATGGTTCGCATCTGCATGGACTTTCGGGACCTTAACAAAGCTTGCCCGAAGGATGATTTTCCAGTACCTGTTACCGAGATAATGATCGATAACACGTCTACCCATGAAGTATTCTCCTTCATGGATGGATCTTTAGGATACAATCAAATAAAAATGCATCCTGAAGACCAAAAGCATACCGCCTTCCGAACTCCTCTAGGCATATTCTGCTATAAGGTGACGCCCTTCGGTTTAAAGAATGCTGGCGCTACCTACCAAAGGGCCATGATAAAGATCTTCGATGACCTCATCCATAAGATTGTCGAATGCTACATCGATGACCTTGTGGTAAAAAGAAAATCTCACGAGGAAAATTGGGAATATCTAAAAATAGTGTTCCAACATCTTCGGAAGTATAATCTGAAGATGAATTCTCTAAAATGTGCATTTGGAGTCTCCTCAGGCAAATTTCTAGGATTCATCATACGTCACCGAGGAATCGAAATCGATACCTTAAAGATTAAGGCGATTTGGAAATGCCTACGCCAAATACCCTGAAACAACTGCGGTCTCTCCAGGGAAAGCTCGCATATATCTGGCGATTCATAGCCAAACTTTCCGGAAAATGCCGTCCTTACAGTCATTTGATGAAGAAAGTGATCCCGTTCATCTGGGATCAAAAGTGCTAAAACGCACTGGACGAAATCAAGCAGTACCTGCAAAATCCGCTGGTATTGACCGCTCCGGTTAAGGGAAAATCCCTTATCCTATATACAACATCCCTTGAGGGTTCTCTAGGTGCGTTATGGGCACAAGAGAACGATTAGGGAAAGGAGAGAGCCTTTACTATTTGAGTCAAGTACTTATGAGGGCAGAAAACAACTACCTCCCATCGAAAAGCATTGTATGGCACTGATCTTTACGATAACGAAGCTCAGAAATTACGCCTTGGCACATGAGGTTCATCTCATATCAAAGGTGGATCTTCTTAAATATCTGATGTCAAGGGCCATACTAAAAGGAAGATTTGCCAAATGGGCCCTCCTCCTGATGGAGTTCTCAGTGATGTATCGGCCCCTTAAAGCAGTAAAAGGTCAGGCCATTTCCGACTTTCTAGCGGAGCATCCGATACCAGCCGATCCCTCTTAAATTGTGAGTTGTCAGATGAACATGTGTTCGATGCAATCGGAGAAGAAAATGATTCCCAATAGGGACTCTACTTCGATGGAGTGTCTTCCATGAAGCGGCGGAAGCAAAACACCTCCATAATCAAAGCTGGGGTCGGCCTTATCTTTGTGACACCACAAGGAGGGATAATACGTTATGCCCTTTCCTTAACGGAGCCGATAACTAACAATGAAGCTGAATACGAAGCTTTGATAATAGGTTTTGAGATCGCAATCGACATGGAAATCAAATACCTCCTCATATATGGGGACTCCCATCTGATTGTTAGCCAAGTAAATGGCGACCATCAGATATGCAAGCTAGAGCTGATAAAGTATGGCGAAAGAGTGCAGCAATTGCTGACACAAATCCCCTCCTACACCCTGGAGAGTATTCCGCGTGCAGAAAACATCGAGGAAGACACTCTGGCCAAATTGGCTAAGGAACTGGTCGATGAAGACCTCGATGACGTCAGGATCATTGTGCAAAACCGCAGGGTTCTCGCGCTAACAGACCTAATAGAGCCATCCGAAAGAAAAGAGACGACTGAATAAGCAGCCCTTCAAATAAAGGACGAAGAAAAGGTCATCGACTGGAGGGAAGTCTTCATAGACTACTTCAAATCCCGACGAAAGCCCGAAAATACGTCGTCCAGACATCAGCTCATAAAACGAGCTTTGTCTTTCGCCTTCGTCAATGATACTCTATATAAGAGATCATTTGACTGTCTGTGGCTAAGATGCCTGGGGCCGGAGAAAGCAAAGAAAGTCGTTCAAGAAACTCATGATGGACTCTGTGGTTCTCATCAAGCTGGGCCAAAGATGAAGCTGAAGATAAAAAGAATGGGTTACTATTGGCCCACAATGATTCAGGACTGCCTCGAATATTCGAAGCAGTGTCACTCGTGCCAAATTCATGGGGAATTCATCCACCAACATCCAAATCTGCTACACCCAACAGTGGCTAGCTGGCCATTCGAAATGTGGGGAACCGATATAATTGGCCCCATTGAACCGGCATCGTCTCAAGGACATCGGTTCATACTGGCGACGACCGATTACTTCTCCAAGTGGGCAGAGTAGTACCACTAAAAGAGGTGAAGACGAAGAATATCCTCCATTTCTTCAGAACCCATGTCATCATCGGTTTGGCACTCTGCGACGAATTATCTCGGATAATAGGCCAGCTTATAGAAGTCATAAAATCAGCCGCTTCGCACAACATCATAAAATAGATTGGAGATACTCTTCAGTCGATAATCCTCGGGCCAACGGTCTAGCCGAAGTTTTCAATAAGACCTTGATAAAGATTATAAAAAAGACGGTGTCTAGAAACAAAAAGGACTGGTACGAAAGGTTGCATGAAGCTCTCTGGGCATACCGAACAACGTTTAAAACAGCTACGAATGCAACACCATATGCGTTGGTATTTGGCGCGGAAGTGGTGTTCCCATTGGAGGGAGAACTCCCTTCTCTGCGAGTAGCAGTTCGATATGAGCCGACAGATGAAGAAAATGCTCATCTTCGGCTTGAGGAGCTTGACACCCTCGACGAAACTTGCCTTATAGCACAACAAAATCTGGAGACTTATAGGGCAAGGATGACACGGTCATACGAAAGACTGACCAGGCCGAGAACGTTCCGCCAAGGCGAATTAGTGCTAATTGTTAAAAGACCAATGATTCCCAATCGTGCAAAACGGGGGAAGTTCGAACTGAACTACGAAGGCCTATATATTATAGACAGAGTCTACCGAGGTGGAGCCTACCTGCTCATGGATATGCATGGCGAAAGACCTTTCCGGCCAATAAATGTCCGATTCCTCAAAAAATACTACGCTTGACGAGTCACGACTTAGGTCAATGATATATGACGACGCTTATGTCCGCTCGCTATTTTCCTTAGTCAGGACTCTGAGAGTAGTATCCAAAAAGCTCTGTCACTTCAAAAAATGGCGACAATGGACTGAGATGTCCTTAAACTAACAATGGACCGAGACGTCCCTAAACTAAAATTTTGCCTCAAACATGGCCATAATAGACCGGAATGTCCTTAAACTAGCGCACTGCCCAAAATACGGCGATGTCCTTCCTTGATAGCTAAATTGCAATCGAAGTCTCAATAGCGAGGGTTCCAGCTCAAGTCATACCGGCAAACAGATGGGCACCTACGGTGAAACCACTCTCGGGTATTCCATCATTAAAAAAACGATATGTCCACAAGCGAAATGAACACAGATGAAAACCCGAAAGGGCGCCGTGAGTAAAAACAGCAGGACTGCCGGCGAGCTTCGCGAAAACCCGAAAGGGCGCAATCTTGTAAAAAAACAAAAAATACCTGCGTGAGATCCTTACGACTTACAAAGGAGAAAAACACTTAGGAATTTCTACGATTCCTAAGAAGAAACTATACTTGCGAGATCCTCATGACTCGTAAGGATAATTCCCCTTATGAGACCCTCACGGCTTATAAGATTCAAAAGCCTTAAGCTATAGGGATATGAATTTGTTCTTAAGCCCTCATATTCCCCTAATATTACCTTACACACGGTCCTATATTGACCCTTGTATACAATCCACGGGCATAAATAAATATATCCCCCACCAAGTTCTACCAATGATGAGAAATGTCCCCGTATGGTGAACGACACTTGTAAGTCCTCTCGACTTATAAGAAGAAAACACTCTTGGAAGATCCTTACGACCTACAAGAGAAAATATCACTTAGGAATCCCCAAGATTCCTAAGGAGAAAATACACCTATAGGATCCTCATGATTTGTAGGGAGAAATACCTTTATGAGACCCTTACGGCTCATAAAGTCAAAAAGCCTTAGTCGACATGATCCTAACCCTGTTTGCTAAGCCATTTATGTTCAAACCGACAAAGGCAAATGATGATTCGCTCTTGGCAATATTCCAGTTGTAGCGATGCTGATGCCTTAATAGGTGTCAAACTCCAAGTCCTCTCATGGCAAATGATGATTCGCTCCTGGCAATATTCCAGTTGCAGCGATGCTGATGCCATAATGGGTATCAGGACCAAGTCCCTAACTTACGACAAAAATCAGCGCGCAAAAAATATGCATAAAAAAGCCGAAATGTTTGGGCAACTTGCAATAAAAAGCAACGAGTAAATAAAAAATAGCTGAAATGATTGGGCATTGTGATAAATAGTCGAAATGATTGGGCAATCGCGACTTTCGCAACATAAAAGCTGAAAAAATAGAGTGTCGCGGAAAGAAATAAAAAAATGAAAATGAAACTTTTTTCTATGCAAGTATGTCCATATTGACTCTTGTATACGATCCATGAGCACAAATGAAAGAAAGAGAACCAAATTCTCCCACCAGGCTCCATCAAAGGGAGAGCCATATCTCGACGTCAACATCTACATCCTAGAGATCAGCTCGACGTTCTTCTCATTCTAATAGGGTGTAGACGTGACGTCAACAAAGCTCTAAGTAGTTAAATAAAAACGGAGTAATGGCAAAATCCTAGCTCTAACTTGACGTCCTTCTTATTCCAGCAAGGTGCAGATGTGACGTCTACAAGGACCCAAGGGTTAAATAAAAGTGGAGTAATGGTATATTCCTAACTCCAAATCTCGATGGCAACATTACAGCCTAAAGATCGACTCGACGTGCTTCTCATTCCAGCAGGATGCTGACACGACGTCAACAAAGACCTAAGGGTCAAATAAAAGTGGAGTGATGGCAAAAATCCTAGTTCCAGCTCGACGTTCTCCTCATTCCTGTAGGGTGCGGGCGTAACTGTCAAATGAAATTGGAGCGATGGTATATTCCTAGATTTGGACTTCAATTGCAATATATACAGCATAGAGGTCCTACAGATGTCTACCCTACTTCAGCAAAGAATCGGCGCGACATCGTCAAAACAAAAATGAAGTGACGACATATTCCCAGCTTCAGGTCATGGCGTCAATTCATATAAAGCCTGAAAGACCATTGGAGATCATCCCACACCAGAGCGGAGTTGTTATAACTCATCGGGGCTCCAAATTGAGCCTAACCTCAAGTAAAAAGTGTCATGGAAAATTCTTAATGCCTACTCTTCCGACGGTAATATGACCTAAGGAGATTACTTGAAGACGTCTTGTCCAGCCTCCGAAGGGTTCAGAGACACGATAATCGTGGGGCTACTCGAACAGTGGCTTAAAGACTGCACATCGAGGAATACATCAGCCAACGCGACGGTATCATGGATTAAAAACCCTAGTACTACAAACCTAACAGGCCTCTGTCGTAAAACGAATGGGGGTTATCTACATACAACGTTAGGAAAAGTTTTCCTGTAAACCCACGGGAGGCAAACTAAAGAGACTCCGAAACGAGTGAATAAACCACAAACTCTGAGATGAGTACATAAACTAGAGACTTCGAAACGAGTGAATAAACTACAGACTTCGAAACGAGTGAATAAACTAGAGACTTCAAAACGAGTGAATAAACTACAAACTCCGAAATGAGTGAATAAACTAATTAGCGTTAAATGAAGACATCAAACGTAGAGGAGCACATAAAAAATGTATATTCTTTATTCATGAATTAAAGTGTTTGAAAGATACAATTCAAGTAAAAAAAGGAAGAATACAATTCTAGCCGTTAAGAAGGCGGGGCTTTCAGTAAACCGGCAACCCGCTCACTCTCTTCCCGCAGCTCCTCCTTGCGTGCCACTATTGCAGCCATCCTCGCTTCGGCTTGAGCCTATTGTTGCAAGCATGATGAAAGCTTCTCAGCAATTTCCTGCTTAGCAACCTCGCAATCTCGCATGCCCCGCTCGGTAAAGTCGAGATTCTACCTCAGCGCCAGTCCATTAGAAACGCATTGTTGGAGATTTTCAGAAATGACTTGTAGCTGCGTGGCAGTCGCATCAACTTGGGCACGCAATTGGCTGGATTCTCCAGAAACTGTCTCATGCTCCTTTCACGTTAGGGTCAAATTTTTCTCGAAGTATTGAATGGAAGTGGTACCTTACTCGATCCATACGATCAGTTGAGCCTTCGAGGTTAATGCTTCAGGAGTAAGACGATTGTTCTCGATCTCATGGAGGCAAGCCTCAATCTGCAATAGTTAACCCAAATACCAACGAAATCTTCATTGTGGAAATTCACAAGCGTCGCCAGCATAGGGTTGGCCTCGTCAGCAAAATCCGCAGCAAAGGTGAGAGCTTCAACGTTAAGATCTTCGATGAACTCACTTAGCATCCGCCTGCTATTCACCACACCCCTGGAAGATTGGCGCTTAGAAAAAGGCCCTGTGGGCATGGAAATGCGAGACTCAAGAGGAGCCAAAACCGGTGTAGCTGCTGCAGAATAAAGCACACAAAGAAGGGTTAGATTTCAACCTGAAAAATAAAGAAGAATGATGATGAAAGAGATCTACTATACCAGTGGTCAAAAGTGGCAAGTTAGGGAGCACATGAGACTCGGGTATTCCTTCATTCTCTCCCTCGAGCCGTAATACCGTGGCCAATACGAGAAAAGTTTAGCAATAGAAAGTTTACTTTTAGAAAGATGAAATAACAGGTGAAGAATATACTAACCAACGCCTGAATGGGGAACGAATTCCGATTGGAAGGCGAAGCGTGAGCTTAACATCTAGTGCAAGCGGTTAAAAAGCACTCCTGCAGGATTGCAACAATATATGGTAAAGAAATTAATGCAAGAAAATGATATCTACAAAGAAATGAGAAATTTTTACCTTCCATCAGTAAACCCGAGAGAACTCGAGGGGACACAAAAGAAAGGGCTGGAACAGTGACAGTCGTGGCAACGGCTGGCAGTGATTCTTCAATCAGCATAGCACCGAGGTTTACCACGCCTGTATTCAGAATAAAGAAGATATCAGTAGAGATGTTTAGCGGGATTAAGAACTCAAAAGTAATAGCTCGAGGGATACCTAATAAGGCAGAAACTATAACAGCGTCTGGAGCGTCACCAGCTATGATGGCTTCCTCGGTTTCCATCATCACCGGGAAGGTGGATTCAGTACCCACATCTTCATCCCATGAATCGGTAGGGCCGTCGTCATGCTTGCATCACCCGCCAATATCAGGGATCCATAAGGGGAGGAAGCGGCAGTCGAAATAGTCCCAGATTCGAAAGGAAGGCCTGCTACTTCAGACCCTTCAAGCGCCGACACTTCACCCGCCACGTCACTACCTAAACTCGGCTTTGTTAAAAAAATGTGTCATAATTCAAGAAAAAGGGATGTTACTAGGTTTCAATAAGGGATCATACGCTGTTTTACCTTGAAGTAACCGCTCGGCTTCTTTGCGAGCCGCATACGCAACCAGCCTATGAGCAGTGGACGGGGCAGAAGGAACATCCTCCATGGGAACATTAGAGGGACAAGCATCACTCAAACCTATGCCTGCGACCAGGTTAGCCCGACGCTCCCTTGCTGCATGCTTTTTGCGCTTCCTCTCAGTTTTGGCTGTACGAATAGATATCCTCATGACCTCCGACAGAGAAGCGTCTTTGTCTAAATCAGGCTCGACCTCCGGATCTATTGCAACATCCATCATCGACAGCTTGAGCGATGCCTCCCGTGGCAGCCTTGGGGTGACCTCAATCGTAGCCAGTGGCTCTGAAGGCTCCTCTGCACCACCACCTGAGCTTGGCATTGTACTCGGAACAACACGAGTTACGGTGGTTCCTGTAACAGAAAGAAGAAGGGAGTCAGGGTGTGAATGAAATGAACTAAATACGTAAAGGCTTCGCGAAACGAATCATATCGAGACGCATGGAAGCGCGAATCCTCTCCTCCTCCTCCTCAAATGTCTTGAGGGATGCCAAGAAAGACTCTTCAGTGAAGATTCCTGTTAAGAAAAGAGTGTTAATAAAGCATAATAAATTCAAAAAAAACTGTATACATAAAAGAATGTAAATGAAATATACCGGACTCCGCATAAGAAGCTAACACTGCTTGCTCACGAGCCAGCCTTTCAGAACCTTCGATGGCGGCTTGAAGATCAATAGGAGATTCGAACAGACCATCATTGGTGCCGTATTCGGACAATCCTTCGCTATAAAGAGCATAAGGGTCCTAACCGAATACATAATCAGCTGAGAATAAGGATTTCTTCTTCCTTTGCGAGCTGGCACCAACACCCGATGACAAGAGTTTTCGCTTAACGGGTTTCTTTAGACGGCGAGTTCCAATCTCCAAGACAATACCCGACTCAGGGGACGCAGCAGCCACCACAGTTACAGGAGCATTTATGTCCGGTTAAGGCTTATCCGGAAAAGCTCGCGGAACTACAACTGCACCGCTCTCTCTCTCTAAGAAGGACGGACAACTGCCCGTCGCCTCAGCAGGACCACGGGATTACTGACCAGGACAGAATCCTTATGGTCCAGAAGCATCCGCCTTTCCTCCTTGATGACGGCACCCGTTGCATGCTAATACCAAGAAACATAAGCATTCGAGGCCCTTGGGATATGACTCGGCTCGCTGATCAAAAAATGGAACCCCTATTCAAATGAATAAAATGATGCACCGCATTGCGAATGCTCTCCTCAGTAGTAGCCGGATCAATGATGAACACCTCGAGGGGAACGCCTTGGTTGCAACCCGAATGCTTGGGAAAACGATGCAGGTTATATCTAATAAACAACACTGAGGCATTCTATCTGAATACTACGAAACCCAGTCTGATAGAGTACAAAAGGACGATCTCCCGGGCCCTCAGTGCAGAAGCTCCATCCTTAAAGACATCATAGAGTGGTTGGACCACTATGGAAGGCTCCTTACCGATGGTTACAACTTTATCTACAAAGGTCATACTGTCCCCAACCATGTGTGGGCGAAGAAGCAATCACCTAGCCTCTCGCTGGGTTGGGTCTAGAGAAGAAGCATCGAACAAATGCATAACCTGAGGAAAATTGTATCCTTCATAAAATTGGGGCCATTTATGCACTCCAAAAGCACCCAGCACATGCATCTCGATCCACGAGGTGAAGTAGTGCAAGGGGAGTTTTACGGGCTTCACACCCGGCTGGGTGGTGTCAGCCGCCAGACTCAGACCATGATATAAGTGAGCCAGTCCTACAACCCCAATAGCCATGCGTGTTCCCGCCGTAATACGGTGAGCTGGATAAAAGAAAGACAGTCTCATATAACGGGGGTGCATTGGAAGCGTAAACCAGCCTAACCACAAGCTGATGAATCTGTTAGTGATATATGCCATAGAGGTCACTATTATATAGTATTGTATATTACATTTTGGAACCTTGGGATATACATGGATTTTATGACAGTCTTGCTCAATATGGTAGGTTTGTTTCTATCTTAATATGCGTATATGTTTCTTTTAACGTATCGCTAATACATATTGGTAGAGCCCTTAGGATCTTTACTTGACTACCAGCGTTGTGATGGCAGTCATACTAGTGGGGGCTGGATAGTCTATAAGCACATCCTTATACAGGTCCCTAGACGTAGGATTATCGAGGCAGGGTATCGATACTTCAGAGTAGACTAGTGTATACGTTTCTCATCCCAGCAGGGGGGATGGTCTGTCCCACAGCTATTAGTACGTCGTACTAGAGATAGTATGCAGGTGCTCATTGGGTTATGAGTTACACTGGACGAACTCGTGGGGACTGCTGGTTGGTACTATACCTATCGTCAGGTAGCAGTTCCAAGGTGACATGAGTATAACATAGTCCATTAACTTGACACTGCTACTTCGTCTCGAGTGTGTTCCCATTGTTCTTAGATTACTATCCTACCATGGCTCTAATGAGTCGTGCAAATAGGTAGTATTTGGGTGCAGTTTTGAAGAACTTTGAGGCAGTGGCAGTTAGATAGGATTCGACTCTCCCGGTATTGGGGGTTGATGTCGCGCTGTGTTCGGAAATCCATTACACAAAGTCCTTAGCCAGGGCAAGCGAGATTTACTGGTAGGTACTCCAGTAGTTTCTCAGGGTGTTTTGGGCTACACTCCGACAAGACTTATTGCGCTATTAGGGGTCTGACGGTTACCGCCCCTTAGGCCCGATATGCCATACTCTTAGATGAACAGATCGGAATGTACGAAAATTGTCACAGATAGGCTCAGTAGGAGTTCGGATGAGTTTGCTCATCGGCCTTATTATCGACAGATACTTGGGTAGCCGTTATGTCCAGCTAGCATCGCTGACGTGCTTGTTGTTAAACCCATTGCCAGCGTACTGTCGATTCTTTAGAGTCCCACACAGAGGGTTTCCATGCTTCGGGCGAAACGATATAGAGGTCGTATGGTTTTACGACAGGGTTCGATCACATACGTGTACTTGTGCACATATCGTTTTCGGACGGATAATACTAGTGGGCTTTGGTTTAATCCGAATCCTAGTATTAGATTATTAGATTAGTTTCGTCTCATTGAATTCGTATTTTTCAGAATACGGATACGGATATGTATATACGGATGAAGGGTATTCTTGTAATTTGCTCAATATTGTTTCTAGAAGAAGACACCTCATATTTGTATTAACTATTTAGATTAAATGGTTATGAGATGGAGGAAATGAGTTGGAGATTTGCATTAAGTGAAGTATGGCTACTTGGTGACTCATGGCATGACTCACTAGGTGACTCATGAAGCATGCTAGATATTTTGGTGAGATATTTTCTTGCTTGAATTATTGGAAGATTAAATTGTCTCATGCGTTGAGAAACCTAGGGTTAGTGAGACTAAACTATCTATAATCACTCTCTACATCCTTTAGGTCACTTATATTAGTACTTTAGGTAATCTAGTTACCTCATCTTAGAGGTTGGAGCTTTTAGTAGATACTCTCGGGTGGATCTTCTTTGACTCGAGGAAGCCGACGAAGAGGCATGATCCGTACATCCTTCTAGGAGCACAAGAAGAGGAAGACGAGTACAAGAAGAAGAAGGGCTTGTTACTTGAGGTATAACTTTCTAACATAGTAGTTAATCCTCATAGATGTTTTATCAGCTAGGGTCCAGTATCGATCCTGGAGTTTAGTCGATATTACGAAGCATATAAAAATCGTTTTTTGCAAACTCCGTCTCCCCACGAACCTGCGGGGTGTGTGACATCGACTTACAGTGGTATCAGAGCCAACTAAACCCTTAACTAACAGATTAAACGACAAGTAAAATTACGAAACCGAAATAACTCCGAAACATCGAAACATAGATCCTAATTTCTGTCGAATTTTTTAGAGGCTCTAAATTTTTTTTTAAACATTTGCAGAGTGCTCTTCTACTTGAATAATGAACAACACCAAAACATGAGACCCTGACTCCAAGTTTTGGCCGTCCAAATAGGCTTTTTTCCAGGCTTGGCCGGTTTTTTGGTGGAGTTTTCTGTCGTAGTTTGTGTGGTGTTCTAGTTTCTTGGATCTAGGGTTTCAGGTTGTGTTTGATTTTGCCAATATTGCATATACTGTTATCTTTCTGTTGTGGCAATGTGGAGTGTTTCAAAATTGCAGTTTTAACGTCGTTTATAGTTTCAAGTTGTAATATGTGTTCGTAAACTTTTGCTAATTGCTATATGTCGGTTAGTTGGGGGTTGCACATATCTGTGTTGTTGTTGTTATTGGTTTATGGATATGGAATATTAGATCGTCAATGATGAATAGCCGGGGGATGTGAGAAGAGAGTTTTCTTTTTTTCATTCGATGTAAATTGTAATATTGATGTAATATTATTTTGCGGGGCACATCCGGGTTGAGGTTGTAGCCACCGTTGTATTATTTCATTTACTTTTTTTTGCTCTTAGAATAGACCCAAGGTGGGGTGCACAAACTACCGGGTTCTTGAAGTTCCGAGTGGCCTACTCATTTTATTGAGGGAGGTTGCTTTACTTCAGAGATTTGGCGGGTAGTTTGCTGCACCCGTAGGAGTCTAGGGTAGGGTTTTGGCTATTCATCATGACCGTGGAATCCGTCTTTCGTTACAGGTTTAAACGAAACACGGAATTTCCTTGTATATCCAATATATTCATCTGTGATCTAGAATGCCTATTATTGCATGAGATGAATGGATATTATATATATGCTATACAGTAGACGTTGCTTAAGTTTTACACCTGCGCTAGCCCTGCCCCTGCTCTGCCGTTAGTTAAGTAACCTAACGGTGTATGACGGGACCCCATGGCGAATGATGATGGCATAAGCGTATGTATTTTCATTTCTTTCTGCAATGGTAGGTTAAATGATGGGACCGCATTAATTTATTAATGCAAAGCAAACAAACCAAAGCTGAATCGTTGGAACAATTTCAAAAACCACTTGGTTTTTTTTTCCAAAATGCAAACTTTTAAATGCGGAGCTTAAACCACTCCTTTAAAAGTTTTCATGGTTCCTTCGATTATATCAAGTTCATTACGTTCACGGTTTCGCCAAAACCATTTGTAGCCCTTCGTTATTTTAGTTGGGTATTCAGTAGTATTCAAGCTATGTATTTTGACTTTCGCCAAGGCATAATGATTGGTAGCTGCTGAATATTCATTTGTAGCATAAATAGATGTGTTGGTTTGGGACAGTCGTATTATTATTTTGGCCTTCGTTAAGGGTATGTACGGGTGTGTTCAAATTAACCTGGATAATGACGGGTAGAACTTGACTTGCGACTTATGATATGTTGGTCTTCGTCAAGGTCATAAGAGCTTGGGGCAAAAATCCACATCGGGAGTTTCTAAAGAAACTGAAACTTGTTAGTGTTGTATACCATTTGGAGTGTGATAATTTTGGTAGGATTCCTTCAAGATTATCACACAATGATACTTGGATCTCGATCTTACTGTGAGTATCCGCTACTCATCGGGAGATTTTTTCACTTAACGATCAATGCTATAAACCAAATAGGTGTCTAGAACAGTGTTAGCGGGGCTACGCCTTCAGGGAAATGAGATTATTTAATTAAGGAACTTCGCGAAAGTGTTGTAAAACCTCTCTCGAAGTACCGACACTAGCCTGGCTGAAAGTTTAAGCAAGAATTGTACGGTGAGATTAATCCTGATTAATTCTTCTTTTGTGGTTTGAGGAAGGATTTAAGAAACAGTGGGAGCCATCCTGTTTAGATAAACCAAAAACCAATCTAAAATTTCAAGAGCATCATGCTAAAGCGTTTCTTCTCTCTCTCTCTCCTAATTGCAGCGACCAAGATGACTGGCCTTAAGTTACTTTTAGATAAAAACATATTGACGGGGCCAAACTATAAATATTGGCTCAGGAATGTCCATATGGCCATCACATATGACAAACTGGGCTATCTTCTTACTACTAAAGCCCCCGCCGTCCCAGGTCCAGATTCCAGCGTCGTGGATAAAGAGATCCGTAAGACCTGGGAAATTGACAGTGCGAAAGCCAAGTGCCTCGTGCTGGCCTCTATAGATAATGAACAACAGAGGCGGCACGAGAAGATGGATGTTGAATCCATCTTCCTCCAAACCAAGGACTTATATGAAGAGCAATCTCGTATCGCAAGATACGGGACCTCGAAGAAACTATTTCAAGCGAGGTTGGCTATCGGGTCATCTGTAGGGGATCACGTCCTTAAGATGATCAGCTACATTAAGGAGCTCGTGGACCTGGGGACCACATTGGAGAATGAGCTGTATACAGACTTGATTCTACAGTCACTCCCTTCTACCTATGCCCAGTTTATCTTGAATTTCAATATTCAAGGGAAGGAAGTTACACTTACGGAACTTCTCAATATGTTGAAGAGCGTTGAGGGCACCCTACAGAAGTCCAGGGAGACACCCACTCTGCTTGTTTGGGGATCTTCCTTTTCTAGATCCAAGACGAAAGCCAAGGGGAAGAAGAAGAAGGCCCGCACCAAGACGAAAGATGGTGTTAGTAAGGTAGAAGCAAGGGGCAAGGCAAAAGTTGGGGGGCCGATAGTAGGGAAGGAAGAATGCTTCTACTGTCACAAGAAGAGCCATTGGAAGAAAGATTTCAGGGCCTGGAAAGCCAAGAACTAGGATTCGAAGCAAGTTGTGGGTACGGCTTCAGGTGTGTTTATGATTGAAAACTATTTGTTAATCAACTTTACTTCCTGGGTATTGGATACCGGATCAAGATCTTATATCTGTAATTCTTTGCTGGTACTGAGAAGCCGTAGAGTTCTGAACACGGGTGATATGACCCTTATGTAAGTCCATGTCACGCACCCCACGTGTTCGCGGGGAGGCGGAATATATGTAAAACAATTATCAAAGTTTCATAACACGGACTTGAGCACACGGATCGTGTCTAAACCATTACTAGCAAACCACGAGAGGTTTAACTACTCTGATTCGAAGTTATACCTCACGTTTCTTGTCCTTCGGGTCTTCATCGCTGTCCTTTACACCTCGTCAGCTCTATGGAACATGGGCACCTCAACGGCCTCCTCGAGTCAAAGACGATCCACCCGAGAGTCTATAGTCCGAGCTCCTATCTCGAATCTGAGATAACTACGGCTTCTAGTTTGCTAATCTAGAAGTCCTAGAGGGTGTAGAGTATTTAGATGGATTACTTAGTCACTTTAAACCCTAGGATTCTCAACTCATGAGAGCTTTTAGGGTTTGAGGAAGAAGATGAAGACTTGAGGAGAGAGAAGTGTTTTGTGATAATGAAATGAATAATACTCATGCTAGAATATTATGAAGCATAATAATCTCTCTCTTGATAATATCAAGATAATATCTAGCATGCTTCATTTAATTCTAAGGGTGAATCACCTCATGAGTCATTAAGCATTTAATGTAAACATACACCTCATCCTCCACCTCATTTAGTTTAAATCTTAAAAGGAAATAAACACAAATGAGTCACCTTCTTCTAGAAGCTTCCCGAGAAATTACGAGACCGCCCTCCCATTCGTATTTCCGAAAAACACGGATAATCTTTGACTGAATAAATCTATCTGTATAATATTAGAATCTGGCTTAAACCAAAGCCCGCTAGTATTATCTGCCCGATCATAGTACGTGCACAAGTGTACGTAAGTGATCGCGGCCTTACCGTAAAACCATACGGTCTCTACACCTTTTGCCCGGTGCAGAGAAACTCTCTGTGTGGGACTCTAAAGACTTGACAATACGCTGGCAGTGGGTTTAACCACAGGCCGCAAGCGGTACTAGCTGTACGTAACGGTCCTCAGGTAGATGTCGATAAGAAGGACGATGAGGAAACCCATCCGAACTCCAACTGAGCCTGTATGTGACAATCTCCGTACAGTCCGGTCTGTTCGTCTAGGACTATCGCATATCGGGCGTAGGGGGATGTAAACGTCAGACCCCTAATAGCGGTATAAGTCATGTCGGAGTGAAGCCCATTACACCTTGAGAAACTACTAGAACCTACCAGTAAATCTCGCTTGCCCTGGCCAGGGACTTTGCGTAATGGCTCTCTATATACTGCGTGATATCAACCCCGAATACCGGGAGAGACGAATCCTGTCTAACCGCCACTGCCTCCAAGTGCTTCGGGAATGCACCCAACTGCTACTTGTTTGCACGACTCCTTTGAGCCGTGGTAGGGTAGTAATCTAAGTACAGTGGGAACACACTCGAGGCAAAATAGCAATGTCAAATCGACGGACTAAGCTATACTCATGTCACCTGGGAACTGCTATCTGACGATGGGTATAGAACCAACCTGCAGTTCCCGGCGAGTCCTGTCCGGTGTACCCGTAACCTAACTAGCACCTGCATACTATCTCCAGTACGGCGTACTGATGGCTGTGGGACAGACCATCTCCCCAGCTGGGATGAGAAGCATATACACCAGTCTACCCTACAGTATCGATACCCCGTCTCGATAATCCTACGACCAGGCACCTGTATAGGATGTGCTTATAGACTACCCAGCCCTCACTAGTGTGACTGCTATCACAACGCTGGTAATCAAGCAAAGATCGTAAGGGCTCTACTAATATGTATAAGCGATATGTTAAAAGAAACACATGCACATATTAAAGTAGACACAAACCAAGTAGCATATTACTATTTTTAGCAAGACTGTTAATATAACTGTGAATATCCCAAGTTTCTATTAAGTAATATACAAACTAGTATGATACAGTAATGGCCTCTAGGGCATAAACACTAACAATCTCCCACTTGCACTAGGGCCATGTACTGGCATATCGCAGACCTATCATCTCGAATAGCCTTTCGAACTGCGTCTGAGGAATGACCTTAGTGAATGGATCAGCAGTGTTATTCTCCGTATCTACTCTCTTCACCTCGATCTCCCGGCGATCTACGATCTCCCTGATCAGGTGATACCGCCTTAAGATGTGTCTGGACTTCTGATGGGACCTGGGTTCCTTTGCTAAAGCTATAGCGCCGTTGTTGTCGCAATACAGTGGTATTGGATCAACACTGGTAGGAACCACCTGAAGTTCTGTATGGAACTTCTTCATCCAGACATCTTCTTTTATGGCATCGCAAGCACCTATGTACTCCGCTTCCATCGTCGAGTCAGCAACGGTGTCCTGCTTGGAACTCTTCCAACAGACCGCCCCTCCATTGAGGGTAAAGACATAAACCGACATGGACTTAGAGTTATCCTTGTCACTCTGGAAGCTGGAGTCGGCAAAGGCCTCGATCTGGAGGTCCTTTCCGCCATACACCAAGAACATCTCCTTAGTCCTCCTCAGGTACTTGAGAATGTTCTTTACTGCTATCCAGTGCTTCTCCCCTGGGTTTGACTGATACCAGCTTACAACGTTCAATGCATATGCTACATCTAGTCTGGTACATAACAACGCATACATTATAGAGCTTACCGCAGAAGCGTAGGGTATAATCGACATTCGAGCCCTTTCCAAATCAGTCTTGGAAGACATCTCATTGGAGAGGGTGATTCCGTGACAAGCCGGTAGGTTACCGCGCTTAGAATCTTCCATACTGAATCTTTTCAATATGGTGTGTATGTACCTAGACTGTGAAAGTCCCAACCTCCTCTTTGATCTGGATCCCCAGAATGTAGGTGGCATCACCCAGGTCTTTCATGGAGAACTTCTGTGATAAGAATGTTTTGACTGACTGTAGCATAGGAATATTATTTCCTATTAAGAGAATGTCATCCATGTACAAGACGAATAATACTACAATTCTCCCTACAATCTTACTATATATGCATGGTTCATCTGGATTCTTGATAAAGTCGAATTCTTTGACAGTATCATCAAAACAGATGTTCTAACTCCGCGATACCTGCTTTAGTCCATAAATAGATTTAAGCAAGTTGCACATTTTACCGCTGCTCCCACTCTGAATGAATCCTTCTGGCTGATCCATATAGACGCACTCTTCCAAATTACCATTTTAGAAAAGCCGTCTTTACGTCCATCTTCCAGATCTCATAATCGTGGAAGGCAGCAATGAAAAGAAGGACCCGAATGGATTTGAGCATAGCCACTGGAGAAAAGGTTTCGTCATAGTCCAAACCAGGTCTATGATGAAAACCCTTTGCAACAAGTCTAGCCTTATAGATTTCAATCTGTCCATCTACACCAATCTTCTTTCTGAAGATCCATTTGCATCCTACGGGTTTTACCCTATCTGGAGCAATGTCCAAAGTCCATACTTTGTTAGTGTACATGGACTCCATTTCGGTCCGCATTGTATCCAGCCATTTTACTGAGTCACCGCTCTGAATGGCTTGCTGGAAGCTAGTAGGGTCATCATTGTCAATGATGCAATCCTCTCGATCATCGTCTATGAGAAAACCGTAGTATCTCTCGGTCGGATGATACTGCCTACTACTTTTGCGGATAGGCGCTGGGATGTCCCTTTCTTCTGAAACTTCTGGTTCTACTATACTTTCAGTAACAACTTGTGGTTCTAGAATTTCTTCCGGTTCTATTGCGCTCCCACTCTTCTGATTTTCTAAAAATTCAGCTTCCAAGAAGTGGGCATGACGAGAAACAAAAACCTTTTGTTCCTCTGCGTAATAGAAATAATACCCCTTGGAGTTCTTTAGATATCCCACAAACTTACACTGTACTGAGAGTGCCTCGAGCTTGTCCGCATGCTGCTTTTTAACAAAAGCTGGACATCCCCATGTCTTCAAATACTGAAGATATGGTTTCTTCCCACTCTACATCTGATATGGTGTGGTAAGCACAGTCTTGGTTGGAACCTTGTTCAAAAGATATGCAGCTGATTCTAGTGCATAACTCCAGAAAGATCGCGGTAACTCAGCCTTACTCATCATGGAACGAACTATATCCAATAGGGTTCGATTCCGCCTTTCTGATATACATTGTGTTGTGATGTGTATGGAGGAGTAAGCTGAGAGAGAATTCCATTCTCTTTTAAGTATCCTAGTAACTCGACACTTAAGTATTCACCACCTCGATTAGATCTCAGTGTCTTGATACTTTTGCCTGTTTGGTTTTCCGCTTCATTCTTGTATTCCTGGAATTTCTCAAAGGCCTCAGATTTATTCTTCATCAAGAAGATATGTCCATACCTAGAGAAATCATCCGTAAAAGTAATGAAGTAGGAATAACCACCTCTTGCATGTGTAGACATTGGACCGCACACGTCACTGTGTACGAGTCCCAAGAGCTCGCTCGCTCTTACTCCGTGTCCAGTAAACGGAGTCTTTGTCATTTTTTCTATGAGACAAGATTCACAAGTAGCATAAGATTGATATTCGAACGGATTCAAATATCCTTCTCTATGTAACTTAGTCAACCGTGTTTCATTGATATGACCTAGTCTACAATGCCATAAGAAAGCCTGATTTACTTCCGGAGACTTTCTTTTAAGTGTGTTCTGAACATTGAAAACCTGAGCTTGATTTAATACGTATATACCGTTATCTAATGTACCGGACCCAATAAGAACTTGATTTAGGTGGATGTTTACTATATTGCTTACGAATGTAAAATCATATCCCTCTCTAGAAATTGAGGATACTGATATGATATTACAAGTCAAACTAGGTACATACAAACAGTTACGTAGAATCAATATCTGCCTACTTGTCAGTCCTAGGCGATATTCTCCCACTGATCCAGCGTCCATGCTCATTCCGTTTGCAACTCTGAGAGACATATCACCTACCCTAATAACTCTACGGTTTCTCAAAGCATGTAACGAATTACAGATATGAGATCCTGATCCGGTATCTAGTACCCAGGAAGTAGAGTTAATTGACAAACAGTTCTCAATTACAAACACACCCGAGGCCGAAGCCACAACATACTTCGAATCCTGGCTACTGGCTTCCAAAGCCATACAATCTTTCTACCAATGCCCCTTCCAATAACAATAGGAACATCCCTCATTCCCTACACCAAGTCCCGAAACTTTTGCTCTTCCCTTTCCTTCTACTTCACTGACACCGTATATCGGCTTTGTGGAGGTTTTCTTCTTTTCACCCTTTGCTTTCACCCTGGATGCAGAAGAAGAAGGTCCCCTATTAAGCAGAGCGGGTGTCTCCCTGGTTTCCTTCAGGGTGTAAGTAGAGGGCAGGGACTGTGGAAATAAATCAACATATGACCTGTTTCCCAACGTGGTCTTCAGGTCCGTGAGCTCATCAATATAGCTAGTCATCGTAAGGACGTCGTCCCCTACAGATGACCCGATAGCCAACCTCGCTTGAAGCAATTCGTTCAAAATCTCATATCTTGTGATACGAGATTGCTCTCCATATAAATCTTTGTTATGGAGGAAGATGGAAACTAAGTCCATCTTCTTATGCTGCTTCTGGTATACACCATTCTCTGAAGCCAACACGAGGTACTTGGCATTCGCACTGTCCTTTTCCCTTGTCTGACGGATATCCATATCCGTGGCAGTGGAAACTGGACCTGGGACAGCGGGGGCTTGAGTAGTAATAGGGTGGTCCAGCTTGTCATAGGCAATGGACATCTGGACAGACCTTTGCCAGTCATAAAAGTCAGATTCAGTCAACTTGTTATCTATTTGTAACCTAGTCATGGTCAAAGGGTCGCTGCAGTTAAGAGAGAGGGAAGCAAACACTTTAGCATGATGCTCTTGCAAGTTTAGATTGGTTTTAAGTTTATCTAAGCAGGATGGCTCCCACTGTTTCTTAAATCCTTCCTCAAACCATAAAAGAAGAATTAGTTAGGACTGATCTCACCGTACAATACTTGCTTAACCGTTCAGCCAGGCTAGTGTTGGTACTTCGAGGGAGGTTTTACGATACTTTCGCGAAGTTCCTTAATTAAATAAGCTCTTTTCCTTGGAGGCGTAGCCCCGCTAACACTGTTCTAGACACCTACTTAGTTTATAGCATTAATCGTTAAGTGACGAATCTCCCGATAAGTAGCATATACTCACAGTAGGATCGGGATCCAAATATCATCGTATGATAATGCTGAAAGAATCTTACCAACATTATCAAACTCCAAATGGTATGCAACACCAGCAAGTTTCAGTTTCTTTAGAAACCCCCGATGTGGATTTTTGCCCCATGCTCTTATGACCTTGACTAAGGGCCAACAAATCATAAGTCACATGTCAAGTTCTACCCGTCATTGTTCAGGTTGATTTGAACCCACCCGTATATACTCTTGACTAAGGGTCCACAAAGTATATGACTATCCCAAACCAACGCATCTATCTATGCTACATGTGAACACCCCTGCAGCTACCAATCACTATGTCTTGACTAAGGGCCAAACAAATATAGCTTGAATACTACTGACCATTCATATGAAATGACGGAGGGCTACGACTGGTTTTGGCGAAACCGTGAACGTAGTGAACTTGATATAACCGAAGGAACCTGATAGCTTTTTAAAAGGAGTGTTTAAAGCTCCGTAATTAAAAATTCCTCTCTTTTAAAATAACCGAGTGGTTTCTTTTAAATTTGTTCCAACGATTCATCTTTGGTTTGTTTTCTTTGCATTAATATAATGCGTCCCATCATTTATCCTATAATTGCAGAAAACAACGAAAATACAACGTCCGCTTATGCCATCCACATTCGCCACTGGGCCCCGTCATTCATCCGTTTGGTTACTTAACTAATGACAGAGCGGGGGCTGGGCTAGCGCGGATGTAAAACATAAGCAACGCCTACTAGATATCATATATAGATATTGTACATTCATCGGACGCAATAATAGGCATTCCAGATCACAGATGAATATATTGGATATACTAGAAATCCGCGTTTTGTTTGAGCCTGCAACAAAAGATGGATTACACGGTCGTGATGAATAGCCAAACCCCACCCTAGACCCCTACGGGTGCGGCAAACTACCCGTTTAGTACCAGAAGTGAAACAGTCTCCCTCAACGACGTGAGTAGGCCATTAAACACTTCAAGGTACCCGGTAGTTTGTGCACCCCATCTTGGGGCTATCCTAGGAGCAAAAAACAGTAAATGAAATAATACAACGGTGGCTACAACCTCAACCCGGAAGTGCCCCGCAAAAGAATATTACAACATATTACAATTATATCGAATGAAAGATAAAAACCTTCATCTCACATCCCCGGCTATTCATCCACGACAATCCTATGAAGTTCATATCTACAAACCAATATCCATTACAGAAATGTGCAACCCCCAACTAACCGACATACTAGCAATTAGCGGAGGTTTACGAACACATCAAATAACCCGATTAGCAAATAACTTAGAATTTCAATCGATAACCTTTTTCCGTGTCTACCCCAAATGCAAGCCAGCACTGAAAAGACATGGGAAGAAACAGAATATACAGGAAAACAGAACACCCAAAAATAAGACAAACTGTGTAAATACGAGTCAACTCGGAGTCGACTCGGCCGCGGATCCGCGGCGTATTGCACCAATCCGCCGCGCTTCCGCGGACGTCTCACCGAGTTAGCAACTCGTATTTCTCCAGTATTCTTAGAATTCCCTGCTGTGAATTTTCGTACTTCTGAAATAATTTTTTCGACAAGCTTAAAATCGACAGAAACTATAAGGAAGCGGGGTTATGTTTTCGTGTTTTTCCGACGATCGAAATTCTAATTAGTTTCTAACAAGCCAGTAAAGGTTTAGTAAGCTTTGATACCACTGTAAGTCTATGTCACGCACCCTACGTGTTCGCGGGGAGGCGGAATATATGAAAAACAATTATCAAAGCTTCGTAACACGGACTTGAGCACAAGGATCGTGTCTAATCCATTACTAGCAAACTACGAGAGGTTTAACTAATCTGATTTGAAGTTATACCTCACGTTACTTGTCCTTTGGGTCTTCATCGCTATCCTCCACAACTCGTTGGCTCTATGGAACATGGGCATCTCAACGGCCTCCTTGAGTCAAAGACGATCCACCCGAGAGTCTATAGTCCGAGCTCCTATCTCGAATCTGAGATAATTACGGCTTCTAGTTTGCTAATCTAGAAGTCCTAGAGGGTGTAGAGTATTTAGATGGATTACTTAGTCACTTTAAATCCTAGGATTCTCAACTCATTAGAGCTTTTAGGGTTTGAGGAAGAAGATGAAGACTTGAGGAGAGAGAAGTGTTCTGTAATAATGAAATGAATAATACTCATGCTAGAATATTATGAAGCATAATAATATCTCTCTTGATAATATCAAGATAATATCTAGCATGCTTCATTTAATTCTAAGGGTGAATCACCTCATGAGTCATTAAGTATTTAATGTAAACATACACCTCATCCTCCACCTTATTTAGTTTAAATCCTAAAAGGAAATAAACACAAATGAGTCACCTTCTTCTAGAAGCTTCCCGAGAAATTACGAGACTGCCCCTCCCATCCATATTTCCGAAAAACACGGATAATCTTTGACTGAATAAATCCATCTGTATAATACTAGAATCTGGCTTAAACCAAAGCCCGCTAGTATTATCTGCCCGATCATAGTACGTGCACAAGTGTACGTAAGTGATCGCGGCCTTGCCGTAAAACTATACGGCCTCTACACCTTTTGCCCGGTGCATGGAAACTTTCTGTGTGGGACTCTAAAGACTCGACACTATGCTAGCAATGGGTTTAATCACAGGCCGCAAGCGGTACTAGATGTACGTAATGGTCCCCAGGTAGATGTCGATAAGAAGGACGATGAGGAAACCCATCCGAACTCCTACTGAGCCTGTATGTGACAATCTCCGTACAGTCCGGTCCGGTCTGTTCGTCTAGGACTATCACATATCGGGCCTAGGGGGCGGTAAATGTCAGACCCCTAATAGCGGTATAAGTCGTGTCGGAGTGAAGCCCATTACACCTTGAGAAACTACTAGAACCTACCAGTAAATCTCGCTTTCCCTGGCCAGGGACTTTGCGTAATGGCTCTCCATACACAGCGCGATATCAACCCCCAATACCGGGAGAGACGAATCCTGTCTAACCGCCACTGCCTCCAAGTGCTTCGGGACTGTACCCAACTACTACCTGTTTGCACGACTCCTTTGAACCGTGGTAGGGTAGTAATCTAAGTACAGTGGGAACACACCCGAGGCGAAGTAGCAGTGTTAAGTCGATGGATTAAGCTGTACTCATGTCACCTGGGAACTGCTATCTGACGATGGGTATAGAACCAACCTGCAGTTCCCGGCGAGTCCTGTCTGGTGTACCCGTAACCTAACGAGCACTTGCATACTATCTCCAGTACGACGTACTGAGCTGTGGGACAGACCATCTCCCCAGCTGGGATGAGAAGCATATACACCAGTCTACTCCAGAGTATCGATGCTCCGTCTCGATAATCCTATGACCAGGGACCTGTATAGGATGTGCTTATAGACTACCCAGCCCCCACTAGTGTGACTGCCATCACAACGCTGGTAATCAAGCAAAGATCGTAAGGGCTCTACTGATATGTATAAGCGATATGTTAAAAGAAACACATGCACATATTAAAGTAGACACAAATCAAGTAGCATACTACCATTTTTAGCAAGACTGTCAAAACAACTGTGAATATCCCAAGCTTCCATTAAGTAATATACAAACTAGTATGATACAGTAATGGCCTCTAGGGAATAAACACTAACACCTTAAGGTTGCTAACGGAGCGAGTGTGGATGCTGTTTCCGTAGGCGAATATCACTTAGGATTGACAAATAAACATATTTTGGTTTTGCGCAACTATTTTTGTGTACCTAGTTTGACTTGTAATATCATTTCTGTATCTTTGTTATCTAAAGAAGGTTATGATTTTACATTTATAAGCGTGTCGTAAACATCTACCTTAATCATGGTTTGATTGGGTCGGGTACACTAAATGATGGTATATACGTATTAAACCAACATCAAGTTTTCAACATCCAGAACACATACAAAAGAAAGTCTCCAGAATTAAATCAAGCTTCCTTATGGTATTGTAGACTCGGTCACATCAATGAAACATGGTCGACTAAGATACATAAAGAGGGATATTTAGATCTGTTCGAATTTCAATCTTATGCAACTTGTCAATCATGTCTCAAAGGAAAAATGACAAAGACTCTGTTCACTGGACACGGAGTAAGAGCGAGCAAGCTCTTGGGACTCATACACAGCGATGTGTGTGGTCTAATGTCTACACATGTACGAAGTGGTTATTTCTATTTCATTACTTTTACGGATGATTTCTCTAGGTATGGACATGTCTTCTTGATGAAACATAAATCCGAGGCCTTTGCGAAATTTCGGGAATATAAGAATGAAGTGGAAAAATAAACCGGCAAAAGTATCAAGACAGTGAGATCTGATCGAGGTGGTGAATACTTAAGTGCCGAGTTCCTGCATTACTTAAAAGAGAATGGAATTCTCTCTCAGAATACTCCTCCATACACACCTCAACACAATGGTGTATCGGAAAGGCGGAACAGAACCCTATTGGATATGGTATGTTCAATGATGATTAACGCTGAGTTACCGCGATCCTTCTGGGGCTATGCATTAGAATCAGCTGTATATCTTTTGAACAAGGTTCCAACCAAGACTGTGCCTACCACACCATATCAGATGTGGAGTGGGAAGAAACCCTATCTTAAGTATCTGAAGATATGATGATGTCCGACTTTTGTCAAAAAGCAGCATGCGGATAAGCTCGAGGCACATTCAGTACTGTGTAAGTTTGTGGGCTACCCAAAGAACTCCAAGGGATATCTTTTCTATTACGTAGAGGAATGAAAGGTTTTTGTTTCTCATCATGCCCACTTCTTGGAAACTCAATTTTTAGAAAAAGAGATAAGTGGGAGCGCAATAGAGCTGGAAGAAATTCCAGAACCACAAGCTATTACTGAAAGTATGGTGGAACCAGAAGTTTCGAAAGAACAGGACATCCGCGTGCCACTCCGTAGGACTAGTAAGCTATCTCATCCGCGCGAGAGATACTACGGTTTTCTTATAGACGGGGATAGAGAGGATTGCATCATTGACAATGATGAGCCAACTAGCTTCCAGCAAGCCATTTAGGGCGGAGACTCGGTAAAATAGCTAGATGCAATGTGGACCGAGATGGAGTCCATATACACCAACAAAGTATGGACTTTGGACATTACTCCAGAAGGGGTAAAACTCGTAGGCTGCAAATGGATCTTCAGAAAGAAGATTGGCGTAGATGGATAGGTTGAAACCTATAAGGCTAGATTTGTTGCAAAAGGATTTCGTTAAAAACTTGGTTTGGACTATAATGAAACCTTTTCTCCGGTGGCTATGCTCAAATCCATTCGGATCCTTCTTGCCATTTGATCAGTCGAAAATATTGCATTTTTAACACATCAATTTCCCTACCATTTGCACTCATCTAGAAGTGTTCGGTATTAATATAGCACATATTAGCAAATTGTCCATAAAATACCAAATAACATGTGTTATATATTAAAACCAACATTTCTAAGGGAAATTGAGTGTTTATCATGGCATCGCATCATCTTTGTATAGCGCAACACTTGTCTCGAGAATCTGTGCAGGAAATTGCAGAAAAAGCGCCGAAATTGTCAAAAGTGCTAAGAAAAATACGCCAAGTCCAAGACTTGTGATCTGGCAGTGAACTAAAGAGAATTTTAAGATTCAACATATCAGAAATGTTCTAAAAGGCCAACATAAAGCAGCCCAGAAATTTTCAAGCAATGAAGGCTCCAATGGGCCGCGGATCCGCGGCCAATAGGCGCTTCCCGCCGCGGATCCACGACAGCATAGTGACATCATCACTTCCAATTTCCACACGTGTCTTGTTATAAAGGCCTCAGCTTCCAGAAGACTCCAGAAACACCACGTAGCTTCATCCAGAAGGCTCGGCCTAACAACCTAGCTCTAGAATATTCCCTCCAACTAACTTCTTCTAGAAGCCTCTCTCTAACAAACTTTTGGAGGGAAATTTGAAATTTGAATACTAGATCTAAGGTTGAGATGCTTATAAAAGGAAACCTAGATCTAGGGTTGGAGGTTACTCATCTCTTCCCACAAGTTGAGTGACACAACTTGTATCTCCAAACCCTAACCCTAATCCAATCACCAAGCCAAAAATCAAGAACACCGAGTACAATTCAAGCAAGAAGCCTTCAACCTTTTAGGAGCGAAGCCGATCTTCATCCGAGCAAGTGATCCAAGACGATCCGCGACTCACGAAGATGAGCGAAGCCAAATCGACGATTGTGTTCTTTCCTCATTGTAGTTCTTGAGAGAATTGTAATGAAATTGTTGATATATAAAAGGTGAAATTCTTTTATCTTGCTTTCTTTACATTCTTGCATCATGATTCGATCTCAATTCTTGATTGTGTTTCTTTATATGATATTTGAGTAAAACTCCGCTCATGAAGGAGCCGAGAGAATCAATAGATGATGATGTTACAAATCTTGAAACGATTCTTAAGTCCTATAAGTTTTGTAAACTTTAGTAAATTGAAGAATCGACAACCTAGTTTCGAGTGATGCTTTCTTGATTGTGTTCGCTCTTAATTAGTGATCCACGATCGATTCTTGAATTTACTAGAGGCTAGAATGTGAATGAAATCAACGAAAGGACAAGGGATAGATGCCGAAACCCTAGTTTCCGCAAGAAATCCCTAATTCTCGTTGATCATCATCGATCTAGTATCAAATCATTAATGGATAAGAAAATGTAATCAATAGTTTTCATCACGTCTATAGATTCGATCGATTCCTACGAGCTTCACTTTGATTCTTGATTATTGGATTGGATATCATCAATTCTTGATTCTTAATTTTAATGTTTTCTTGTTATTAGATCTAGATTTTAATAATTCTTGAAATTCACTTTTAAATCTTGAATTGAATTTTCTTTTCTCTTTTCTTTAATTTTCAATTCATCTAATTCGAATTCGAACGGATCACATTTTCCCTTTGGACGATCCGCACTCGCTAACGCGCTACAATCGACACCGTTATTGATTGCGGTCAAAAATTTCTTTGGTTGTGATTTCTATACATTTTCTACATACACACCGAGAATCATGCAATTAAATGGCGCCGTTGCCGGGGATAGTGTACTAATTTGTTCGTTTTTTAAATTTGAGTTGAAAAATTTATTCCATTAAAATTTTTAGATCAAAATTCGCGCAAACACTAAACGATTTGTTGTGATTTGTTGCGAGGAAATCTGGAATCTGTGGAGCAAGTGAAATTTTTTCAGAATAATCCAGAGAGCTTAGTGAGGCAACAGAAGCAGTTTCCTAAATTTTTGTGCAGAGATCTACAGAGCCGACCGCGTTTCTGCGGCCATAAGGCGTTTTCCACGGCGTTTCCGCGGTGGGCCTAGGGCTTCAGTGCACGAAAAGTCTCTGGTATCTCCTGTACTTTCTTATCTCCTTCTCTGTTTGCTCCAATAACAAATTTGCTGCAGGTTTCTTTGCAAATAAATCGCAGCGCCGCAAAAAATTAAAATTGTGCGTGTTTGATCTTGGTTGTTTGCATTTTTAATACGGAAATTAAGAGGCAAAGACCAAATTCAAATTAGGCGGGGAGTTCACTACCCTTCCTAAGCCCCGAAAATCACAAAACTGCATCCGCATTACCCTCATTAATAAAAAAATATCTAGACACGACTCTAAGGACCGTCGCGCTCACTTAGGACAGGAGACGGTCGTAGGTAATCTATTGCTTATCCGCGTTTCTTTTGTGGTGTCTAAGGCAAGTGTGTCTAAGGCAAGTGGTTACTTAATTAGGCCTACTACTTACGTAGTGGAGAACCTCCCACTTACCTGGCACTTACCTGGCCATAGGAGGGACAAAGAGGTAGTGGAGGATTGATCTTGCGACTTGTCTTCTGGCAGTTAGGAGCGGTCTAGAGACTTGACCTAGGTGACCATTAGACTTAGGGTTTTGCTTGTTACATTTGTTATGATTTGCATCATTTTTTTTCAAAAAAATCCGTATTCTTTTTCAAAACAAACACCAACTTTATCTTTCCCCTAATTATCTTGACGCTGCCACTTGTACTAAACCCTTTAGTGCAAGATAGGCTGGACACGGGATTCTAGTGCCCGACTTGTCCGCGTTCCCCCCATCGACCCCAAAGTCGGTATTTCTACATTTTCTTTTTCCCACCACCACCGCGATGGACGGATTTCCATCAAACTTTTACACCACTCTGCCACTGCCCCCAGGTGCGCAGAATCCTCCACGCATTTCTCTTCAAGAGAGATGCTATTCTTCACGTGTTCCCCTTCCCACCTGTCTTTCTATACCACCTGCCAACGGGGAAAATTTTGAAATCAACCCCCAATTCATCAAACTGTTACCCAAATCTCACGGTCTTGATTCTGAAGACGCATACGTTTTTATCTCCAAATTTGAAAATGTATGCGCAATGATTGGAACGTCACAACTGTCTGTGGATGCTCTGCGTTTACGTTTTCTCCCATTCACTTTGTGCGATTTAGCCGAGAAGTGGCTTTATAATACAACCGCACATTCTATTTCAAAATGGGATGAGTTTTTTGCAGCATTCCTTAAGAAATTTTATCCCAATCACAAGACCAGCCGTGTTCGGAGCGAAATCTTCAAATTTACCCAATTTCCCAATGAACCATTTTGGAAATGCTTTGAATGGTTCAAGGATCTTCTTTTACAATGCCCTCATCACGGAATCTCCAGATGGGATTTATGTCGAATTATCTATGAGGGTATTGATCTCACGACTAGACAGATGCTTGAAATCATATGTCATTGCCAATTCCTATCTAAAGATGATGGTGCAGATTGGAAATACCTAGAAGATTTAGCTCAAAACACATTACAATGGGAAAGTGTTAGACCACCACTGCCTAGGGAAGATGTCAACCAGCTCGATGTTTCCGTCATAATGAGAGCCGAAATGGCCGCAATACAAAGGAAACTCGACGCTATAGAAAATAAAATCTCTTCAGCCTCCCTAAACCAATACACACTTCCCAAAACCGTGTGTGGCTGCTGTTCAAACCCATCACATTTGATGGAAGAATGTCCTTTCAATGTACCGCTTCAAGGTCACACTAATGCTGCATTTCAGCAAAGACCTGGAAACGATCCTTCTTCTTACTCATATAATCACAATTGGAGGAATCACCCTGATCTTTCTTGGATCCAACACCAAACTCAATACACGGATCTAAACCAGAATAACTTGCAATGGGTTCCTCCACCACAACAGCAACCACTTCAATTGAGTCAGCACCCCTTCCAATCACAAAACTTTCAAAATCCAGTCAACACACCTGCACCAAATAATCCTTTGCAGTTGACCGGTACCGATGAATCCTCTTCACTCATGAATTTGCTTCTGACAAATCTCATGCAAGTTTCGGCTGAAATAAAGACTTCCGTCGATGATATAAAGAAAAATTCCACCTCTCAAGCGGAGAGTATAAAATCGATGGAAGCAGAAATTGCAAGATTAAAAGCCGAATTGAGTGCTAGAGAAAAAAGGAATCTTCCAGCTCAATCTTTACCTGATCCTGGACCTTCACATTACACTAATGTGGATGCATTTACCACGTTGAGATCTGGAAGAGTGCTAGACAATCATGTGGGTGAACAAATTGATAATGATGAATTGATCATTAACACCCAGGTTTCCACTTCCACTTCCACTCCCACTTCTACTTCTTACCCTATTTTGTCTAATTTACCGTCTTCTTCCGAGCCTATTCTCCGTTTTCCCAAAGGCTCAAACCCTCCACCCACTTCATCTTTCCCACCCCCACAACCTTTTCCACAAATGTTGGACCCAACACTTATTGATAGAGCTCCATTTCCAAATAGGTTGAGGCCCAAAAAACCCAATGCCCAAATGGAGAAGCTTGTGGACATGTTTAAGCAAGTTAACATCAACATCCCTCTCCTAGATGCTATCCAACAAGTTCCGTCCTATGCGAAAACTCTTAAGAACTTGTGCACTAGGAAGAGGAAGACTCAAGTGTCCAAGAAGATATTCATGGCAAAGACTGTAGACACGGATTTTCCCCAACAATTACCACGGAAACGTAAGGACCCTGGCTGTCCTACTATTTCTATTTCTATTGGGGAAAAACACATCAACCGTGCTCTACTTGACCTTGGCGCAAGTGTTAACCTGCTTCCTTTCTCGGTTTACGAGCAGTTAGGGATCGGAGAGTTGAAACCAGCTCCTTGCACTCTCCAGATGGCTGACCGATCAATCACCAAACCTAGGGGTGAACTGGAGAATGTGTTAATAAAAATCGGGGAATTAGTATTCCCTGTGGACTTTATTGTAATTGATACACAACCTGTAGCGAACCCACAGAATCAAATTCCGATGATTTTATGTCGCCCCTTTTTGGTCACTTCCAACGCTATCATCAACTGTCGTAATGGCTCTATGACCCTATCCTTCGGGAATAGGTCAATTGCGCTGAACATTTACAAGTTGGGAAGTGTACCCTCCGAACCTACTTCTCAGGTCTTTTCTGTCGAATTAATGGATGTTGACAGCAGCGAATTTGATGATCCTCATGATACTGATCTTGACTCTTTTCATATGTTGTTGTTTGACCCAACTATGTATCATACACATACGGACTCTTCCACCGAGTTGTCCGGGTCAACAACTAACACCGATTATGAACCGTTTTTAGAGTCTAAAGATCACTTCGCACTTTGTGACGACATTATTCTTCGGGGTATTGATGCGACTTTCGAGGAGATCTTCGCTGATGAACTCGCATTTTTGAAAAACATGGGTGTTGAGAAGAATCATCTCTCAAACAATGAAATTGAATCTCTACCCCTTTTTATGGACTGTAAAAAGGATGCGAGTAATCCATCACAATCACTGCATCGTTTCTCCAAAACGAGACGCAAACACATTCTATTCCACCACTTACCCTTTCCCCACTTCTTCTTCCACCAACCGATGCACTACATTGATAAAATTTTCGAATGGTTGGTATTGATCTTCGGTCTTTGCAAAGCTTGGTATCGACCAATAATTTTGACCCCCTCATGTGATTTTCAAAGATTAATATTGTTTAACTCAAGTTTGGGGGGGTGTAATCTGGCTCCTGAAAAGAAAATTTTTACACAAAATGATGAGCCAAAAATAAGTTTAGGGGAGGATTTTCACTTAAATATTTTGTCCCCGTTAATAAATTTCCTCCCAAGCTTATAGGTTTTTGAGATCTAGTGGATGGAAACAGTGAGGACACTGTTGAAAACAAGTTTGGGGGAGGTTTGTGCTTATTTTCGCATCATTTGCATCATACTTTGCATAAGCACAAAACATTTTTAAAACCTATAAAAATTTAAAAATTTACAAAAAAATAAAAAAAAATTTGTACATAAATAAGATAATAAAAGATTAGATAGTGAAAAATTATATCCAAAAGATTGGAAAAATTTAAGAAAATCAAGAAAATTAAAAGTTTTCTTAAACGAACTAGTAATAACTAGTTATGAGCCGTTGTCCCAAAGGTTAGTAAGATGAAGGAAGTCACTAATCTGAGGATAAAAATAAGTCTGAAAGATAGTTCCTATTCTGGAAGCCAAACATTTTGAACATTGATACCCTACTATTCACACTTACACACGTCTTGAAACTCGGGATAGTAGAGAATACCTTGAAATGCTCTTGTCTAAAAGCCGGGTATGAAGGAAAAAAAAATGAAGAAAATATAAAATGGTGAAAAGAAAAAAAAAATGAACACTGGTTTTGTTATCGCCAAGGCAGCAATAAAAAAATATAGCGAGGATGCCTCTTCACCTAGTGCCTAAGACCAACTGGTCTGGGAGTCACTGCTAAGTCTTAGGTGGTGCAAGACGAGGAAAATACACCTAATAAGCAAGCACATGAGTAATCGGTCGGTTAGTACCTCAAGAAGTATTAACGGTCCCATGAAAGTGTGTGAGCAAATCCATCTAAATATTCATTAATTAAAAAGTACTGAGGCAGATGGACAAGAGTATGATAGCTTGAATTGAATTCTCCAGGTGTAGGGATGTATATTACACACACGTAGGGTTATATGATCGATGTTTGGAAGAAAGATAGGAATGAAGAATAAAGATGATGTTTTATTGAGGGATGATGTGATTTCTAATATCTTTTCATGACTATTAAGATATGGCTCATGACAACCGAAAAGCTAGCATAGTTGGAAACTCTAATTTTCAAAGTCTTTCTTTTATAATTCTTATCTTTATATGTAATCTTCACGGTCTTTCTTTTATTATTGGATTTTGTGGGTGCAATCCGCTGAAAACCCTCTGGAGAAAACACTCCTCCTACTAGGGACACCTAGAGGTTTAAAGGCTTGTTGCACGTGCTCAGTGCAATCGTGTTGCCTACGAAAGTGTGCTAGTTAGTTTTTCTCTTTCTTTTCTCCTTCTCTTTTTAATAAAACAATTCGCTCGAGACGACCGAAAATAAGTTTTGGGGAATTTGATTAGTTGAAAATATTGCATTTTTAACACATCAATTTCCCTACCATTTGCACTCATCTAGAGGTGTTCGGTATTAATATAGCACATATTAGCAAATTGTCCGTAAAATACCAAATAATATGTGTTATATATTAAAACCGACATTTCTGAGGGAAACTGAGTGTTTATCATGGCATCGCATCATCTTTGTATAGCGCAACACTTGTCTCGAGAATTTGTGCAGGAAATTACAGAAAAAGAGCCGAAATTGTCAAAAGTGCTATGAAAAATATGCCAAGTCCAAGACTTGTGATCTGGCAGTGAACTAAAGAGAATTTTAAGATTCAACATATCAAAAATGTTCTAAAAGGCCAACATAAAGCAGCCCAGAAAGTTTCAAGCAGTGAAGGCTCCAATGGGCCGCGGATCCGCGGCCAATAGGCGCTTCCCGCCGCGGATCCGCGGCAGCATAATGACATCATCACTTCCAATTTCCACACGTGTCATGTTATAAAGGCCTCAGCTTCCAGAAGACTCCAGAAACACCACGTAGCTTCATCCAGAAGGCTCGGCCTAACAACCTAGCTCTAGAATATTCCCTCCAACTAACTTCTTCCAGAAGCCTCTCTCTAACAAACTTTTGGAGGAAAATTTGAAATTTGAATTCTAGATCTAAGATTGAGATGCTTATAAAAGGAAACCTAGATCTAGGGTTGGAGGTTACTCATCTCTTCCCACAAGTTGAGTGACACAACTTGTATCTCCAAACCCTAACCCTAATCCAATCACCAAGCCAAAAATCAACAACACCGAGTACAATTCAAGAAAGAAGCCTTCAACCTTTTAGGAGCGAAACCGATCTTCATCCGAGTAAGTGATCCAAGACGATCCGCGACTCACGAAGACGAGCGAAGCCAAATCGACGATCGAGTTCTTTCCTCATTGTAGTTCTTGAGAGAATTGTAACGAAATTGTTGATAAATAAAAGGTGAAATTCTTTTATCTTGCTTTCTTTACATTCTTGCATCATGATTCGATCTCAATTCTTGATTGTGTTTCTTGTTATGATATTTGAGTAAAACTCCGTTCGTGAAGGAGTCGAGAAAATCAATAGATGATGATGTTACAAATCTTGAAACGATTCTTAAGTCCTATAAGTTTTGTAAACTTTAGTAAATTGAAGAATCGACAACCTAGTTTCGAGCGATGCTTTCTTGATTGTGTTCGCTCTTAATTAGTGATCCACGATCGATTCTTGAATTTACTAGAGGCTAGAATGTGAATGAAATCAACGAAAGGACAAGGGATAGATAATGAAACCCTAGTTTCCGCAAGAAATCCCTAATTCTCGTTGATCATCATCGATCTAGTATCAAATCATTAATGGATAAGAAAACGTAATCAATAGTTTTCATCACGTCTATAGATTCGATCGATTCCTACGAGCTTCAGTTCGATTCTTGATTATTGGATTGGATATCATCAATTCTTGATTCTTGATTTTAATATTTTCTTGTTATTAGATCTAGATTTTAATAATTCTTGAAATTCACTTTTAAATCTTGAATTGAATTGTCTTTTCTCTTTTCTTTAATTTTCAATTCATCTAATTCGAATTCGAACGGATCACACTTTCCCTGTGGACGATCCGCACTAGCTAACGCGCTACAATCGACACCGTTATTGATTGCGGTCAAAAATTTCTTTGGTTGTGATTTCTATACATTTTCTACATACACACCGAGAATCATTCAATCACCATTGTTGCCTTTTACGATTATGTGATTTGGCAGATGGACGTAAAAACCACTTTTCTAAATGGAAATTTGGAAGAGTGCGTCAATATGGATTAGCCAGAGAGTTTCATTCAGAGTGGGAGCAGCGGGAAAGTTTGCAAGTTGCTTAAATCCATTTATGGATTAAAGCAGGCATCGCGGAGTTGGAACATCTGTTTTGATGAGACAGTTAAAGAATTTGACATTATCAAAATTCCAGATGATCCATGTATCTATATTAAGATTGTAGAGAGAACTATGGTATTCCTCGTCTTGTACGTGGATGGCATTCTCTTGATAGGAAATGGCATTCCTATGCTACAATCAGTCAAAGGATTCTTCTTACGAAGGTTCTTCATGAAAGACCCGGGTGTTGCCTTCTACATTATGGGGATCCAGATCTATCGTGTAGATCTAAGAGGATGTTGGGACTTTCATAGTCCAGGTACATCGACACCATACTGAAAAGATTCAGTATGGAAGATTCAAACCATGGTAATCTACCGGTTTGTCACGGAATTACCCTCTCCAAAAAGATGTCTCCCAAGAATGATTTGGAAAGGGATCGCATGTCAACTATACCCTATGCTTCTGCGGTAGTCTCTATAATGTATGCGATGTTGTGTACCAGACAGATGTTGCTTATGCAGTAAGCGTGGTAAGCCGGTATCAGTCAAACCCTAGGGAGAAGCACTGGATAACAGTAAAGAACATTCTCAAGTACCTGAGAAGGACTAAGGAGATATTCTTGGTATACGGCGGAAAAGACCTCCAGATCGAGGACTTTGCTGACTCCAGCTGTAGGGTTATGGCAGTGCCCTGGTCTTCAATCCGTGGCTAAACGCGGAACAAAAAATTTAAAAAACCGACGCTAACGGAACCCTAATCGACGGATCATACCATTAACCCTATACTAGTTCTATATAAAGGAGTTTAAGAGAGTATACAAATCGATCTGTGTTTTTGGGTCTTCAATCTCTGTCCTTAGCTCGTTGCGACTGCCTCGATCAAGTTCGCTCTCCGGTCTCCCTCGTCGAAGAGGATCCACGTCGAGGATTAGTAATACGGGCTCCCGCTTCAAAATCGAAGCAACTCGGGTATCCAGTTTGCTATCCTAGATACCCAAGATGAAGTAGAGAGAGTGTGTGAATATTTTGTCTCAAAACATCCATAGATTCTCAACTCATGAGAGGGTATGGATGGAGATGAAGAAGAAGCCATATGAAGAAAAGAGTGAGCTCAAGTTTTGGCTTAAGAAAAACCAACTAAAGAAAAGTGTCTGTTGTTTTTCTTTTGTGAGTGTTATGAGAAATTATTGTGAGCTACTAAAGAAAAGCCTTGCCAAGTAAAAGATCTGCCATCTCACAATCACATCTCACCAAACCCACACAAGACCCAACACCATGAGTCACAAGCACCAATCAGTGCACCAAACCAAAACTTGCACTCACACTTCACCTCAACAATATTAAACATTTATACAAATCCCTAAATGTTTAATACTAGAAAAAGAAATGGCATCTTCAAAAGTAATCTTGTAACTGATTACAAGAATACCCCTCATCCGTATATACATACCTGCATCCGTATTCCGACTGAATACGAATACAATAATCCAACAATATAATACTAGGATCCGGCTCAAACCAAAGCCCACTAGCATTATCCGTCCGATCATGATCCGTGCACAAGTGCATGAATATGATCGAACCTTGCCATAAAACCATACGACCTCTACAACGTTTCGTCCGAACCAGGGAAACCCTCTGTGTGGGACTCTAAAGATCCGTCAATACGCTGGCAGTGGGTTTAACCACAAGCACGTCAGTGGCAATAGCTGTACATAACGACTGCCCAGGTATTGAACGAAAGGGAGGCCGACGAGCAAACTCATCTTGGAACCTTACTGAGCCTGACAGTGACAATATCCGTACAGTCCGGTCCGTTTGTCTATGAGTATCGCATATCGAGTCTAGGGGGTGGATAAAGTCAGACCCCTAATAACTTGACATTTAGTATCGGCATGAAACCTATTCACCACATGAGAAACTATCGATCCTAGATCGGTAATTCTCGTCTACCCCGGCCGAGGATATTTGGTGATGGCCATCCATGCACTCCATGACATCAACCCCCAATATACCGGGTGAGAAGAATCCCTTGACGATCCGCTCACTGCCTCCATGTGGCTCGGGACTGTACCCAACTAAAACCTGTTTGCATGACTCCTTTGAGCCGTGGTAGGGTAGTAATCAAAGCACAGTAGGAACTCACACGAGACAAATGATGATCTGAGGTCGATAGACTAACATGTACACATATCACCAGGGAGCTGCTATCTGACAATAGGTATAATACCAACTAGCATGTTCCCGGCGAGTCCGTCCGGTGTACTCATAACCCAATGAGCACCTATATATATCTTAGGTGAACCAACTAACACCAAGGGCTTGTGAGACCGGCCACCGCCCCTCGTCGGGGTCTCGATCCATTTACCCTAGTCTACTCTTGGAGTATCGATGCCCAGTCTCGAAACTCCCACGACTAGAGACATTTTAAGGATGTGCTTATAGACCACCCAGCTCCCATGTATATGATCGCTATCATACTGCTGATAGTCAAGAATGAATCCTATGTGTTATATCAACATGTAATAGTGATCTGTAATATCACCTGAAGCATGTACACGATGATAAAGACAAACCAGATATCATACTATCATTGCGAGCAAGACTGTTCTACCGGTATAGGTCCTCTCTCAATCATTGCAATCACGTGCCTGCGATCAAATAATTAACTTGAGGGCACTATAGCCAACAATCTCCCACTTGCACTTAAGGCTAATTATTGCGGTATCGCATACTCACAGCCCGTGTGATACCGAACACCCAACTTCTCTACTAATCAGTTTCACAAAGCTCGTTTGTAAAACTATTGTGTTCGAGAAATAGCCTCAGTGAGTGGATCCGCTCTAATGTTTCTTTCTATGTCTCTCGTTATCTCAAGTTCGTGGAGAAAGCTATCTCCCGAAATGAGCAATACTTGTCTTAGAATATGCCTGGATATCTGATGGGACCCAGTTCACAAATGAACTCCAAATCTAGTAAACTTCTTAGACTGTATCGTCAACTGAATTTAATCAGTATCCTGTGCCATGCCTCCCTTAGTATTCGCTTTGACCAACTGTCCAAACCACTGCCCTTCAAAAGAGGGAAAACTATAACTCTGACAGTCACTCTGTCATCCAGGTCATCTTGAAGCCTAGAATGATAACCGTCTCCCGAAGAAGGCTGTCATTACCAAATCGCTAGAACATCCACTTATGTTCTAAACTGCTTCCAAAGGTTTCTCCAGGATTGGATTAATATATCAACTTATTGTAACTAGTGCAAAAACAACATCTGGTGTGGTACTTGACATCTCATGATTTACTCAATTGCCTAAGCAAGTGATATGCCAATCATGCACATCCCTTTCCCCTTTAGTCTGTAAGACACCTTTAGAGAGGGTGACTCCATCACCTGCAGGTACACCACCATGCCAGGAGTCGTCCATTCTAAAACACCTTTAGAATAGTTTCAAAGTACCCAAATTGAGAAATTACCCAAATCTAGATCTAAAACCATATATTTAGTAACCAGAATGCCAGATATAATATCCTATATGGAGAAACCACCGTGTGACAACCACAGTATAACCGATTGTAGTATAGGAATTTCACTTCCTACAAAGTGTATGTCATCCAAATACCAGGACATACCACCCTACTATCTTCTTAACAGATCCATCTCTTATTTTGATGAAGTCAAAGCCTATGACTGTCACATCAAAAGTAGATGATCTATCTCCGCAATACCTGCTTTAGTCTATAAATAGACATAAGCAATTTGTCCACTATACTTCCGCTGCTCCCACTGACTACAACAACCCTCTGGCAGAGTCATATACACGTGCACTTCTAAAGCTAGTTTAGAACGATGCTATACTCATTCTCCTGCCGGGTCTCATAGTCTGGAACAACAGTAGTGTCAGGTCTGGGTAAACAAGAACCTCCCTGCCACCGTCTTTGAGGCTACCGAAATACCTCTCGGGCGCCTGAGGTTACCTATCATATTTGCGGAATGGCTAATGGAATGTCAAATCCGATTGAATTTTTAGGTTCTATTAAATTTTCAGTAATCGTTTGTGGTTCTGGAATCATTTCTAGTTTTACCATACTCCCACTATTGTTTTCTGAAAAAGTCCATTTTGCTAAAACTGTGGCGAGTCAAAAACAATATCACTATTGATCTTCCAGATGGTAGAAAGTTAACCCTTGTCATAGCCCGGGATAACCCACAAATTGCCATTACAGAAACGTTCCTTGAGTTATCAGAGTCTGGTTTTAAGTATAAGCCGGACAACTCCATATACCTTAACATCGTTAAGATATGAACCATTTTATATACAATATAGAAACAGAGGCACTATTTTAATTGGAACCAGATTCAAATTATTCAGCTATCTCCAGTGCATGTCAACTAAATGGAAGAGAGGCCGATCAGCATTACTCAACTTAAGAGTGTATCCAGATATGAGTAACCTGAAAGAGAAGTAAGTTTTCAAAACCATTACTATCAACTGAATACCAAACACAAGTATCTACATCTTCGATCGCCTTGAAGAATCCTGATACTTGCAAAACATGGTTCTCTACTTTATTATTATACCTATAACTTCTTAAAACTTGGACCTTGTATTTCTACGAAATACTTGTCTAAAACTGGAGAAGTCATAAGGAAACAGAATATAGTACGAGTACCAACCCCTCTGTCCTAATGGATATTGGACAACATACAATACTTTGTATAAGTCTCCTGAGTTGAATAACTCAAAACCTGTGCGTCGTAGGTTGAAAACTGTACCATGGTTAAGAAAAATTACACCGTTGTTTAATGCTCCTTACTCAATCATCAACAGATATAGGTAAATGTCATGGACATAATTTCAAAATGTTATATTTCACTTTATAAAATAAACGTACATATATATCAGTTTGAAATTAGTGCATAACAACGGATATTCAAAACCAAATATTTGGAGTCAGGCAAAACCCCAGGTGATTTCCTCAAATATCACCAATTACAACGAATTCCGATATAATGAGGATATGATCACCTAATTCCCAATAAATTACTCCCACCCATCATCTATAAAACCATATAGATGTGAGAATCAAACCTGGTAAATACATACCCTGGAGTAAGGATCTAATTGGGAAATCAGTTTTCAATTAACAACGCATAGGTAAAACTGAAACATGAAAATTGTTTCAAAGGGGTAGCCGGGTATTCCTAGTAATGCCTCTTCCATTATCCATATTCATAACTGTAACCGTATATTTCATTGCCATCTCTCCAAATCCTTTTATTTGTCTTTACTCATTACCTTATGTACACCACCCTTAGGCTAAATGGTTTTCTTCCTTCCGTACCGTTCTTCACCAGCCTATGGTTTGAAGAAGACTGTCCAATAAGCGTAATAGGTGTACTCTCCTAATCCTAGGAGTATTCACAACTTGAGAGAAGGTAAAGATAAAAGACAACTGAATAAACCTTATTCTATTTCTCCTGAACCAGAATCCATTCTCGAACTGGAACAAGTTCCTTCGAGTTCGTATATAACTATACGATGGATCATCTAATAAATGCGGATCTTCGTAGTGATATGGTGTGTTCTAGATAAATTCAAAGGTAAAGTAGAAGTGGCGACGAAGTACGCGGTTTGGTCGTGAATGATAGCAGTCACAATTTATTTTGCCCTCTTTCTAATCCCTTTATTTGTCTTTACTTATTACCTTCTGTACACCTCACTTAGGCTAATTGGCTTTCTTCATTCCCAACCTTTCGACACCTGCCTATGGTTTGGAAGAAGACTATCCAATAAGCGCAATAGGAGTACCCTCTCTTAATCCTAGGAGCCCTCACAACCTGAGAGAAGGTAAAAGGAAAAGACAACTGAATAGCCTTATTCAATTTCTCCAGAACTGGAAACCATTCTCGAATCTGAAACAAGTTTCTTCGAGTTCGTATGTAACTATACGATGGTCATATCCAATAAATGTGGATCTTCATAGTGATACGGAATGTTCTGGAGAAAAGTAAAGGGTAAAAGTAGGAGAGGCAATGAAGAATGCAACTCTGACAATCCAAAAGCCAGTGTGTTTTAAGAAGGTCCGGTTAACTTGGTTACTGAGTTATAGTCTAGGGTCGGGTCATGGACGCTGCCAAAGAAAGAGAGAAAAGAAACACTCAGCGTGCACTCTAATCTAGATCAGAATGGTCAATCACTTTATCTAATCAGGATGTCTCCCACTGTATCCTCAAATTCTCCTCCAAATCTGAAAGAAGAATTAGCCAGGATCATTTAAAATCATCCGAGGAGTAAACCAACTCATCAGTGGGAATCGAGATCCAACTATCATTGCATAATAATCTGATAGAATCCACTCAAGTTATCACATTCCAGAAGGTATGCCCATTCCTAGCAAGTTTCCTGTATGTATGAAACTCCCGATGTGATTTCTACCGCATGCTCTTATGACCTTGACGAAGGCCAACATATCATAAGTCACATGTCAAGTTCTACCCGTCATTGTCCAGGTTAATTTGAACCCACCTGTACATACTCTTGACGTAGGACAAAATAGTAGTACGACTGTCCCAAACCAACGCATCTATCTATGGTACAGAAAAGTAACAAATAACTACCATACACTATGCCTTGACGAAGACCAACATACATAGCATGAATACTAAGTGCTATCCGTCTGAAATGACGGAGGGCTACGAATGGTTTTTGGCGAAAAACCTTTAACGTAATGAACTTGATATCGTTGAAGGAACCAGATAGCTTTTTATAAATATATAGTAGCGAAAACCTTTGCTAAAGAGGTCACTTCCGGTGAAGAGATCTCGGCTCTTTTCTCGTGAAATGAGGTGCAGGATATTCCAATTGAATACCTCGATACAAATCAAAAAAGTAATCGACTATAGTAAAATTATTACCCTGACACAAACTTCTGCCCAAGAGGTCACTCCCGGTGAGGGGATCTCGGCTCTTGCCTCATCGAATGAGGTGCTGGATATTCATAACCGAATACCGCTGTGCAAAATAAAAGAAAACGTCATTGTGATAATGGCTTTTGAAAATTGTTCCAACAACATCATATAGGTCTGTTTTCCTTGCATTGATCTGAATCAACGCATTCCCATCAATTAATCACACCACAAAGAATGAAAATATGATGTACGTATATGCCATCCGCATTCGCCACTGGGTCCCGTCATCCCCCGTTAGGTTACTTAACTAACGACAGAGCAGGGACTGGACTAGCGCGGGTGTAAAACATATACAACATCTACTAGTATATATATCAATATATAATAATCGCTCTAGGCATGATAAATGCAACATCACAGATAAGCAATAAGTATCACAGAACAATATAAATAAGCTGGGAGCCCCAGGTTTCCTTTGAGCCGCAAGTGAAACCCGACGTTCCCTTGGTCATTTGCATAGCCTATGTAATGAAAACCTAGACCCCTATGAGTGGGGAAAGTTACCTGCCAAAACCAGAAGTGAGGCAGCCCCCTTCAACAAAGTGAATAGGCTACCTAGCACTTCATGGAATCCGGTAACTTGAGCACCCCTCCTTGGGTCAACCTGTACCCCTACGAGTGCAGCGAATAGTCCGCCAATTCTACAGTGAAGCCCCCTCCTTCTCAACGCCATGAGATGCGGACCCGTTTCCCTCCAGAACTCGGGTATCCATGCACTCCATCGCGGGGTAATCCTAGTACAGAAAAGAAAATATGTATAGCGGTGACATCGACATCAACCCGGTCGTGCCCTAAACAAATAATATACAAACAGGCTGTGAGGGCAGTCCACATGTCGGACACTTGTCCCGCGATATCAAATGTACAAATAAAAATAAACTGTACTATCATTGCAACCAAGCTATCCACTATGACAAATCCGCAACATACACAGCACAACACAGAACATCAACGTGAATGTCACGTTCGCAAACCTGTCTAAAAGAACCATATCAATTAGACAAGTTGTACCGCTCTAATGACATTCACGGTCGCAGATAGAAATGTATGTACTGAAAACTTTAAACGATGTTAGAAACATCGAGTTCGAAATAACCCCGAATATCCCTAAACTACTAGATAAAACCATATCAAAACTGGGCCAAACAAGCAATACCACTGATCCAATATTCCAGAGACCAGACCACACACAAAATACGAAGTCCTAACTCCCTATTAGGGCCGGCCAGCTCGGAATTTTGGACAATGTGGCCGGTCCCATAGATGAATTAGGGGTTCATGTTTGGTGTGTGCTCTAGTAGCCATCTAGGTAGTCTTCTGCAGTTGCTAAAATAATTTTAGAAGACCAATAAAATTTCGACAGAGAATAGAATATCGTTGGTATTGTTTCGATATCGATACTTTAACATTGTCTAAACAAATAGTATGCGGTTAATGGGTTGGCTCTGATACCATGTAGGGTTACGGCAGTACCCGGCCATCAATCCGTGGCCAAACGCGGAACAAAAACTTTAAAAAACCGGCGCTAACGGAACCCTAATCGACGGATTGTACCATTAACCCTATACTAGTTCTATATAAAGGAGTTTAAGAGATTATACCGATTGATCCATGTCCATCGGTCTTCAATCTCTGTCCTTAGCTCGTTGCGACCTTGATCAGGTTTTCTCTCCGGTCTCCCTCGTCGAAGAGGATCCACATCAAAGATTAGTAATATAGGCTCCCGCTTCAAAACCGAAGCAACTCGGGCATCCAGTTTGCTAGCTTAGATACCCAAGATGAAGTAGAGAGAGTGTGTGAATACTTTGTCTCAAAACATCCATGGATTCTCAACTCATGAGAGGGTATGGATGGAGATGAAGAAGAAGCCATATGAAGAAAAGAGTGAGCTCAAGTATTGTCTTAAGAAAAACCAACTAAAGAAAAGTGTCTGTTGTTTTTCTTTTGTGAGTGTTGTGAGAAATTATTGTGAGCTACTAAAGAAAAAGCCTTGCCAAGTAAAAGATCTGCCATCTCACAATCACATCTCACCAAACCCATACAAGACCTATGACCATGAGTCACAAGCACCAATCAATGCACCAAACCAAAACTTGCTCTCACACTTCACTTCAACAATATTAAACAATTATACAAAACCTTAAATGTTTAATACTAGAAAAAGAAATGGCATCTTCAAAAGTAATCTTGTAACGGATTATAAGAATACACCTCATCCGTATATACATACCTGCATCCGTATTCCGACTGAATACGAATACAACAAGACGAAAATAATCCAACAATATAATATTAAGATCCGGCTTAGACCAAAGCCCACTTGCATTATCCGTCCGATCATGATCCGTGCACAAGTGCACGAATATGATCGAACCCTGCCATAAAACCATATGGCCTCTACAACGTTTCGCCCGAACCAGGGAAACCCTCTGTGTGGGACTCTAAAGACTCATCAATATGCTGGCAGTGGGTTTAACCACAAGCACATCAGTGGCACTAGCTGTACGTAACAGCTGCCCAGGTATTGAACGAAAAGGAGGCCGACGAGCAAACTCATCTTGAAACCCTATTGAGCCTGACAGTGACAATATCTGTACAGTCCGGTCCGTTCGTCTATGAGTATCACATATCGAGTCTAGGGGGGTGGATAAAGTCAAACCCCTAATAACTTGACATTTAGTGTCGGCATGAAACCTATCACCATCTGAGAAACTATAGATCCTAGATCGGTAATTCTCGTCTACCCCGGCCGAGGATTTCTGGTGATGGCCTTCCATGCACTCCGCGACATCAACCCCAATATACCTGAAGAGATGAATCCCCTGACGATCCGCTCACTGCCTGCATATGGCTCGGGACTGTACCCAACTAAAACCTGTTTGCATGACTCCTTTGAGCCGTGGTAGGGTAGCAATCAAAGCACAGTGGGAACTCACACGAGACAAATGAAGATCTCAGGTCGATAGACTAACCTGTACACATGTCACCAGGAAACTGCTATCTGATAATATGTATAATACCAACTAGCATATTTCCGGCAAGTCCGTCCGGTGCACTCATAACCAAATGAGCACATGTATACATCTTAGGTGAACTAACTAGCACCAATGGCTTGTAAGACTGGCCACAGCCCCTCGTCGGGGTCTCGATCCGTATACACTAGTCTACTCTTGGAGTATCGATGCCCAGTCTCGAAACTCCCATGACTAGGGACACTTTAAGGATGTGCTTATAGACCACCCAGCTCCCACATATATGATCGTCATCATATTGCTGGTAGTCAAGCTTGAATCCTTTGGGCTCTATCAACATGTAATAGTGATCTGTAATGTCATCTGAAGTATATACACAATGATAAAGACAAACCAGATAGCATACTATCATCGCGAGCAAGACTGTTCTACCGGTATAGGTCTTCCCTCAATCATTGCAATCACGTGCCTGCGATCTAATAATTGACTTGGGGGCACTATAGCCGACACCAGCTTCTAGAGTGACAAGGATGACTCCAAGTCCATATCGTGTTATGTCTTTACCCTCAATGGAGGGGCGGTCTGTTGGAAGAGCTCCAAGCAGGACACCGTTGCTGACTCGACGATGGAAATAGAGTATATCGCCACATGTGATGCCGCAAAAGAAGCAGTCTAGATGAGAAAGTTCTTAACAGAACTTCATGTGGTTCCGTCCATTATTGATCTAATATCTTTGTATTATGACAACAACGGAGCTATAGCTTTAGCGAAGGAACCCATGTCCCATCAGAAGTTCGGACATATCTTGAAGCGGTATCACCTGATTAGGGAGATCGTGGATCACCGGGAGATCGAGGTACGGAGAGTTGATACGGAGAACAACACTGCAGATCCATTCACAAAGGCCATCCCTCAAATGCAGTTCGAGAGGCTATTCGAGATGATAGGTCTGTGATATGCCAATACATGGCCTTAGTGCATGTGGGAGATTGTTAGTGATATATACCCTAGAGGCCATTATTGTATAGTACTAGTTTGTATATTACATTTTGGAAGCTTGGGATATACACGGATTTATGACCGTCTTACTCAATATGGTAGTATGCTACTTGGTTTGTTTCTATCTTAATATGTGTATATGTTTCTTTTAATATATCACTAATACATATAGAGCCCTTAGAATCTTTACTTGACTACCAGCGTTGTGATGGTAGTCATACTAGTAGGGGCTGGGTAGTCTATAAGCACATCCTTATACCGGTCCCTCGTCATAGGATTACCGAGACAGGGCATCGATACTCCAAAGTAAACTAGTGTATACGTTTCTCATCCCAGTAGGGGAGATGGTCTGTCCCACAGCCGTTAGTACGTTGTACTGCAGATAGTATGCAGGTGCTCATTGGGTTATGAGTTACAGTGGACAGACTCATGGGGAACTGCTGGTTGGTACTATACCTATCGTCTGGTAGCAGTTCCCAGGTGACATGAGTACAGCATAGTCCGTTGACTTGATATTGCTATTTCGCCTCGAGCGTGTTCCCACTGTTCTTAGATTACTACCCTACCACGACTTTAATGAGTCGTGCAAACAGGTAGTAGTTGGGTGCAGTACCGAAGCACTTGGAGGAAGTGGTGGTTAGATATGATTCGTCTCTTCCGGTATTGGGGGTTGATGTCCCACTGTGTTCGGAAAGCCATTACACAAAGTCCCTGGCCAGGGCAAGCAAGATTTACTGGTAGGTATTCCAGTAGTTTCTCAGGGTGTTTTGGGCTACACTCCGACACGACTTATTGCGCTATTAGGGATCTAACGGTTAACGCCCCTAGGCCCGATATGCCATACTTTTAGACGAACAGACCAGACTGTACGAAGATTGTCACAGATAGGCTCAGTAAGAGTTCGGATGAGTTTGCTCATCGACCTTCTTATCGACAGATACCTGGGTAGCCGTTACGTCCAGCTAGTACCGCTGACGTGCTTGTGGTTAAACCCACTGCCAGCGTACTGTCGAGTCTTTAGAGTCCCACACAGAGGGTTTCCCTGCTTTGGGTGAAACGATGTAGAGGTCATATGGCTTTACGACAGGGTTCGATCACATACGTGTACTTGTGCACGTATCATTTTCGGACGGATAATACTAGTGTGAGCTTTAGTTTACGCCGGATCCTAGTATTAGATTTTTGGATTAGTTTCGTCTCATTGAATTCATATTTTTCGGAATACGGATACGGGTATGTATATACGGATGAGGGGAGTTCTTGTAATTTGCTCAATATTGTTTCTAGAAGAAGACACCTCATATTTGTATTAACCATTTAGATTAAATGGTTATGAGGTGGAGGAAATGAGGTAGAGGTTTGCATTAAGTGAAGCATGGCTACTTGGCGACTGAAGGCATGACTCACTAGGTGACTCATGAAGCATGCTAGATATTTTGGTGAGATATTTTCTTGCTTGAATTATTGGATGCTTCATTAGTCACAACTCTTATCCATCATCATTCACTTGCTCATTTTCACTCTCTTTTCCTCAAGCTACCCTTCTTCTCCTTCAAACCCTAATTGTATTATATGTTGAGAAACCTAGAGTTAGTGAGACTAAACTATCCATAATCACTCTCTACATCCTCTAGGTCACTTAGATTAGCACTCTAGGTAATCTAGTTATCTCATCCTAGAGATTGGAGCTCTTAGTAGACACTCTCGGGTGGATCTTCTTTGATTTGAGGAGGCCGACGAGGAGGTGTGATCTATACATCCTTCTAGGAGCACAAGAAGTGGAGGAGGAGTACATGAAGAAGGACTTGTTACTTGAGGTATAACTTTCTAACATAATAGTTAAACCTCATAGATGTTTTGTTAGCTAGGGTTTAGTATCGATCCTGGAGTTTAGTCGATGTTACGAAGCATATAAAAATCATTTTTTGCAAACTCCGCTTTTCCGTGAACCCGCGGGATGCATAACATCGACTTATAGAACCCTACGAAGAATGTCTCTTCATCAATGTCCGGCGCGATAACCTCTGCGAAAGGGACGATTGGGGTATCCGGAATAAAGAATTGCTTTAAATCCGCCTCCGCGGTCGGTAGTTTGTCCAATACAAATCTGAACAGATCATTGAGCTTGGCGAACTTCACAACTTTCTTCGATAAAGCCTCCAAATGAAGGAAATGGGCAACGATGTCTGTGAAGCTAACTTCGTGCCCCCAGACTCCAAGAATAAGCTCTCGTATATGTTCAACATTTTGATCAAGCATGGAAACTTGTGTCGAATGGCATTCTCTGGGTTAAGACCCATAACCACTGATTCATTAGCAAAGACTTACTCGTTAGGAGGAAGTATCTCCTCATAAAGCTTTCCTCTGACGGGTAACCCGGATATCTCTGTGAATTCCTCCAGCGAGATTGACACCTCTCGATCCGATAAGAGAAATGTGTGGGTCGGGATATTCCATTGCTCCAGAAGGGATTTAACCCACCATACATGAGGAGTTTGGTAATAAAAGAAGGACATGTAGATCGCTGGATATAGCCCGGTCTTTAGCAGCAACAACTTCTTAGCCGACAGAATGTAACGGGCTCACTGTAGATAACCAGCCGGATGACGGAGGGTCACTCCTATCATATAGATCTGACCCCAAGAACGCACTTCTCCTTGGCATATGCGACGCCCCGGAATGTTTAGGGCCATCGGCGGCTGCACTGGTATCGATGCCATGGAAGGTTGGAGACGATCTTCCAAGGTCTAGTTAACCTCTTCCACTGCGTAATCGACCTGCGAAGGGTCAGCGTAATGAATCGATGGGATCGGTTCTGATGGCGCCGCACAAGTAAAACTGTGCCGACCCCGGATAATGTAATTGTACCATGACCCCATAAATGAAGAGTCTTCTGCTCTGGGTCATAGTCCTTAATTAGCGCAAAGACTTCCCGATCTGTAGGCGCATCGGAGAAAACACTCTCTGAGCGAACGTAGGGGAAAGAGGAATCGAAAGCCATAGTACCTAAAAAAATGTAGAGGGTTAGTTATCGACACAATGTAATCAATTGCATTTAAAGGACTTAGCATTTTCAGTCACCACAATCCAAAGAAAAAGGGACAATGGGCCCTACAAAATTAAGATAATGCCCCATAAATGATGAGGCATGCACTCATCTTAAGAATCTAAAAGGATTCTCATTTAATGAAAAATCTCATTGAACAGTGGAGTTCAAAACTTCTAATGTTCTTAAAGAACGCGTTCTACAACAGATCCAAATCTGCAAGATGAATCCACAACAGAACCCTAAAAGGAAAAAAAGAAAAGTGGAATAAAATTCCTAAAAATTTTCAAATTTTCTCAGGGCTAAACTCTGTACTACAAACCGGAATTGAATTCCTTTGATAATGGGATTAAATCCCAGAAATCCCCATGGGAAATATACTGGAATTAAATTCCAGAGAACCCTAAAAAATTAGAGTTAATAATAGGATAAAATACTAAGATCTCTAAGACCCACGGTCTACCCAAATAAAGTTTTTTTAAGATCTTAAAGAGATCATTTCAAGAAAAAGAGTCAAGCTCTGTTAATGGGTTAAAAATCCAAAACAAAAAAGAGTTTCTTTTAAGAGTTAAAATAAGTTGGTCATAATCCTTACCAATTTTCTTAAACAGAGTTCAACTCTAAGAGTTTTTTTGCGCAGAGATATAAGCTCTAAGAAGAGAATTATATTCTCAACGAAGAAGAAGAAATATGACGAAACGACAGTCATCTCAAGGGCCAAAGGCCCTATTTATAAGATGTGAATGGACGGTTCAACTCCCTAGAAAATTAAATGGTAGAAAACGTGACACCATTGCACCTAAGTGTGAGCCACGTAGGAATAACGGTGGGGCGCATTTGTTCCCCCAAAAATATAGAAAGAGCAAAGCTATGTTGAAATTTAATAGGGCAGTGCCTCACGTGTTTCTCACGAGGGCGCCAGCGCCGGCACCAATTTTATAGGATTAAAATCGTATGGTGGCGCCGCACGTGTTCCTCATGCCGGCGCCAATGTGCAAAGCACAGAAACACTTTCTGAATAAGAATTAAATTCTTATATGGAGCCGCACATATTCATCACGCGGGCGCTAATGTGCAAAGCACAGGAGTACCCGCCATAAGAAATAAATTCTTAAGTGGCATCCACGTGCACAACATGTGAGTGCTGGCATCCAAGTCAAGATCAATAGAATTAAATTCTACATGAGAATTTAGGGTACTCTCTGTTAAACAGGGTTGTTGGATCAAAGATCTAATGGAGATTATAAATCATCGAAATATAGAATTAAATTCTATTAGGAGAAAATATCTCCCAAATCTTTCTAAATGAGAAAGATACTCCAGGTTGGATCAAATATCCAATTATAGAATAAAATTCTGTTTTGAGAATATATTCTCTCAATTTTTCTACACATAAAAGATTGCTCTTTGTAAAACAGAGAATCCTTGGATTAAAAATCAAATGGTGATTAAAAATCACCATTTTATTGAATAAATTCTGTAAATATCTCCCCAATGTTGTTGAAAACAAGAAAATATATTCTATAAAATAAGGGTCCTTGGATCAAAGATCCAACGGTGGATAAAATTCCCCGAATAATTTTCAGATCAATAAAATAAATTGGAATTTCTCAATGAGAGATTTCCTTAAAACTAATTAACAAATTTGCCTCTCCTATATAAAGGACCCGAGACTTCAAGTCTCACAAACACACACAGAGGGAGAAACGAATGGAGACACAGGCAAAATGAGAGGCATACAGAGAGAGAAACTCCCCCATAAGCTTATGAAGAATACAAAAAGCTCTCAAAACAATAGAGAATTTAATTCTCAAAGAAAAATACATTCCACTTCAAAAATCCCTAGGTAAAGAAAACATAGAGATCAAAATATCTCTTTCACCTATTTAAGGGTTTAACCCTTCTCAAATAACTTAGTTCTTTCTCTGGATCAGAGATCCACAAGACAAGTCTCCCACAAGTTAAGAATTTAATTCTCATCGGGAAGATCTTGTTCTTGAGAATCAAAGATTCAGTAAAGAAGTAGGTCCAAAAGAAAAACATAAAGAACATATCCTACGGGAATCTAATTTCTCGGAAAATTGGGTTTAACCCTAAAAGAAACTTAGTTCTTATAAAAAACATAAGAACTTAGTTCTTGAAGAAAACCTGATCTCAGATCATCAAAATAAAGATCTTGGTGCTAAAATAGAGATCCAAACTACAAAAAAAGATAAGAACTTAGCACCTCACGTGCTTCCCCCGTGGATGCCCTCAACATCGTCCAGCACCTCACGTGAAAAACACGCGGGTATCCAAAACAGAGGGCCATCTCCTCACGTGTTCCTCATGTGGGAACCACACAAAAAGTGCTTAGCACTTCTTATAGCCAAAATGGCTAAGTGCTTAGCACTGATTGGGCAGCGCCCCAGCGCCTCTCGTGCTCCTCACGTGGGCGCCACACAAAAAGTGCTTATCACTACCTATATAGCCAAAACGGCTAAGTGCTTAGTATTGATTGGACATCGCCTCACATGCTCCTTACGTGAGCGCCATACAAAAAGTTCTTAGCACTCCCTATATAGCCAAAGCGGCTAAATGTTTAGTATTGATTGGGCAGCACCCAGCGCCTCACGTGCTCCTCACGTAGACGCCACATAAAAAGTGCTTAGCACTCTATATACAGCCAAAACGGCTGAGTGCTTAGCACTGATTGGGCAGCGCCCAGTGCCGCACGTGCTCCTCATGTGGACGCCGTAAAAAAAAGAAGAAAAGTGCTTAGCACTATATATATAACTGAATGCTCAGTACTTATTGGGCATCGCCCATAATTGAATGCTTCACATGATACCCATGTGAGTGTTAGAGCGTCAAATAAGTACTTAGCACTTTTGCATAAAAAGGGGGCTGTACAAACAAAGCCCAAACAAGTGTTTAACACTTTTGAATAAAACAAAACAAAAAAAGAAGACTGAACAGACTAAGCCTAAATAGGCTAAATCTCTTTCAGTCGAGCCCAAATGCCCTGCTGTTGGACCTTAATAAAATTTAAGGATCCGTAAAATCTTGCTAAGTTGATCTTAATCTCAAAAAAAACTAATGTATCTTTAGTTAAAAATAAATTGGGCCCAAACGATCATATGTTTAAGTTGATCTTAATCTCAAATTAGATTAACGATCTTTAAACCAAGCACAATATTTTTGAACGAAAGGAACATATAACCTAAGTTCAAAACCATGTCAAGCAAATCCTTTACCCAAGCTCAATTCTAAAATATACAGATTTGGACTAATCCGTGCCCTACAGGAGACGACATAAACTAGTCTCCGTATACAATCCACAGGCAACCAAAAATAAACAAAAATACACATGACACGAAGTGAACTGCTGGAGCAAGAGAAAGTGGTTATCGCAACTGTTAGTTATATGTATGCCCTAGAGGCCATTACTGTACATGAGATGTATATTGTAGTGAATGCTGGGACATATATAGGGAGGACTTTCTTGCTCGACATGATAGTACGCTATCTGATTGCTTTTTATCTTAACTTGTATACTTACTGTCTCTCTGTTACATGTTGATAAAGCCCTTATGATGTGTACTCGACTTCCAGGATTATGATGCAGATCATACTAGTAGGGCCTGGGAAGTCCATGAGTACATCCTTTAATGTTCCTAGTCGTGGGAATATCGAGACGGGGCATCGATATTCTAGAGTATACTAGCGTATATCTTCTCGACCCATGTGATGGGCGATGGATGATCCCATATCCATTGGTGTTTGACATCAGAGATGGTATACGGGTGCTCAGTGGAGACCGGGTACACTAAACGGACTCGCCAAAAACTCCCAGATGGTATTATACCTCACGTTAGATGGCAGTTCTCTGGTGACATTGGTACAGCTTAGTCTGTTGACCCGAGATCGTCATAGAGTCTTGTGTGTCTCCCACTGTACTTTGATTTCCACCCTACCACGGCTCTACCGAGTCATGCAAATAAGTGGTTTTTGGGTACAGTCCCGATTCACATGGAGGCAATGAGCGACAGGAGGGGATTCGTCTCTCCCGGTATTGGGGGTTGATGTTGCGCTATGCTCGACTGGCCATAACTAGAAATCCCTGGCCAGGGTTGCTGTGATTTACTGGTAAGTGTTATCAGTAGTTTCACAAATGTTATGGACCTTACATCGGCATGACTTATCAAGCTACTAGGGTCTGACGTTTACCACCTCTAGGAAAGATATGCGACATATCAGACGAACAGACCGGACTGTGCGGTAAGTGTTACTGATTGGATTCGCAGGAGTGTGAGCAGGCTTGCTCGTTGATCTTCTGATCGCTCAATACCCGGGTGGCCGTTACGTTTAGCAGACCGCTTACGGCTTGTGGGTGACTAATATGATCACCACCTACTGCCGGCGTATTGACGAGTCTTTAGAGTGCTACACAGAGATTTCCTGGCTCAAGCGAAATGAAATAGGAGCACATATGAGATATATGCGGGACCGAGAATAATACCACTATGTGATGCTGTATTCTATTCTTACGATTTGTATCATCGGTTGGTTATATGTGATATAGCCGGGTTACCGAATCAAGTGTTGATTCGATATATTGATACACTTGATATTAGTCGATTATATGCGATATGACCGGATCATTAAATCAAGTGTTGATTTAATGATTTAATGTATAATTATATATTTGATATATTACTTTACATTAACCAGTATTTTTTCACTTAAGATTGTTTTTCTCACTTGATGTGCACAAAGTATATATGTGATATATAATTGTGTACATGTTTGTATCATGGTTGATGATACATGCAAACATGGGTGTGTGTGTGACATATACCATGTTAATTATAATTTAGTTTTTTATTTATCTTAATTATTCAAAATGGTGGCTTCTTTTGTCATAGCTTGAAGCTTCATGAAGCTTGAAGCATCTTTGACAAAGTCCACTTATTTTGTCTTGATCAAGATATTTATTAACCAAACCATTATAATTAATCATGGTTATGTCTCTACAAAGGTTAGTGGATATAATTAACTCACCCATGGTTGCATTATGATAATCTTCACTTATTATTCTTTTCTCATTATTCTTTTCTTTCTTCTTATTCTACTTCATCAAGAAGAAAACCTTGCTAGAATTTTTCTAAGTGAAGAAATAAAGTGAGAAATCAAAATCTAAAGTGAACCCATTTCCTATTTCATCATCCTCTACTACTTGCCATTTAGTTTAGGGTGTTCTCTTCACAAAGTTCTTGACCTAGTGAAGATGGAGCTTGAGTTTGAATCTCCTCGATGTAGATCATCTTCGGCCTCGAAGTCAATGAGCTAGCCCGTTCATTTCTCCGAGAAAACCATCACTAGAGTCTGGGATCTCGATGATCGCAGTGAAGGGACATCAACACGGAGCTTTAGAAGTGAAGGACCGGATCTACAAAGGTTGTATTTTCTTTCACTTCTCTTTGTAATGTTGGATTACTACTTTTGTTACCCTAGTTTTCTAGTATGATCTTTAGTTAGATTGCTTAGCACACCCTAAAATTTTTGTTGTGGCATGTGTGATGTTTGCAAACCCTAGGCTAGGTGCTAAGGAATCCCAACATGGTATCAGAGCCTAACTAGAAATTTAGACGATATTAAGACAATGCGAAACCGAAAAACTCCGCAAAATACGATTTCGGAAACCTTGAAAATTGCTCTCTGGAAATTTTTTGAAAAGTGGCATGAAAATTATTTAAGCAACTGCAGAGTGATGTAATGGAGATTATAAGAACACAGGTGGAATACGGGGGTGGGTGCTTGGACAAAAACCGGTGACAGAGCCTTAATTTCCGGCATCGCCGACCGTACAGTCTCCTTCCCTCCTCGTATTGCACCAGTGCTCTAGTCTTCATATTCTGGGGTTTCTGGTATTGTTTGTTTAGTCCAAATTTTCATGTAATGACAATTGTGTTATGGAATCTTTGCGGAGTATTTCGTATTCGTATTTTTAGCATTATATTGGTAACCTAGACCGTGTTTAACATTTCGAACGAAATTCAAACTTCACCCCATGACCCCCTCTGAAATTTCCAAGTGTTGGAACTTTTCTAAGTTAATTATATTCGATGTTCGTGCAAGTAACTCTATGGACCCTCTAGAAGAACATATAAACCTTAACTCGATTCTATGCCCTCGGAACACGGTTTGAACCTTAAGGTTTGCCGTGGTTCCGCGGTGTCATAGGTGAGGCGTTGGTTTACCCCTTCTACGGCTGGATCGTAGGTACTGTGGCACGTTTTGGGTACTTTAACTTCGCTCAAGTGTTGAGCTCATTGGGAGTTGTGGGGATTTGTTGATTCGCTCGAAACGTTTAACATTGTCTAGTATATAATGTGATACAATACTTGGAATCAACAACATTTGAATTTTATAAGTCTAGCAATTTAGTCTCATCTGATTGGTTGCCATGGGATTTGATGCGATCAAAAGTCCGTCGCAATCACTTTGTGTATTCGGATACTCGCCGGGTAACATTACTAGATAGCCACGCCCCATAACCCCGACAAAGTGACTATAGGAGAACTCCGTTTCCAAAAAGCATCCGTCCGGGTGCTTGCAGCCGCGGTGTTCCGCCTAAGTGCACTTCGTCGTCGGTATCGGGGGTGCGGTCGTCTACTAAAGTTTTCGACGAGCATTCGATCGGGATGTCGGGAATCTTGTTGAATTGCCCGACTGATTATTGGAAAGTGTTTTCAATATTGAGACTAAAATGCGGGGTTTATAATTGTTAGGCATGCGATGTCTAAGGAATTCATTTGTTAGGCATGAAATCCGTAATATGAGATATTACGGGTTTATGATGTCTAAGGTTGTTGCGGATTCTAACTGTTGTAGTTTTCATTTTCTTTTCTGCGACCGTAAATGTAATATGTGGGGTATAGCCGGTTTCGTTGCTATACGTCAACGACAATTGGGGTACGCATATTTAGTTACGTTGATGACATGTGATGTTATGTGTTGCTGGATATGTTATATTGGATCATCGTGTTTGAATAGCCGGGTTTTTTATGTGAGATGAGTGTTTTTCATTTTCATTCATGTAAAAACTTGTATGTAATATTCTTTTATTAGGGCACTTCCGGGTTGAGGAAGGTGCCACCGTTGATGTATATTATTTACTTTTCCGCATTAGGATAGACCCAAGGAGGAGAGCACAAGTAACCGGGTTCTAGGGTCCAGTGGGAGACCATCTCAAGGAGTCGAGTCCGAGTCTCCTAACTCTAGAATCGGTAGGGTTGCTTGCCGCTCTCGTAGGGGTCTAGGGATGTGGGTTTGGCTATTCATCACGACCGTAGAATCCATGTTTTATATAGGCTCAAAATAAAACACGGACATTCTAGTATATCCAATATTTCATATGTTGTTTTCTGCTGCGTTATCTGTGATGTGATCATGTGATATGTTCAGATAGATACTGTATATAGTATATATGATATATTATATAGAAGTTGCTTATGTTTTACACCCGAACTAGCCCTGCCCCGCTCTGCCGTTAGTTACCTAACCTAACGGTTCATGACGGGACATCAAGGCGAATGCGGATGGCATAAGCGTACGTTGTATTTATCTGTGATGTTTAGGTGACTTAAATGATGGGACATTCATTAATGAGATTAATGAAAGAAAATAAACCTAAAAGATGTTGTGGAATCGAATTTCAAAAATTAGGTAGCTCTAGTTGTTGCTTTGCATAGCGGTATTCCTTGTAGAATATCCAGCACCCCATTTGATGAGAAAAGAGCCGAGATCCCTTCACCGGGAGTGACCTCTTTAGCAATAATTAGCAGATGCTACAACCTTCGGGTTGTCTTTTGACTGCTTTTCTAGTTCTTGCTTTGCATAGTCGTATTGTGAATTTCCTTCATCTCATTCGACGAGGAAAGAGCCGAGATCCCTTCACCGGGAGTGACCTCTTTAGCGAAACTAGCAAAACCCTCAAAAACACTCCATTTTAAACCATTTGATTCTACAATGAGATTAAGTTCAAAGCGTTAAAGGTTTTCTAAAACCATCCGCAACCCTCCGTCATTTTAGGAAGTAGAGTACTTAGTATTCGTGCTATGTTTGTCGACCATAGCCGAGGCGTAGTGTACGGTAGCTAAGTGATGTCTTCCTACACAGCATATGATGCGATTAGTTAGGACAGTCATGTGACTTTGTTGATCTTAGCCAAGGGTCATGTGGGTGGGTCTAATTAATCACGAAATGACGGGTAGAACATGACTAGTGCTTATGATTTATTGACCATAGCCAAGGTCATAGGTGCTAGGGGTAAAAACCATTATCGAGAGTTTCAAGTGTTGAAATTTGCAATGAGATTGCATACCTCTATATGATAGTTGGATCCTGATACTCACTGCGAGTAATTGTTACTCCTGGGAGAGTTTTGCACTTTACAATTAGCCGATCAAGTAAGTGTCTAGAAAGGTGTCAACGGGGTTACGCCCCTGGGAAAACGAGGTTTATTTTAATTAGGTCCGTGCGAAAGCACGGGGAACCTCCCTCAAAGTACCGACACTGGCCTGACTGAAAGATTGGCGAACTTGTAGAGTGTAATTAATCCCGGCTAGTCTTTCCTTTTAGGGTTTGAAGGAAGATTTGATAAAAACAGTGGGTGCCATCCTGATTAGATAAATTATATAACCAATCTGATCTTGCAATGGCGCACGCAGAGTGTTTTCTTCTCTCTCTCTAGGTAGCGACCATGTCATGCCTTAATCAAGATAATAATATGGATGTATTAACCGAATCCGCTTGTTATACTAAGCTGGGGAATGTTGGTCCCGTTCCAACTTATAATTGTTATAAGATCGAGCAGGAATTAGGGGAATACCAGGATTCCCATGCCTCCCAAACGAAGAAAGTGCATGATGATGCATCTTCTTCGGGTGTGTTCATTACAAAGAACTCTTTCTTAGTATCATCTACGTCCTGGGTATGTGATACCGGATCAGGATCCCAGATATGTAATCTGTTACATGGGCTACAGATAGGTAGAGAACTGAGAACGGGTGATAAGTTTCAAGAGTTGAAAACGGTGCAATTGTTGCAGCCAAAGTGATGGCAGTTATCACCCTATATTACTAAATACATTGATTTTGAACGAATGTTATTAGATACCGAACCTGATATACAACATCATATCAGTCTCTTTATTTACTAATGAAAGGATATAATTTTGTATTATTGGATAATGTTTTGTACATTTCCTATATCAAGAGTTGATCGGTTCAGGCACGTTATCTAAAAGCATAAACATTCTAAATCAAACCACAGTTCTTAACGTACAGAACACACACAAGAGGAAGGGTTCAGAAATGAACGAATTCTTTTGAGGCATTGTAGATTAGGTCATATCAATGTGACCCGACTAGCTAAGTTATATTTAGATGCATATTTAAATCTGTTTGAATTTACATCTTGTGAAACTTGCCAGTCATGTCACAAAAATAAGATGACCATAGCTCCGTTTACTGGAAACACAAAAAGAGTTAGTGAACTCTTGGGACTGATACATAGTGATGTATGAAGGTCCCCAGTCTACAAATGCCAGGACTGGTTCTTTATACTTCCTTACATTCACTGATGATCTCTCAAGATTTAGACACATGTTCCTGTTAAAACACAGGTCTGAAGCTTTTGAGAAATTCAAAGAATATAAGTCAGAAGTAAAGAACCAAAATGGGTATAAGTATTATGCCCTATGATGAGATTGAGGAGGAGAATACTTGGGCATGGAGATCCTGGACTATTCTAAAGGAGAATGAGATTCTCCCTCAGCATTACTCTTCCGTATACACCACAACACAACGGTGTATCGGGGAGGAGCAATCGCACCCTATGAGATATGGTGCGCTCTATGATGAGTATTACTGAGTTATCTGTTTCTTTTTGGGGGTTATGCACTTGAGAAGCTGCATACCTATTGAATTGGGTTCCAATCAAATCAGTGCCTACCATTCCATATGAGATATGGTATGGGAAGAGCCCATCTCTTAAGTGAGTTAAGATTTGGGGTTGTCCGGACTATGTCCAAAAGCAAAATCCGGACACGCTCGAGACAAAGTCAGTTCTGTAGAACTGGAAGGAGTTCCAGCTATACAAACTACAGCTGATGGTTTGGTAGAACCGTAGGATTCAATAGTCCCCGACGAACCTCAGCCTCTCCGCCAATCTAACAGGGTTCCTCATCCGCCTGAGAGATACTTCGGTTTCTCGATGACAGTGGGAGCGAAGATTGCATCATGAGATGATGACCCAACTAGTTTCGAGCAGGCCATCAAGAGTGGGGACTCTGTAAGAATAGATGGATGCTAAGCGATCTGAGATGGAATCTATATACACCAACAAAGTATGGACTTTGGTTGCTATATCTGAAGGGTTAAATCCCCATTAGGAGCAAGTATATCTTGAGAAGATTACATGGTGTAGATGCAAAAGTTGAGACTTTCAAAGCTAGACTTGTTAAAGGTTCTCGTCTTCGACCAGGAGTGGACATTGATGAAACCTTTTCCAGTGCTTGTGCTTAAGTCCATCCGGATCCTACTTGCCATTGCTACATACCATGACTACGATATCTGGCGGTTGGGTATCATGACTGCTTTTCTAAATAATGATTTAGAAGAGAGCGTCTTTAAGTACACAGCCAGAGGGATTCGTAAACAGTGGGAGCAGCGGAAACGTATGCAAGATGCTTTATGGGATAAAGTAGGCATCGTGGAGTTGGAACATCTGTTTTGATGTGGTAGTCAAAAAGTTTGATTTCATCAAAATGGTAGATGAACCTTGTATATACAAAAAGGTAGTAGAGAGTATGGTGGTATTTCTTGTACTGTACGTGGACAACATACTCTTGATAGGAAAAGAGTTTCCTATGCTACGCACGGTCAATCTCCTGTTATCACATTGATTCTCTATGTAGGATCTAGGTGATACCTCCTAAATCCTGGGTTTTAGATCTATGAGATAGATCTAAATGGATGTTAGGATTCTCACTAGGTGTAGTGAGATAGTATCAATTGATCCTGGGGAGAATCACTGGATAGCTTCCACGGTGGTAAGGAAGACTGAAGGTCAGTCACAGGCATTTTCTTTACCCTCAGTGCAGGGACGGTATGTTGGAAGAGTTCCAAGCTAGATACCGTGGCAGACTAGACGATAAAGGCTGGTGACATCGCTATCAAAGATACTACCAAAGAGGCAGTTTGGGGGTATATTAGTTCATGAGATGAACTAGGTTCCTATCATTGTGTGACAATGGAGGTGTAGCTTTGGCCTAGGAACCCCGGTCCCATCAGTGACCCAGACATATTCCAAGGCAGTATCACCTGATCATGGAGATAGTTGATCTCCAGGAAGATCGAGGTTAGGAGAGTTGACTCAGAGGACAATACGGCGGATCCACTCACAAAGGCCTTTTCCCAGAGAGAGACTTTTATGGGATGGTTGAGTATGAGATACTGCAACCATTGCTACAGTTGACCCTAGTGCAAGTGGGAGATTGTTAGTTATATGTATGCCCTAGAGGCCATTAATGTAGATGAGATGTATATTGTAGCGGATGCTGGGACATATATAGGGAGGACTTTCTTGCTCGACATGATAGTACGCTATCTGGTTGCTCTTTATCTTAACATGTATACTTACTGTCTCTCTGTTACATGTTGATAAAGCCCTTAGGATGTGTACTCAACTTCCAGGATTATGATGCAGATCATACTAGTGAGGCCTGGAAAATCCATGAATACATCCTTCAATGTTCCTAGTCGTGGGAATATCGAGACGGGGCATCGATATTCTAGAGTAGACTAGCGTATATCTTCTTGACCCATGTGATATGCAATGGATGATCCCATATCCATTGGTGTTTGACATCAGAGATGGTATACGGGTGCTCAGTGGAGACTGGGTACATTGAACGGACTCACCGAGAACTCTCAGATGGTATTATACCTCACGTCAGATGGCAGTTCTCTGGTGACACTGGTACAGCTTAGTCTGTTGACCCGAGATCGTCATAGAGTCTTGTGTGTCTCCCACTGTACTTTGATTTCCACCCTACCTTGGCTCTACTGAGTCGTGCAAACAGGTGGTTTTTGGGTACAGTCCCGATTCACATGGAGGCAAGGAGAGATAGGAGGGGATTCGTCTCTCCCGGTATTGGGGGTTGATGTTGCGCTATGCTCGACTGGCCATAACTGGAAATCCCTGGCCAGGGTTGCTGTGATTTACTGATAAGTGTTATCAGTAGTTTCACGAATGTTATGGACCTTACATCGGCATGAATTATCAAGCTACTGGGGTCTGACGTTTACCACCCCTAGGCAAGATATGCGACATATCAGACGAACAGACCGGACTGTGCGGTAAGTGTTACTGATTGGATTCGCAGGAGTGTGAGCTGGCTTGCTTGTTGATCTTATGATCACTCAATACCCGGGTGGCCGTTACGTTTAGTAGACCGCTTGCGGCTTGTAGGTGACTGATATGATCACCACCTACTGCCGGCGTATTGATGAGTCTTTAGAGTCCTACATAGAGGTTTCCTGGCTCAAGCGAAATGAAATAGGAGCGCATATGAGATATGTGCGGAACCGAGAATAATACCAGTATGTGATACTGTATTCTATTCTCGCGATTTGTATCATCGGTCGGTTATATGTGATATAGCCGGTTTACCGAATCAAGTGTTGATTCAATATATTGATACACTAGATATTAGTCGGTTATATGCGATATGACCGGATCATTAAATCAAGTGTTGATTTAATGATTTAATGTATAATTATATATTTGATAAATTACTTTACATTAACTAGTATTTGTTCACTTAAGATTGTTTTTCTCACTTGATGCGCACAAAGTATATATGTGATATATAATTGTGTACATGTTTGTATCATGGTTGATGATACATGCAAACATGGGTGGGTGTGTGACATACACCATGTTAATTATAATTTAGGTTTTTATTTTTCTTAATTATTCAAAATGGTGGCTTCTTTTGTCATGGCTTGAAGCTTCATGAAGCTTGAAGCATCTTTGACAAAGTCCACTTATTTTGTCTTGATCAAGATATTTATTAACCAAACCATTATAATTAATCATGGTTATGTCTCTACAAAGGTTAGTGGATATAACTAACTCACCCATGGTTGCATTATGATAATCTTCACTTATTATTCTTTTCTCATTATTCTTTTCTTTCTTCTTCTTCTTCTTCATCAAGAAGAAAACCTTGCTAGAATTTTTCTAAGTGAAGAAATAAAGTGAGAAATCAAAATTTAAAGTGAACCCATTTCCTATTTCATCATCCTCTACTACTTGCCATTTAGTTTAGGGTGTTCTCTTTACAAAGTTCTTGACCTAGTGAAGATGGAGCTTGAGTTTGAGTCTCCTCGACGTAGATCATCTTCGGCCTCGAAGTCAACGAGTTAGCCCGTTCATTTCTCCGAGGAAACCATCACTTGAGTCTGGGATCTCGATGATCGCAGCGAAGGGACGTCAACACGGAGCTTTAGAAGTGAAGGACCGGATCTACAAAGGTTGTATTTTCTTTCACTTCTCTTTGTAATATTGGATTACTATTTTTGTTACCCTAGTTTTCTAGTATGATCTTTAGTTAGATTGCTTAGCATACTCTAAAATTTTTGTTGTGGCATGTGTGATGCTTGCAAACCCTAGGCTAGGTGCTAAGGAATCCCAACAGCAACGCGGTAACGTAATTAATTACAGGGGCTTGCTCCTGCAGAGCGCCCCCATAATAAAAAAACCCCTCACAAACAAGGGGGAATCTGATGAAGTCTACTACAATGGTCGCGTCTGTCCAAACCTCCGATATATGGTGCCATAAATCAACATGGCATCTTCAGAGAGATGGATGGATAAGTCCAAATAGCATCTGCCCCCAAATTTAGAAAAGACGTTTAATCCCAGTTCGTATCAATTTTCGGCGGTGAACACGGACATTTTGATAATACTAGCTGGTTTGAAACATAACCAAATTTATTTGTGAGCTAGTATTATATCTCCCATTTTCTCTCTTTTGAGTATTTGTATCTTAATACGAATACGGGTGTTAGTATCTTGGTACGAATACGGGTATTTGTATTTTTGTACGAATACGGTATTTGTATTTTGATACGAATACGTGTATATGTATTTATGGCATATACGGGTGTATGTATGTGTGTGTGTACACATAGCTTTATCTTCTCATCTGGAAGCTACTTATTGTGTATAGCCTCATGACTCATGATGTGAGTCACATAAAGTTTTTCACACTTCTCTTGTGGATAAGAGCTAGAGAGTGAGTAAGGATTAGTTAGGATTTTTTTCACACTTAATCATCATCCTCTTCTCTCTTCTTTTTGGATCTTCCTTTAAGAGAAAAGAAATAAGTAAAAGAGAGAAATCGTGAGATAACAATCCACTACATCTCTTACTTGCTATTCCTAGCAAGCTTAGCTTGTAAGTTGCTTCACTTTACATTTAGTGTAAAGCAAAAGCATGTTTCAAACTCTCTCGGGTGGACCATCTTTGGCAAAGGTCGATTGGCTTGCAAGCTTGTTCTCGACCACTTCGGAGTTTAGCTAGAGTCCATGGAGAGGTGTACGGGTCTTCCGCAATTGGGCAGACAAGCTACAAAGGTAGCTAGCCCTCTAACGTCGTATGTTTGCTTTGCTAGTTTATTGTTTGGAATTGGTTCTAGGGTTTTGGTCGTTAGCATTTGCATAAAAGTTGTTGTTTTGCTTCCGTCTTCGTAGCGAGTCTTGCGGCGCAAGCACTAGGGACCTAACAGTGGTATTAGATCTTTGCCAAACACTAGAACTAGTTGTAGATGATGTTTTATTTTTGAGACTGAGAACTTTCCCATAACTTGTTTCAGTTTTCTAAGTTTTTGTCTATGTTAAAGCTTCGTCTAAATTTTTTTTAGCATATTGCAGTGGAATTATTTTGAGGTTAGAAAACTTGGAACAAAATTCGAGGACAAACGGACAAATTTAGGCCGAGTCTAGGCCGAGATTGTCGGCCCAAATTGTTCTGTTGATCCCCAAATTTTGTTAGTTGCTTGGAATTGTAGAAACTAGATTTTTTGTATACATCATTTTGCCCCAGATTGCGGTTTGTGTAGTTTTTGCATATGGGCAATACGGGAATGTTTCGGTTGAAATTTTAACATCGTTTATATTTTGTATCTTTTTATGTTGGATAACGTCGTCTAATTACTATATGTTCGATTAGACGTGGTTGCACACTCATTACTTGAGATGTTAGTTTGGATATATATATATATATATATATATATATATATATATATATATATTGTTATAGTTTAGCCGGATTGTCATGACGAATAGCCTCTCGTCTGATTAGATTGTATAATTTTGAATATATATTTGTTTATTTGAGACGAACGACCAAATTGTGGCCATCTTTGCCTCTTAATGTATATTTTTTTATTGGGACACGTCTGGGTTGAGGTCGTTGTCATCATTGTATATTTTTCATTACATATACTAAATTAACCTATGGAGAAGTGCTTGAGTAGCCGTGTTCTAGAGTGCGGAAGGTGGTCTTCTCATGGTGATGAGTTTGAGCCGTCTCACTCTAGAATTCACGGGTTGCTCGCCACACTTGTAGGGGTTATAGAAATGACCCGCAGAGGAGTGCTCAAGCTACCAGATTCTAGAAAGCGAAGGATAGCCTACTCATGTTATTGAGGGGGTACCCTATTTCTAGAATTGGCGGGTAGTTTTCCGCGATCGTAGGGGTCTTAGTTCGAGTTTGTATGGGCTATCCACACGACCAGGGAACGTTGGTTTTCGTTTGAGGCTTAAACGAAACATGGGGCTCCTAGTTTATCCGCTATTCCATATTGCTTGTTATTTATGGGATTCCTGTGATGTATATTACTTACCTGTGAGGATATATATATATATACGTTAATATGTTTTGCATTCGCGCTAGCCTTGTCCCCGCCCTATCGTAAGTTAAGTAACCTTATGGTGAAGACCTGGGACCCCGTGGCATATGCGGATGGCATATAAAGCATACTATTTTGGTTGTTTCTGTTGTTTCTAATGTTGGTAGACGCTCATGCCCGTGCCACAAACTTGCGGGCAAGGCGGAATACAAAACGAAAATTTTCAAAACAAGAGCACGAACTCTACGATCTAGAATCGAATCCAAACATTAAACTAGAAAACACTAGAAGAAGTTTAGGTACTCGGTTGGTAATTACGACCTTTTTAGACGTGTCCTTCATCTTCTATGCTACTTCTTTAGCTTTTAGGTTGTTGGGAACGAGCTTGGGAGTTGGTCTTCCTCGTCAAAAATGATCCACCTAAAGAAACCCTCACCTAGGCTGTAGCTTCACACTAACGATCAAAGTGAAGCAACTAGTGAACGAGACTTGCTACGAATTGATCACTAGGATGTAGTAGTGACTAATCTCTAAGTGTTCTTTTAATTTCTTTTTCCATACTCAACTTTCAAAAATCAAGAGTGGAGGAAGAAGAAGCAAAGGGCGATTTATGAAACAAATAAGCATGGCTAAAAGAATCCTTATCGCTTCATATTCTTTTCTTTTCTTTTATGTTATGAATGGGTGGAATTATGACTCACCATGGTGAGTCATAAGTCCACACCATTCCAACATATGCAAAAAGAGATATGAAGAGAAGAGTGACACCTCAAGTGTACACATATACATATATACATATCTATATATAAATACACACACACACACTAATACAAGTATATGCTATAAATACATACATCCGTATTCGTAATATGAATACCGTATTCGTATAAAGATATGAATACCCATATTTGTATTAAGATACGAATGCCTGTATTTATATTAAGATACGAATACCCGTATTTATACAAATACTCGTATTCGTATAAATACTGTATTCTGCCAAATACGAATACAAAAAAAGAGATACTAAAAGTGATATATAATAGTAGCTCACATTTTATCCAAATGTGATTATGTGGTTATCTTTCAAACCGGGTAGTATTAATAAAATGTCTGATTAAAAGTACGTATACAAAAACATGTGTTTTAATCGAACCTAAGTACGAATCAAAACACGTACACTATATCTTTTCGTCTGAGCTGGGAAACCCTTTGTGTGGGACTCTAAATACTCGACAATATGCTGGCAATAGGCTTAAGCATAATCACAACAGCACACTAGCTGTATGTAACGGCTACCCAGATATTGAATGAAAGGAAGGTCGACAAGCAAACTCGTCTGTATCCCTATTGAGCCTAAAAGTGACAGACTCTGTACAGTTCAGTATGTTCGTCTAAGAGTATCGCATATCGGGTCTAGGGATGGATAAAATTAGACCTCTAATAATGCGATAAGTCGTGTCGGTGTAAAGCCCATCACCCATTGAGAAACTACTGATCTAAATCAGTAAATCCCGTCTACCTTGGCCAAGAATTTCTGGTGTGGCTACTGATTTGTCGTTTAAAAGTGTAGTTCGTAAAGTTAACCACAATTAAGACGGTGTCGCTAGTAGCTAGCCGCGATGAGTACGGGTCATCCGTAAGGAAACGCGAACCTTTTTTTTCTTGCTTTAGATGAGTTGATTGAAAGATGGGTTGATTGGTTGTACATCTATTTTAATATGGATGTAGATTTTATAAAGAAGGGACTTGTAGGGTTCATATGACTTAGTAGCAATGGATGACTAATTAAAAATGCATCATTTTATATTTTAATAGTTTAAAATTAGATCGATAGTGATGAATGTGGATTAGGGTTCTTTTGGAAGAAACTAGGATTTCCCCACTATTAACCCTTATCCTTGCATTGATCTTTATTCATGTCTAGCCTTTACCAAAAAAAGTGTTACACAGATCTCGAATTATAGTCATGACTAGAAATAGATTGGTAGTGCGCCCAATAAGAATGTTAACATTTATTTTGCTAAAGTTTATAAACTTTAAAATGTATAAAAGGAGTTAAATGATTTTATCATCCATTGATCTACCCTAACCTACGAACTCTAGCAAGCTAGGAATTACTCGCTCATGGTTTGAGATAGAAGAAAGGATGAAGAAGAAAACATAATTAAGATGCAGAAATAAAATGCAGAAAGTAATTGCGAAAAGACTAATAAAAAGACTACCTTTATTAATCAACTATTGCATACAAGTCTCCGTACAAAGTAGATTACAAAGAACCCTAGTTTTTTCTCCCGCTCTCTCTTGTTGGAGGTAGATGACTAGATGATGATTATCTGGATGCATGGATCGCTTTTGACCTCTTGATCACTTCAGATTGATGATCTTTCATGTGAAGCTCTCGGTCTCTTATATAGTCACCATAGACAGAAACCCTAGATTCCATATAATAATATATGCTATTAAAATCCTACCCATAAAATCTTAAATCCTACAGCTATCAAGAGGCTGTGGATCCGCCGCTAATATGGTAGTTTGGCTACCCAACCGCGGCGACATGGTGGGATCAGGACTTGGGACTTCTTCTTCTGTTTGGTGTTGACATGTGGAGATCCTCTAGATATCTGGATTTTGAGAATTTAACTCTGAGTCTCTGTCATTACTAGATCTTATGATTTGCTTTAATATTTCAGCAGATTTGATTCCGACATCTCAGATCTCTTGATCTCCAGACCTGAACTAATATCTGCACAATATCTCAAGTCATAGTGTTAGTAGTATTTGTTATTATTTTGACATATTATCCTAACTATTTTATATGATTTAAATTTTAAGAATATTGGTTAGAAATATTTGATATGATATGCATATTTTAATTACAATATTTCATTTAAATATTATATGCATGTATTTTCACTCATTATGTTAATTATAATGTAGAAACATATGATAATAATATTTTTACAAATAAACCCTCATGTGTTCTATATTTACGATAATCACCTTTTAGAACTTAACAATAGTGGGGAAAATAATCATTTAAATATGCAATATTTCAGACTAATCAAATACCCCAAAACTTAACTTTGATCGTCCCGAGCAAACTAGTTATTAAAGAGAAGAAGAAGAAAAAGAAAAAACCTACCACACTTTCGTAGGCCACATGATTGCACTGAGCATGTGCAACAAGCCTTTAAACCTTTAGGTGTCCCTAATAGGAGGAGTGTTGTCTTCTGAGGGTTTTCAGCAGATTACACTTATAAAATCCCATAATAAAAGAAAGACGATGAAAGTTACATATAAAGATAAAGAACATATGAAAGAAAGAACTTGAAAATAAGAGTTTCAAACTACACTAGTTTTTAGTAGTCATGAGCCCTATCTTAATACTCATGAAAAGATGTCAGAAATCACATCATCTCTCAATAAAACATCGTCTTTTAGTCTTCCTCCCTACCTTTCTTCCAAACATCGATCATATACCCCTACATGTGTGTAAAAAACATCCCTACACTTAGAGAATTCAATTCAAGCTATCATAGTCTTGTCCATCTTCCTTAGTACTTTTAAGTCGGTGAATTTTTTATAGATGGAATTGCTCACACATTCTTCATGCGACCGTTAATACTTCTTGAGGTACTAACCAATCGATTACCAAATGTACTCACTCTTTTAGGCACAATTAGCACTATCCTCGTCTTGCAACACCTAAGATTTAGCAGTGGCTCCCAAACAAGTTGGTATAAGGCACTAGATGATAAGGCAACCTTGCTATATTTTTTTATGTTGCCATAAGTAATTACAAAACCAGTGTTCATTTTTCTTCACCATTTTTATATTTTCATTTGTATACTTTTTTCCTTCATACTAAGGCTTTTAGACAAGTGCATTTTAAGGTATCTTCTACTATCCCAACTTTCAAGATGTATGCAAGTGCAAATAATAGGGTATCGATATTCAGAGCTTTGGACTCAAGAATAGAGACTATTTTTCAGACTTATTTCTATCCTCAAATTAGCGTTTCCCTTCATCTTACTAACCCTTGGGACAATAGCTCATGACTACCTATTACTAGCTTCGTTTTAAAATATCTAATTTTCTTGCTTTTCTTAAACTTCTTCCTATCTTTCATATGTATTTTTCACTTTCTAACTTTCATTATCAAATTTTTTTTGTGATATTATTTAGTATAATGAAAAATGATGCGTGAATAAGCACAGACCTCCTCCAAAGCTATTTTCAACAGTATCCTCACTGATATCATCTGTTAAGCTTAAAAACCTGTAGATTTGGGAGGAAAAGTTAGTAACGGGGATAAGAATTAATGACAGTGAAATCTTCCCCCAAACATATTTTTGGCACACAATTTTGTAAAAATTTATTTTCTTTCAAAAGCTAAAATATTTTCTCCCCCCAAACTTGAGTAAAACATTATTAACCATTTAAAATTATAAGAGAGGAGGTAAAGTTATTGGTCTATGCAAAGTTTTACAAAGATCAAAAGTCAACACCAACCATTCGAATATTTTATCAATGTAACACAATGGTTGGTGGAAGATTATAGATGTGAAGAAGTGCAGAGATAGGAGGCGGAATCCATCGGATTTACGCCTCGGTTGGTAGAGACGAAATGGTGATGGCGCATTACTCGCATTCTCGTTCTTGATAAGAAGGGGTTGGCGGTTCGACTTCTTTAGGTGGGGGTCGATTCATCAAAACTCCCATGTCTTCTAGGGCTGCGAGTTCTTCAGCAAAAATATTTTCAAAACTTTCATCAAGATTCTGAATGATAATCGCATCGGAAAGGGAGTTATGAAACTCGGATAGCTCGATTAAATCATTCGACAAGTTAAAGGGTTCTAACTTAGGTGTGAACTTGTCGACAGAAGGGTCTTCACGTATATAATAAATAGTAGGATCAAAAAATAACGCACCAGTGGCGTCAAGATCAGAATCGTGAAGCTCCTCAAATTCGCAACTGTCGGTAGCATGTCGACAGAACATACATGAGCATAGGGTTCTAATGGTTGACTTCCTAACTTGTAGATGTTAAGCTCAATTGTCATCTTCTTAAAGGACATGTTCATTGAACCGTTAAGATAATTGATTATCGCGTTTGAAGCTGCTAGGAAAGGTCGACCTAGAATCATCGGAATTTGGTTCCATGGGTTCGCTACAGGCTGTGTATTTATAACTATAAAGTCCACAGGGAATATAAATTCCCTGAATTTAATTAACACATCCTCTAGCTCACCCCGAGGTTGGGTAATAGATCGATCGGCCATCTTAAGAGTGCAATGCATAGGTTTCAACTCTCCTATCCTTAATTGCTCATAAACAGAATACGGAAGCAAGTTAACACTAGCACCTAAATCGAGTAGAGCACGATTGATACTTTTACTCCCAATAGTTATAGATATTGTAGGACAACCGGGGTCCTTACATTTCGTGGGCACCAATTGGGAGAATTGCTCATATTACTCGCTAAGAAAACCTTTACTTGAGTTTTCCTTTTCCTAGTGCATAAGTCCTTTAAGATTTTCGCATAGGACGGAACTTGTTTGATAGCATCTAGGAGCTGAATATTTATGTTAACTTGCTTAAAAATGTCCACAATCTTCTCTATTTGGGGACTTAGTCTGTTGGCTCTTAACCTGTTTGGCAAAAGGAGCTTTATCAATAAGGGTTGGGTCCAATTTAGGAGAAGTTTGTGGGGATGGAATGGATCCCAAAATTGGATTTAGGATGGCCGTAGATGGTAATTCCTTCAAGGAAGTGGGATGAGGGTTCGAGCTTAGTGGAAAACAGAGAATAGGCTCGGAAGAAGATGTTGGATTAGACGAAATAGGAGTAGAAGTAGCAGCCGGGGTTTCATCAATATCATCGACTTCAACTTGTTTACCACCATTGTTGTTTAGCACTTTTCCCGATCTCAACGTAGTTACGACACTCATATTATGATTTTGAATGATAATATTCGCGCTTTGTGTGTGGTCGGGATTTGGTAGATGTTGAGATGGAAATCTCCCTTTCTCTTTCTTGCTCATCGCGACATTTAACTGTGCAAGTTGTGATTCTATTGCTTTTATGCTTTCACTGTGGGAAGCAGTATGTTGCACTAATGTTTGGATAGAAGACGTTTAATTAGCCGTCATTTACGTGGATTGTTTAATGAACGTTTCTAAGTTACGTTCGAGCGCAGAGGTTTTATCGGTACCGGTCGTTGAAATATTATTATAAGGATCAAGTTGTTGGCCGGGTTTTGAAAATATTGCGGTTGAAAGAGGTGCTGATTTTGTTGTGGTGGCTGCTATTGCTGTGAGGGAGGCCTTTGATAATTTCTTGGGAATTGGTTTTGATTTTGAGTTTGATTTTGGTTCCAAGCAAAATTAGGATGATTCCTCCATCCCTGATTGTATATGGAAGAATAAGGATCGTTTCTAGATCGTTGCTGAAAATCAGCAGTAGTTTGTTCTTGACCTTGAAACGGAGGATTTAATGGACATTCTTCCGTTAAATGTAATAGGTCAGAACAACAACCACACACGGTTTTGGGGAGCGTAACTTGGTTTAGGGAGACAGACAAAAAATTATTTTCGATAGCGTCGAGTTTCTTTTACATCGCGGCCATTTCGGCTTTTACTGCAATGGAAATATTGAGTTGATGAATACCTGCCTTAGATGAATATGAAGTTGGTTTAACGCTCTCCCACTGTAATGTTTGTTCGGCGAGATCTTCTAGGAATTGCCAAGCTTCACCATCATCTTTAGACATAAAATGGCATTGAAAAATGGTTTCAAGCATTTGTTTCGTGGCAGGATTAACACCCTCATATATAATTCAGCAAAGTTGCCATCTATCAATTCCGTGATGGGGGCATTGTAGAAGAAGATTCTTAAACCGCTCAAAGTATTTCCAGAATGGTTCGTTAGGAAGTTGGGTGTAACATTTCAGGAAAATAAAATATTATTTTCGGAATTTAAATAATTAAAAAAATAAATTTTAAGAATATTAGAAAAAATATGGAAATTGGTTTTAATGAAATAGTATAATTATATAGCAATAGCTTGGAAAATATTTGGTAATTTATATGAAATATTGATTTAGAAAGTGTTTAATTGATTCGGAAAATTTATATGAATTATTAATTGTGAAAGTATTATTTAATTTAGTCATTTTATAAGTATTACACAATTAATTTCATTCAAGTTTAATACTAAATTTTATTAATATCTCATTAATCATGCATTAATCTTGATCTTGTTTATGGCATGCAACATGACATGTTGCAAAACACTTGCTACATTTTTGATTTTTTTGAACCATGGCTTTAAAATTCCTTAAGTGCTTTGCTTTGGTTTTGTTTTAAAAGTTAAAGGAAAAAGAAAAAGGAAAAGGGGACATATGAGAGAGAGAGGGGGGGACCATGAGGTTTGACATGGGAGAGGGTGAGAGAGAGAGAGTGAGTGAGAAACTTCTACATCTTTCCCTAGCCTCCCTTCATCTCTTCATTTCCTCACCTCATTCTTCATCTCCTTCTTCATCCTCCACCTCCTCCCTTTTTCCTACAAACACCCTCAAAAATCCTCACTAGAATACCATACTCCCTTCACAAAAAATGTGCATAAGTTCACTACAAAGACCTTAGAGGAATCAAGTAAAGGTTTTGAAGACTTTGGGCAAAGTAAGAAATTTCTTGAGTTACGAAATGAGATAAATCCTACACCCTTAGTTAAGTTTTTAGCTTTTCTAATATCCTAGTGTAGTTTAGAATTAAACTAATAAGGTTTAGTGAAGTTAGAATTTTCTTAGATGAGGATTAGGGGATATTATGGTTTGTGAAGGTGTTATTGAGCTTTAGTAGAGTCTTTAAACCCTTGTAGTGTCAATATTATGGACCAAACCAGAGACTAAACCCCAAGACTTGAACTTTAGAATTGTCCCGTGTTGGTTTCCATCGATTTGTGATGCTCAGACGGAATCTGGAGCAACTTGAGGTATGTATAAGAAAATCAAATAGCTACATTAACCTAGTTAGACCATTAGAAGACCACTACAGAAGGACGCGACCAAATTTCCCTACTTGGACCGGTAACACTGGGCTTTTAGGCATTCTCGTCAGGAAAATTTTGAGGGATGGTGTTGGGGTTTGGCCTGTAGCTCATACACCTTATAACCTAGTCCCTGTATTGTTAGTTTAGTCCTAATATACTCATGACAAAATCTGGGAGCATTTGAGTTGGTTTTGACAAGGTTTTCCGATATTTGAAACTTTGATTTTTGAATTTCTTGATATGGCTTGGTCGTTCGACGTTCGTACGTCGACGTCAGAAATTTTATTGTTGTTAAAACACGTGTTGACCATAGGTTCTAACCTAGGTGCGCTTCATGTGTCGTATCGGTTTTGGATATAGTTTTCTATGCAATTCGATTCGGGTTTCTTATTGGATTTTGCTTACTATACGACGTGCTTGAACTATAGGTACCTTCACGTGGGCTTCGGGACGACAGGGAGAGCAAGGTGTCATCATTTTTAGCAAGCAAGGATCGACGATAAGTAGATGTTTATCTATTGAGGAAGTCGGGTGGATGGCGTACAACACCCCTGCAACCGTAGAATAGGATATTTCTATATTTCTTATATATGTTGATGTGATATATGGATAATTAGCAAATAGGGTTTCTAGGAGACCTTAGGTTAGATTATACGTACTTGTAGGAAGGTATACCCTTAGTCTATCCTTACCTTAGTCATGAATCATAGATTATGTGTTGTCACACACGCGCGCGCGCGCACACAAACACTTGGTATATATACGTGTGCGTATATGTGTATATATATATATGTATGTGTGTGTGTATGTTTATATGCACACACGCGCGCGCGCGCACACACACGTGAGATGGGAATATTATGTTATTGGATATGAGTAGATATGATCAGACATGATGTCGTGAGGTAATGATATTTGATCGAATGAGACCTCGTATATGATTTGATATATTAAAGGATCGTTGGACGTTATATACATACATGCGATAACATGTGACCTGATAATATAATAATATGTATGAGACCTTAGATCCGTACCTTGATATTGATATAGTACGATGAATGATACCATACGAATGATGATATCTATATAATATTTGACCCGTACGCTCGATTTTGAGGATGTCGTACGACGGACCATACCTTATGAGATATATATATGATGATTGATCCGCGCTCTTGATCCAAGGATGCCATACAATGGATTACACTGTACGTGATACTATGAGGCTGGATCGCCGACTACTAGATATATCGACTCGGATACGTATAGATTTCTACTTACTTTTGACTCGGTTTTAGTCTAGCCTTCTAGTTTAGTTTCTTAATTACTTAGGTAGATGTTAGATTAGAGTTAAATTCATACCTATTTTTAAAACTAGCGAATCGTTGGTATCTTTAAAGAGCAACCGAAGGACGCTACAGATTTTCAAAATGATATCTCTATTCACAAAAACACCATAGCCCTTACTTTTCTAAAAACAATGATTCGTACTATTTTAAATACGGTAATTGTATGGCTATATATATATATATGCATATTTTATAATGTTGCGTTTACTTTTCTGCATTGCTCATATCATTCTCATTGCATTGTATACTTATACCTGTTCTTTCATTAAAAGTCATAATCTCGTCTGCTGGGGCACATACACCATTACCGATGATGCGTATGTTGCACGTACACTTACTGGCCGGCTCACATACATCATCATCGGTAATTGCCATGCCACGTATATATTAGAGAACTGTTATTCCACTTGTATATCCTTATAGCTGGTAGTTTAAATATATTGTTAGTATTCTTGCTCTCATATGCTAGTTTAGACATTTGCATTTCTTACTTAGATGCCGCATGCATACATATATGCTTTCTTTTTATGCACTGTTGAAGGGCTTTATGCCATTTGTTCAGTGTTAGCTTATGATTTTGAGATTTCGATTTTCATGATATTTCTGGATTTGGGAAACCGCATGTGAATTTGAAAACTATGCTCCTTTTAAAAGAAAAATGCGGTTTTCCCTTGTTATGATGTGTGGTGTCCACTATGAGATTTCTCGGTTCTGGAGCATATATGATATATGATTACCCGACTCAAGGAGTGAGACGACACCGACTACGGTTAGACTCGGTACGGTACCTCGGGGCAAGAAGGCCGTATAGAGATTGAGACGTTGAGCCCAGAAGGGGAACACTACTGACCGGTGAGATTTGGCTCGAAGGATATCTGGAGGATACCGATCAGAGTTGTGAGATTAGATGATATAGGGCCGATCCGGACAGACGGAGCCCAAGATATAAGTATTATGTATCGCTGACAGACACAGTTTTTTTCATGATGTTTTCAAGTGTCGATGCTGGGCACTCATGTTTTATCATGATTTTGTGTGTCGATACTGGACACACCCATTTGATGATGCATTCATACATAATATACATGACATGTAGTTACCTTGTGACACGGACCCGAGTACTTGATATTATATATATGATTATATTATTATCTTTGATGCTATTACTCGATACTATCGTGTTACTATTATTATTGTATTGTACTGTATGACCTAGGAGATAGTCATACATTCGGTTTCTACTCGATTATGTCTTCTATCCACGAGTTGGCAACTCACCCCTGTTGTGCCACAGTTTCTTGCAGGTTTGACCGCACAGGATCCAGTAGCTGCTTTCTTTTGGATGATTGCTTTGTTTTAGGTGGGATACACTTGCATCGTGACCACCAATGTACTTGTATCTTTTATTATTCAGTTGTATCTAGTTAAAAACTACATCAACCAGACTATGTATTTTTAGTAGACTTAGAAAACGATGTTGTATATTCTTTCGGCTTTAGAGTCGCGGTTATGTATTATTCTTTATTCCTGGTTTTCTTGATGATGCTTATTTTCTTTATTTTCTTTCTTAGTGTTGATCCTCGTCTTCGACGTTGTATATTTATATCATTGCGTGGTTGCTTCCACCAATTGGCGAAGAGCTAGCTCCAGCTTGGGGATGTCTATGATTATTATTGCTTGTATTGTTTTTGGGTTAAAATATACAAGGGAGGTGCTGCCCAAATTTTTAATGACGAAAAATGTTTTCAAGTTAGATACAAAGATCGTGTTTTCATATATTATATTATCTATGTCTTTAAAGAAAGAACCTGATTTCATTAAACCTTATTCAAAACTTTAACTCCACTATTTTTCCTAAAAAGGTTTAGATTTCTGGGCTTTTGGCTTACTTGAATTAGGTAGAGTCCTATAGACTTCACATGATTCAAGTGCCAGTCATGTGCCTTTTTCGGGTCGTGACATTGGGTAAACTGGTTAATCTTGTTTCGAACACGGACGGTTTTGTGATTGGGATAAAATTTCTTAAGGAATGCTATAACGAATTCATCCTATTTGGTGATAGAATGTGCGGTAGTGCTATAAAGCCATTTTTCTGTTAGGTCGCACAAAGTAAAAGGGAGAAGACATAATCGCATAGCATCTACTGAAAGTTGGGTTGTGCCCATCATTGCAAATACGTTCTCGAATTTGGTTATGAAAACGTATGCGTTTTCGGATTCAAGCCTGTGAAATTTAGGCAACAAGTTGATGAAGTGAGGTTTAATTTCAAAATTATCCCCATTGGCTGGTGGAAGAGACAGACAAGTAGGAAGGGGTCCACGTACAGGGTAGCATCTTTCTTGGAGAGAGATGCGCGGTGGATTCTGCGCACTTCCGGGCGGTGGCAGGGCGGTGTCGTGAAATCCTGATAGAGATTCGTCTATTTCGGGAGATGTTTAGGTGGAGGGGTAATAGAAGATGAAGAAGTACCGACTTCGGAGTCGATAGAAAAAACGCGGACTAGACGGGCACTAGAATCCCTTGTCCAGCCGATCATGCACTAAGCGGGTTTAGTCCAAGTGGCAGCGTGTGTGAAAATGAATTTTACAAGGTTTGTTTTGAAAAAGTGTCGGACGTGAGGCTTGACTCAGCAAATCACAAAATACACAATCAATCCCTAGAACTAGGGTCACCTAGGTCAAGTTACTAACCGCTCCCCGACTTCTAAAGAACAAGGCGCAGGATCAATCCTCTACCACCTCTTTATCGCTCTTGTGGCCAGATAAGTGCCAGGTAAGTGTGAGGTATCCGCTATACGAATCACCAAAATAGCGGGCCTAATTAAATAACCACTTTTCTTAGTCACACTTTCCTAGACACCATAAGAGAAATGCGGATAAGCGATAGATTATCCACGACCTTCCTCTGTCCTAATTGAGAGCGACGGTCCTTAGAGTTTTGGTCTAGATATTTTTAAATTAATATAGGATGAAAATATACTCGTTTTGTGATTTGTGGGGGCCTAGGAAAGGTGATGAAATCCCCACCTAATCTGGATTTGGGTTATTTCCCCTTTAATATCCGGTTAAGATATGCACAAATAAATCAATATCAAAACACGCAAAAAGATTTTTGAGCGGCGCTTTTTGCAAAGAATCCTGCAGTAAAAATCAGAATATTGGATTATAAAGGAGAGAGAAAGATATTAGAAATTTACCTGAAGATTTTGGGGGCCCAACTCCTCACTTCCGCTACCGTTCCGCGGCCAATTTCCCACTTCTGCCGCGGTTCCGCCGCACTATGGAGGGGCCTATTGATAATTTTTCTTCAGTGCTCCCCTATGCTCCTCTGGACTATTTTGAAAGTCACTGAATCTCTGATTTCTTGCTCCAGTTATTCCAGATTCCCTTGCAAAACTTGCATACTAATCGTTAAATACACAAGATGCGGTTTTGATTTTTTATTTTATTTTTATGGTTGCCGGATTTAATAAGAATTCAACCCGAATTGCAAGAAAAAAATTACAGCCATTTTCTCGATAACGGCACCATTTGATTGATCTGTTTGAAAATGTAGTTCGTAAAGTTAACCGCAATCAGGATGGTGCCGCTAATAGCTAGCCGCGATGAGTACGGGTCGTCCGCAGGGAAACATGAACCTTTTTTGCTTTCTTTAGACGAGTTGATTGAAAGATGGGTTGATTGGTTGTACATCTATTTTAATATGGATGTAGATTTTATAAAGAAGAGGCTTGCAGGGTTCATATGACTTAGTAGTAATGGATGACTAATTAAAATGCCTCCTTTTATCTTTTAATAGTTTAAAACTAGATCGATAGTGATGAATGTTGATGAGAGTTCTTTTGGAAGAAACTAAGGTTTCCCCACTATTAACCCTTGTCCTTGCATTGATCTCTATTCATGTCTAGCCTTTACCAAAACAAGTGTTAAACAGATCTCGAATCGTGGTCGTGACAAGCAATAGATTGGTAGCGCGCCCAATAAGGATGTTAATATTTATTTTGCTAAAGTTTATAGACTTTAAAATGTATAAAAGGAGTTAAATAATTTTATCATCTATTGATCTACCCTAACCTACGAACCCTAACAAGCTAGGAATTACTCGCTCATGGTTTGAGATAGAAGAAAGGTTGAAGAAGAAAACATGATTAAGATGCAGAAAGTAAATGCGAAAAGACTAATAAAAAGACTACCTTTATTAATCAACTATTGCATACAACTCTCCGTAAAAAGTAGATTACAAAGACCCTAGTTTTTGCCCTCACTCTCTCTCTTGTTGGAGGTAGATGACTAGCTGATGATCAGCTGGATGCGTGGATCACTTTGGATCTCTTGATCATTTCAGATTGATGATCTTTAAAGCTCTCGGTCTCTTATATAGTCACCATAGACAGAAACCCTAGGTTCCATATAATAATATATGCTGTTAAAATCCTACCCACAAAATCTTAAATCCCACGGCCATCAAGAGGCCACGGATCCGCCGTGAATATGGTAGTTTGGCCGCCCAACCGCGGCGACATGGTGGGATCAGGACTTGGGACTTCTTCTTCTGTTTGGTGTTGACATGTGAAGATACTCTAGATATCTGGATTTTGAGAATCTAACTCTGAGTCTCTATCGCTGCTAGATCTTATGATTTGCTTTAATATTTTGTCATATTTGATTCCGATATCTCAGATCTCTTGATCTCCAGACCTGAGCTAATATTTGCACAATATTTCAAGTCATAGTGTTAGTAGTATTTGTTATTATTTTGAAATATTATCCTTACCATTTTATATGATTTAAATCTTAAGAATATTGATTAGAAATATTTGATATGATATGCATATTTTAATTACAATATTTCATTTAAATATTATATGCATGTATTTTCCCTCATTATGTTAATTATAATGTAGAAACATATGATAATAATATTTTTACAAATAAACCCTCATGTGTTCTATATTTACGATAATCACCTTTTAGAATTTAACAATAGTGGGGAAAGTAATCATTCAAATGTGCAATATTTCAGACCAATCAGCCACCCATCCACCGCGCAATATCTACCCTCAATACTGGGAAAGACGAATCCATGACGATTCGCTCACTGCTTCCATGTGGCTCGAGACTGTACCTAACTAAAACCTGTTAGCACGACTAAGTAGAGCCATGGTAGGGTATCAAAGCATAGTAGGAACTCACATGAGACAAATGACGATCACAGGTCGATAGACTAACCTATACTCATGTCACCTGAGAACTGCTACATGACAATAGGTATAATATCATCTAACATGTTCCTGGCGAGTCCGTCCAGTGTAACTCATAACCCAATGAGCACCTGTATACAATCTTTGGTGACTAACTAACATCAATAACGGTGAGACTGACCATCGCCCCTTGTCAGGGTCAAGAAACAATATACACTAGTCTACTCTAGAATATCGATGCCCAGTCTCAATATTCCTACGACTAGGGTCATTTAAGGATTTACTTATAGACTATCCAGTTTTCACAAGTGTGATCGCCACAATAACCCTGGTAGTCAAGCAGAATCCTATGGGCTCTATCAACATATAATAGTGATCTGTAATACTACATAATACATATACATGATGATAGAGATGAACTAGATAGCATACTATCATCTCGAGTAAGACCGTTCTACCCGTATAGGTCCTCCCTCAATCATCCTAATCGCTTTCCTGTGATTATAATAATTGCCTTGAGGGCACTATCGCCAATAATCTCCCACTTGCACTTAAGCTTAATTATTGCGGTGTCGCATACTCACAGCCCATGTGCTATCGAACACCTAACTTCTCTACTAATCAGTCTCGTAAAGTATGTTTGCGAAACATTCATGTTCGAGAAATAGCTTCAGTGAGTGGATCTTCTCTAATGTTTCTATCTTTATCTCTCTATTTCTCAGCTTTCCTGAGAACGATTATCTCCTGAAATGAGTGATACTTGTCTTAGAACTTGTCTGGATATCTGATGGGGCCAAGTTCATAAATGAACTCCAAATCCAACAAACTTCTCAGACTGTATCTTCCACTAAATTTAATCAGTATCTTACGTATGCCTATCTCGGTATCCGTTTGAATCACTGTCTAATATACTGCTCTTCAGAAGAGGGTAAACTTTTTACTCTGACAGACACTCTGTCATCCAGGTCACTTTTAAAGCCTGAAATGATAACCGCCTCCTGAAGGAGGCTGCCATTAGAATATACTAAGAACATTCTCTCATGTTCATAACTACTTCCTAATGTTTCTCCACAATTGGATTAATATCTGCTTATTGCAGTTAGTGCAAAAGCAATATCTGGTGTGGTACTTGACATCTCATGATTGACTCAATTGCCTAAGTAAGTGATATGACAATCATGCAAATCCTTCTTCTTATCAGTTCAGAGGACATCTCTTTAGAGAGGGTGACTCCATCACCTGCGGGTATGCCACCACACCAGGAGTCATCCATTCTAAAAAGGCTTTAGAATAGTGTCAAAGTAGCCAAATTGGGACACTTCCCAAATCTAAATCTAAAATCATAGATTTAGTCATCAGAATATCTGATATTTTATCCAGATTCTTTGTGAAGAAATATCTGTGACAAGCACAGTTTAATCGATCATAGTATAAGAACAACACTTCCTATTAAGAGTATATCATCCATAAACAGGACACCACTCCCTACTCAACCTTCTTACCAGGTTTATTTATCATTCTTGATGAAGCCAAACACAATGACTGTCACATCAAGAATAGATGACCCATTTCCACTCTACTTTCTTTAGTCTATAAATAGACATAGGTTGTTGGATAAAATGTCCTCAAGACAATTATTGTAATTGCAACTATGAAATTTTGATAATTGAAGGAGGACCTATACAGGTAGAACAGTCTTATTCGAGATGATAGTATACTATCTGGTTTGTCTTTATCATTGTGGACAATACATAATGATAAAGCCCGTAGGATCATTGCTTGACTACCAATATTATGAGGACGATCATATACGTGAGAGCTGGGTAGTCTATAAGCACATCCTTAAATGTCCCCAGTCGAGAGAGTATTGAGATTGGGTATTGATACTTCAGAATAGACTACTGTATACGTTTCGAGACCCCGACGAGGGGTGGCGGCAAGGTCTTATAAGCCATTGGTGTTGAGTCACATAAGATAGTATATAGGTGCTCACTGGAAGTGAATACATCGGACGGACTCGCAGAGAACTTCTAGATGGTATTATACCTATCGTCAGATGGAAGTTCCCTTGTGGCATGCGTATAGCTTAGTCCTTTGACTTGAGATTTTCATTTGTCTCGTGTAAGTTCCTATTGTACTTAGATTACTATCCTACTACGGCTCAAAGGAGTCATGCAAACAGGTTTTAGTTGGGTACAGTCCTGAGCACATGGAGGCAGCGAAAAATTGTCAGGGATTCATCTTTCCCGATATTGGGAGTCGATGTCGCGTTGTGTTGGATCAACTATTACCATAAAATGCTTGGACAATGTGGATGAGATTCACTGATATGATATCGGTAGTTTTTCAGTGGGTGATGAGCTTCAGACCGGCACGACTTATCGGGTTAGTAAGGGTATGATGTTATCTACCCCCTAGACCCAGTATGCGATTATCTTAGATGAAGAGACTGGACTGTACGGAGATTGTCACAGACATACTCAGTAGAGGTATGGATGAGTTTGCTCGTCGGCCTTCCTTTCGCTCAATACGTGGGTAGCCGTTACGTATAGCTAGTTCCGCCGACGTTCTTGTGGTTAAACCCACTGCCAGTGTATTGACGAGTCTTTAGAGTCCCACACAGAGGGTTTTTCCAGTTCAGGAGAAATGATGTAGTGGCCATATATTGATACCTGCAGGGTTACGATTAAGTATGTGTGCTAGCCATACAGACTTTAATTGGGCGGATGATGATACTCGCTGGCTCAGGATTAAGCCGGATTATTAAATCAAGTTTTGATTTAATAATTTACATATATATATATTTCGATAAGTATATTATAGTATTATGTTCGTTGTATTTTTCTATCTCTTGGGTATTCGTATTTTGATACGAATACGGACATGTATTTGCAGAGACGTATTCTTCTATTCATACAAGAATACTTCTAGGAGGAGGACACCTCATTTATAAGTTTTTCTTTTTAAAGAAATTATGAAATGAGGTGGAAAAGAGAAATGTTAGAAGGTATGGCCAAATGAATTGTTTATTCATTTGATTATACTATTCAAGCATTGTTGAAATTTTAAAATGGTGAAATTCTTTAAACAAAAGAAAATGAGCATGCTTGATTTGAGGAGGAGTCTTTCATTCTACCATTTTAGTTTCTCTCTCTTTCATGGCTCCTCCTCCTCATTCTTCTTCATTATTTTCTACCATCTCATGAGTTGAGAATCATGAAGATAAAAAGAGAAAGAAAAATACTAGAGCACTACACTACATCCGAAGCATCCTAGATTAGCATTCTAGAATCCTTAGTTGCTTCATTGATGAAGTTGAAGTTTGAACTTGGTTCTCTCGGGTGGATCATCTTCGGCGAAAGAGGACCGGCTTGCAAGCTCGATCTAGGAGGCTCAAGGAGCTTAAGAAGAGGATCGAAAATGAAGAACATGACTATAAAGGTTGTAACCCAAACCGAGTAGTTAAATTCTTGTCTTGTTGTTTTCTAGTTTAGCTGTTTGGTTATGATTCTTGGGTGTAACTTTCTAGTGCTATCAAAATTTTTGTTTTTGTATTCAAATTTGGCCGCGGGGACACTAGAAACTTTTAATGGTATAAGAGCTACCCAAACACCCTAAATTAAATAGATACGACTCCCGAATCCTGCAGGGTTTTGCCCCGTAAAAACTACCGAAAAACCAGTGAGAAAATTCATGCTAATTTGTTGTTTTGACTCCCTATGGGCTCTCGGTTTGGACCGTGAAGCTGCAGGGAGGTGCACAAGGATCTCGGGGATATCCCGAAGGGACCTACGGAGGGCCCACCCCAAGACCACCTTAAGATGGCCTTGGGGGTAGGGACCCGAGCCCTGCCCTAAGTGGGCAAGCTCGGATCTGCCTACCCCCTTGCCATCTTAGGGTGACCTAGGGGGTGGGTTGTTGGATATGTATGCCCTAGAGACCATTATATATATATAGTGGATGCTTGGACATATGTATGTACAGGATAATCTTGCTCGATATGATAGTATGCTATTTGGTTTGTTTTTATCTTAACATGTGTATATGTTTTACTTATGATTTCGTATCGTTAATACATGTTGATAAAGCCTGCAGGATTATTTCTGGACAACCAGTGTTATGATGGCAATCATACATGTGGGGGTCGGGTAGTCAATAAATACATCCTAAAATGTCCCTAGTCATGGGAGTATCGAGATCGGGCATCAATATTTCAGAGTAGATTAGTGTATACATTTCTATACCCCAACGAGGGGCCATGGTTGATCCCACAGCCATTGGTCTTTGGCACCTATGATTGCATGCAGGTGCTCACTAGGGGTGAGTACACTGGACGGACTCATTGAGAACTTCTAAATGGTACTATACCTGACGTCGGATAGCAGTTCTTGGGTGACATGAGTACATGTTAGTCTTTAGACCTGAGATCGTAATTTGTCTCGTGTGAGTTCTTACTGTATTTAGATTAGTACCCTACCATGGCTCTACTGAGTCGTGTAAACAGGTTTTAGTTGGGTACAGTCCCGAGCCATATGGAGACAGTGAGTGATTGTTAGGGATTCGTCTTTCCCAGTATAGAGAGTCGATATCGCACTGTGTTCGGTTGGCCAGCACCATAAGAACTTGGCCAAGGCAGTTGAGATTTACTGATAGTTAGATCAGTAGTTTCTCGGATTAGTCCTGAGCTAAACTAGCATGAAATATCGGGTTATTAGGGTCTGACGTTTACCACCCCTAGACCCGGTACGTGATACTCTTAGACGAAGAGATCGGAATGAACGGAGATTGTCACAGATAGGCTTAGTAGGGGTATGGGTGAGCTTGCTCGTCGACCTTCCTTTTCGACGGGTATCTAGGTAGTCATTACGTACAGCTAGTGCCACTGACGTGCTTGTGGTTAAACCCAATACCAGCGTACTATCGATTCTTTAGAGTCTCACACAGAGGGTTTCCTGGTTCAGTCGAAATGATGTGGTGGTTGTATTTTGATACGTGCAGAGTTCCGATCAAATGAGTATACTAGCTACCCGGACTTTTGATCGGATAGTTGATAATACTAGCCAGCTTAGGATTAAGCCGGATTATTAAATCATGTATTGATTTAATAATTTACATATATATATATATTTCGATATGTATATTCTAGTATTATGTTCATTGTATTATTCTATCTCTTTAGGTATTCGTATTTTGATAGGTAGAGTGTATTCCGTATTTATACGGAAAAATGTTTTAGAAGGCGCACACCTCATTTTTTGTTTATCCATTTATTCATTTAAATGGAAATGAGGTATAAAGGTAATGTGAGGTGAGAATGGTGAGAGACATGCTTGAATAATATTGACAAATGAATTGTATATTCATTTGTGCAAACTATTCAAGTATGGTTACTATATTTTATTTGTAAAAACCATTTATACAAAACCATGGTTGAGATTTTCTCTCACAAGTTTTTCCTTATTCTCACCATTTTGTTCTTTCTATTCATTTTGCTCTTTTCTTGAGCTCATCCTTAATCTTCCTCTTTATACTCTAATATGTTGAGAATCAAGAGTGGAAGAGAGATAGAAAAATACTAGAATAACTCATTACATCTCTATACATCTTATTGTAGCAAGCTAGAATTTTTAGTTGCTCCACTTGACATTTATTATGGAGTTAGAGCCTTGAACCAAATCCCTTGGATCGATCATCTTCGACAAAGGGAAGACTAGTGGTCAAGCTTGATCACGGAAACTCCGAGGAGCAAAAGAAAGGGGTTGAAGACTGAAGGTCTCGAATTGTTTTTGTATAACCTTCTAACTGAGTAGATAATATCTTTGTAGATTTTTCGTTTAAGGGTTTGATTAAGATTCTAGGGTTCGTAGTTTCTAGCGCCTCTCGAATTTTTGTTTTTCATTATGCATAGGCCGTGGTTGTAGCGGTAAGGGTGCTAGGAACTCTAACATGGTATCAGAGCTGTACGGTTACTAGGCACTCTCTTAAGGGTCTATAAGGCATCAACCATACCCGATTCAAAATTTAGACGTGCCGAACAACCCTAACCAAGATCTTTAAACTAGAGATTAGGCGAAACAAAGCATGTTAAACACTTTAACATCTAAGAGTTTGGGATTACAACCTTTGTAGTCCGGTCCTTCACTTCTAAAGCTCTGTGTTGAGGTCCCTTCGCTGCGATCATCATGTTCCCGGACTCTAGAGAGGCTCCACGAAAAGAAAGATGCAAGCTTGCTTCCGATCTTCGATAACTAAGATGATCTACCTTGAAGTTTCTTTAACACAAGCTTTCACTCACTAAATGAAGTGAACACCCTAATCTAAATGGTTAGGATAGATTAGGATGATGAAGTAGGATTTTAGCTCTCATTTGTTTTCTTAATCTCACTCAAAATCATCACTTATGAAAAAGCTAGTAAGCTTTTCCATCAAGAACACAAGGAAGAAGAAGAAGAATCCTATTGTGATGAATAATGAAACTTTAGTGTGGTTAGAATTGAAACCATGGATTAAGTATGAAGACTTAACCCATGTAGAGATTTAACTAGGGTAAAGGGTTGGGTTGGGTTAAGGAAATATCTATGCAAAATATCCAAGTCAAAGTCAAAGCTTCAAGAAGCTTCTTGAAAGCTTTATGAAGACTTAACCCTAATCCAAACCCTAACATCAATTAAACTCCACAAAACATGTTGCATGTATAACCATAACATATTACAATATTATATATCACATATACAATATTTATTGTAACAAAATAAAATAATACAATTAACATATATCATATATATATCAATGTATTACCCGAGTGAGAAAAAGAATCTTTTAGTGAGCTTATATCAGTTAATGTAATTTAATATATCAAATAGATAATTAAACATTAAATTATCGAATCAACACTTGATCCGATAATCCGGCTATTTCACAAATAACCGACTAATATAATTTGTATCAGTTCATCGAATCAACACTTGATCCGATGACCCGGCTATATCACATATACCCGGCCGATATCTCATATCGCGAGAATCTAATACGGTATCACATACACGTATTGTTCTCGGTCCCGCACATATCACATATGTGCTCCTACTCCATTTTTCCTGAGCCAAGAAAACTCTGTGTAGGACTCTAAAGAATCGTCAATACGCCGGCAGTAGGTGATGATCATATCAAACACCCATAAGCTGCAAGCGGTCAGCTAAACGTAACAGCCACCCAGGTATTGAGTGATCAGAAGATCAACAAGCAAGCCTGTACATTCTCCTGCGAATCCAATCAGTAACACTCCCGTACAGTCCGGTCTCTTCGTCTGATATGTCGCATATCTCGCCTAGGGGTGGTAAACGTCAGACCCCAGTAGCTTGATAACTCGTGTTGATATGAGGTCTATAACTGTTCAAGAAACTACTGATAACACTTACCAGTAAATCTCAGCAACCCTGGCCAGGGATTTCCAGTTATAGCCAATCGAACACAGCACAACATCAACTCCCTATACCGGGAGAGACGAATCCCCTCCTATCGCTCATTGCCTCCATGCGATTTGCGACTGTACCCAAAAGCCACCTTTTTGCACGCCCTCTTGGACGTGGTATGATGGAAATCAAAGCACAGTGGGAATCACACAAGACTCTATGACGATCTCAGGTCTACAGACTAACCTGTACCAGTGTCACCAGAGAACTGCCATCTGACGTGAGGTATAATACCATCTGGGAGTTCTCGGCGAGTCAGTCCAGTGTACCCAGTCTCTACTGAGCACCCGTATACCTTCTCTGATGTCAAACACCAATGGATATGAGATCATCCATCGTCCATCATATGGGTTAAGAAGCGCATACGCTAGTCTACTCTGGAGTATCGATGCCCTGTCTCGGTACTCCCACGACTAGGAACATTTGAAGGATGTACATGGCAACTACACTGTCCTCACTAGTATGATCTGCATCATAGTCCTGGTAGTCAAGTACTCATCCTAAGGGCTTTATCAACATGTAATATAGAGACAATCAGAGTACATGTTAAGATAAAGTGTAACCAGATAGCATACTATCATGTCGAGCAAGAAAGTCCTCACTATATATGTCCAAGCATCCATTACAATATACATCGTATGTACAGTAATGGCCTCTACGGCATACATATAACTAACAATTTCCCACTTGCACTAGGGCCATCTGTTGTGGTATCGCATACCCAACAATCAGCTGTGGTTGAAGTATCTCATACTCAACCATCCCATAAAAGTCTCTACTGGGAAATAGGCCTTTGTGAGTGAATCCGCACTGTTGTCCTCTGTGTCTACTCTCCTAACCTCGATCTCCCTGGAGATCGACCATCTCCATGATCAGGTGATACTGCCTAAGAATTATATCTGGATTTCTGATGGGACGGGCGTTCCTAGGCCAAAGCCATTACTCCATTGTCACACAATGGTTGGAACGAACTTCATCTCATGAACTTATATATATCCAGACTGCCTCTTTGGTAGCATTCTTGGTAACGATGTATCTTGCCTTTAATCTTCTAGTATGTCACAGTATCTAGTTTGGAACTCTTCCAAAATACCGTCCCTCCATTGAGAGTAAAGACAATGCCTGCGACTGACATTCAGTCGTCCTTATCACCCAGGAACTTTTCCAGTGATTCTCCCCAGGATCGATTGATACCATCTCACTACAACTAGTAAGAATCCTAACATCCAATTAGATCTATCTCATAGATCCATAACCCAGGATTTAGGACGTATCACCTTGATCCTATAGAGAATTTTTGTGATAAGAGGAGATTGACCGAGCGTAGCATAGGAAACTCCTTCCCTAGCAAGTGTATGTCATCCACGTACTTTACGAGGATCACCACCGTACTCTCTACTATCTTTTTGTCTATACAAGGTTCATCTACCATTTTGATGAAGTCAAACTCTTTGACTACCACATCAAAATAGACGTTCCAACTCCGCGATGCCTGATTTATCACATAAAAACATCTTGCTCACGTTTCCACTGCTCCCACTGTCTACGAAGCCCTCTGGCTGTGTACTTATAGATGCTCTCTTCCAAATCATCATTTAGAAAAGCAGTCATGACACCCAACCGCCAGATATCGTAGTCATGGTATGTAGCCGTGGCAAGTAGGATCTGGATGGATTTAAGCATAGCTTTGAAAGTCTCAACTTTTCCATGTACACCAAGTAATCTTCTCAAGATATACTTGCTCCTGATGGGCATTTAACCCTTCAGATAAAGCAACCAAAGTCCATACTTTGTTGGTGTATAAGGATTCCATCTTAGATTGATAAGCATCCAGCCATTCTCACAGAGTCCCCACTCCTGATGGCCAGCTCGAAACTAGTTAGGTCATCATCTCATGATACAATCCTCGCTCCCACTGTCATAGAGAAAACCGAAGTATCTCTCAGGTGGGTGAGGAACCCTACTGGATCGGCAGAGAGGCTGAGGTTCGTTAGAATCTATTGAATCCTTTGGTTCTACCAAATCATCAGCTGCAGTTTGTATAGATGGAACTCCTTCCAGTTCTACCTCATATCCACTAATTTCTTCACTAGAAATCCCTTTCACAAAGGTGTCATGTTGAAAAACAAAACATCTTTTGTTCATCGGTTAGGTAGAAATATTCCTTTGCGAATGCTTGGGATATCCAACAAACTTTCACAGAACTAACTTTGTCTCGAGCTTGTCCGGATTTTGCTTTTAGGCATAGGCTGGACAACCCCAAATCTTAACTTACTTAAGATATGGGCTCTTCCCATTCCATATCACATATGAAGTGGTAGGCAATTGATATAATTGGAACCCTATTCAATAGGTATGCAACTTCTCAAGTGCATAACTCCCAAAAGGAAATAAGAAACTCGGTAGTACTCATCATAGAGCACACTATATCACATAGGGTGTTATTGCTCCGCCCCGATATACCATCGTGCTATGGTGTATACGGAGGAGTAATGCTGAGAGAGAATCTCATTCTCCTTTAGAATAGTCCAGGAATTTCGTGCTCAAGTATTATCCTCTTTGATCTCATCAAAGGACATAATACTTATACCCGTTTTTGATTCTCTACTTCTAACTCATATTCATTGAATATCTCAAAATGTTCGGACTTGTGTTTCAACATGAACATATGTCTAAATCTTGAGAGATTATCAGTGAATCTAATGAAGTATAAAGAACCAGTCCTGACATTTGTAGACAGGGGACTTTCATACATCAGCATGTATCAATCCCAAGAGTTCACTAACTCTTTCTCTGTTTCCAATAAACAGAGCTATGGTCATCTTATCTCTGTGACATGACCGGCAAGTTTCACAAGATGTAAATTCAAACTAATTTAAATATGCATCTATACGTAACTTCAGCTAGTCAGGTCGCATTTGTATGACCTAGTCTACAATGCCTCAAGAAGGATTCGTTCATTTCTGAACTCTTCCTCTTGTGTGTGTTCTGTACATTAAGAACTGTGGTTTGATTTAGAACGTCTATGCTTTTAGATAACGTGCCTGAACCGATCAACTCTTGATATAGGAAATGTTTAAAACATTATCCAGCAATACAAAATTATATCCTTCTTTACTAATAAAGAGACTGATATGATGTTGTATATCAGGTTCGGTATCTAATAACATTCGTTCAGAATTAATGTATTCTGGTAATACAGGGTGATAACTACCAACAGACTTGGCTGCAACACTTGCACCGTTTCTATCTCATGAAGCTTATCACCCGTTCTCAGTTCTCTACCTATCTGTAGCCCATGTAACAAATTACATATGTGGGATCCTGATCCGGTATCTCATACCCCTGACGTAAAGGATACTGAGAAACAGTTCTGTGTAATGAACATACCCAAAGAAGATGCATCAGCATGCACTTTCTTCGTTTGGGCGGCACGGGAATTCTGGTAATCCCCAATTTCCTGCTCTGTCTTATTACAATTATAAGTTGGAGTGGGACCAATATTCCCTAGCGTAGTATAACAAGCGGGTTAGGTCAATACATCCGTATTTTTATCTTGATTAAGGCGTGACATGGTCGCTACCTGGAGAGAGAGAGAAGAAAACACTTAGCGTGCGCTTTTACAAGATTAGATTGGTTATCAATTTATCTAATCAGGATGTTTCCTACTGTTTTAGCCAAATCTTCTTTCAAACCCTAAAAGGAAAGACTAGCCGGGATTAATTACACCCTACAAGTTCGCCAATCTTTTAGTCAGGCCAGTGCCGGTACTTTGAGGGAGGTTCCCCGTGCTTTCGCACAGACCTAATTAAAGTAAACTTCGTTTTCCCAGAGGTGTAACCCCGTTAACACCTTTCTAGACACCTACTTGATCGGCTAATTGTAATGTGTAAAACTCTCCCAGGAGTAACTCTTACTCGCAGTGGGTATCGGGATCCAACTATCTCATAGAAGGTATGCAGTCTCATTGCAAATTTCAACACTTGAAATTCCTGATAATACTTTTACCCCTAGCGTGCTATGACCTTGACGCATGCCAAACAACCCATAGTCCGCTAGTCAAATTCAACCCGTGCATTTCCTAATTGAATTAAACCCACCCGCTCGACCCTTGACGCATGCCAAACAACGCCGTACGAATACCTTAATCCAATTGCATCGTATGCTAGCAGATAAGCATTAGTTAGCTACCGCACACTACACCTTGACGCATGCCAAACTACCGCAGTACGAATACTAAGTAGTACTTATCTGAAATGACGGAGGGCCACACAGGTTTTTAAGAAAACCATGAGCGTAATGAACTTGATATCGTTGTAGAATCGAGTGAATTTAAATGAAGTGTTTTTGAGGCCTTTGCTAGTTTCGCTAAAGAGGTCACTCCCGGTGAAGGGATCGTCGGCTCTTTCCTCATCGAATAAGGTGCAGGATATTTCATAAATATCACTATGCAAAGTAAAAACTATAAAAACAATCAAAAGACAAACCGAGTTTGTAGCATCTGCCAGTTTCGCTAAAGAGGTCACTCCCGGTGAAGGGATCTCGGCTCTTTCCTTATCAAATAAGGTGCTGGATGTTCTATAAGGAACACCGCTATGCAAAGCAAGAACTAGAGCTGCCAGTTTTTAAACAAGTTTCTACAACATCATTAGGTTTCTTTTAGTTTCATTAATCTCATTAATGAAGTCCCATTTTATTATGCTTCACAAGCATCACATTTGAAACAAAATCTGAAATATAACATATATCTCATATATATAATATAAACATTCGTCTCAGGCAGTAATATGATCTCATCACAGAACATTGCATCTGAAGATAACATATGAAATATTAGATATACTAGGAGGTCCGTGTTTTAATACGAGCATGTATAAAACATGGATTCCACAGTCGCGATGAATAGCCAAACCCACATCCCTAGGCCCCTACGAGAGCGGCAAGCAACACTGCCAATTCTAGGGTTAGGAGAACCGGTCTCGACTCCTCGAGATGGTCTCCCATTGGACCCTAGAACCCGGTTACTTGTGCTCCCCGCCTTGGGTCTACCTAATGCGGAAAAGTAAATAATATACAATAGTGACATCATTCTCAGCCCGGAAGTGCCCCAATAAAACAATATTACATACAAATGAATTTTACATGAATGAAAAAGAAAAACTCTCAACTCACATAAAACCCCCGGCTATTCAAAACACGACGATCCAATATAACATATCACAGCAACACATAATATCTCATATCATCAACATAAGCAAGTATGCGTATCCCGATTGTCGTTGATTTATAGCAACGAAGCCGGCGATACACCACATACTACGCTTACGGTCACAGAAAAGAAAGTGTAAAACTACAACAGTTGGAATCCGCAACGTCCTTAAACATCGCATGCCTAACAATTATAAACCCAGCATTTTAGTCTCATTATCGAAAACTCTTTTCAATATCAAGTCGGGCAATTCAACAAGATTCCCGACATCCTGATCGAATGCTCATCGCAAACTTTAGTAGATGGCCGCACCCTCGGATGCCGTCGACGAAGTGCACTAAGGCGGAACACCGCTGCCGCGAGCATCCGAACGGATGCTTTTGGCGATGGGGTTCTCCTACAGTCACTTGGTCGGGGCTATGGGGCGTGGCTATCTATTAAATTTACCCGGCGAGTATCCGCGTACGTTACGTGATTGCGACGGACTTTTGATCGCATCAAAATCCCGTGGCAACCGATCATCTGAGACTAAACTGCTAGATTTATAACATTCAAATTAGTTATCTCATAACTATATGTGGATTCCAAATATTGTATCACATTCCAGATAAATAGACAATGTTAAACTTTCCGATCGAATGATCAAACACCCAAGTTTTCACAAATGGCTCAACACTTGAGCAGAGTTTTAAAAAGTATCTATCACATGCCACAGTACCAATGGTCCAGCCGTAGAAGGGTCAAGCCAACGCCTCACATGTAGCAACGCCGTACTGCCATAAACCCTAAGGTTCAGAGGCAGTTCAGACGGTCACATAATCGAGTTAAGGTTTGTGTTCTTCTAGAGGGTCCACCGCGTTACTTGCACGATTTTCCGAAAGTTTCAAACTTGAGAAAAAAACCAACTTTTGAAAGTTTTCCGACAGGGGTAAAAGTGAGTTACTGATATCCGTTCGAACTTTTTAACAGGTTCTAAATTATCTGGAAAAAACTTAAACGAAGTTAAACTTTCCGATCGAATCAACGAGTTCCCAATACAACCCAGAAAACTCAACAATTGAGAAGAATTAAAAATACCCAGAAGCATCAGGAAATACATAGGGATTTTACTGTGCAAAAAGCAAACAATGATTTCACTGTACGGCCGCGGAACCGCCGCGTGACCCATGCTCATGCCGCGGTTCCGCGGTGCCTTGGGCGAATTACGTTGTCGTTTTTCACACAGTTCCATAAAATTACCTGCTGAATTTTCTGAGCATTTTAAATATGAAAAAAATCAACTTTTTGAAAAATTTCCAGAAGCTAGGGTTTTACGGGTATTCGGAGTTTGATCGGACTTTAAACTTCGTCTAAACTTCGCCTAAATCTCTAGCTTGGCTCTGATACCACTGTACGGTTACTAGGCACTCTCACAAGGGTCTATAAGGCATCAACCATGCCCGATTCAAAATTTAGACGTGCCGAACAATCCTAACCAAGATCTTTAAACTAGAGATTAGGCGAAACAAAGCATGTTAAACACTTTAACATCTAAGAGTTTGGGATTACAACCTTTGTAGTCCGGTCCTTCACTTCTAAAGCTCCATGTTGAGGTCCCTTTGTCGCGATCATTATATTCCCGGACTCTAGAGAGGCTCCACGAAGAGAAAGATGCAAGCTTGCTTCCGATCTTCGATAACTAAGATGATCTACCTTGAAGTTTCTTTAACACAAGCTTTCACTCACTAAATGAAGTGAACACCCTAATCTAAATGGCTAGGATAGATTAGGATGATGAAGTAGGATTTTAGCTCTCATTTGTTTTCTTAATCTCACTCAAAATCATCACTTATAAAAAGCTAGTAAGCTTTTCCATCAAGAACTCAAGGAAGAAGAAGAAGAATCCTTTTGTGATGAATAATGAAACTCTAGTGTGGTTAGAATTGCAACCATAGGTTAAGTATGAAGACTTAACCCATGTAGAGATTTAACTAGGGTAAAGGGTTGGGTTCGGTTAAGGAAATGTCTATGCAAAATATCCAAGTCAAAGTCAAAACTTCAAGAAGCTTCTTGAAAGCTTCATGAAGACTTAACCCTAATCCAAACCCTAACGTCAATTAAACTCCACAAAACATGTTGCATTTATAACCATAACATGTTACAATATTATATATCACATATACAATATTTATTGTAACAAAATAAAATAATACAATTAACATATATCACATATATATCAATGTATTACCCGAGTGAGAAAAAGAATCTTTTAGTGAGCTTATATCAGTTAATATAATTTAATATATCAAATATATAATTATACATTAAATTATCAAATCAGCACTTGATCTGATAATCCGGCTATTTCACAAATAACCGACTAATATAATTTGTATCGGTTCATCGAATCAACACTTGATCCGATGACCCGGCTATATCATATATACCCGGCCGATATCTTGTATCGCGAGAATCTAATACGGTATCACATACACGTATTGTTCTCGGTCCCACACATATCACATATGTGCTCCTACACCGTTTTTCCTGAGCCAAGAAAACTCTGTGTAGGACTCTAAAGAATCGTCAATAGGCCGGCAGTAGGTGATGATCATATCAAACACCGATAAGCTGCAAGCGGTCAGCTAAACGTAACAGCCACCCAGGTATTGAGCGATCAGAAGATCAACAAGATGCCTGTACATTCTCCTGCGAATCCAATCAGTAATACTCCCGTACAGTCCAATCTCTTCGTCTGATATGTCGCATATCTCGTCTAGGGGTGGTAAACGTCAGACCCCAGTAGCTTGATAAGTCATGTCGATATGAGGTCTATAACAGTTCGAGAAACTACTGATAACACTTACCAGTAAATCTCAGCAACCCTGGCCAGGGATTTCCAGTTATAGCCAATCGAACACAGCACAACATCAACTCCCTATACCGGGAGAGACGAATCCCCTCCTATCGCTCATTGCCTCCATGCGATTTGGGACTGTACCCAAAAGCCACCTTTTTGCACGCCCTATTGGACGTGGTATGATGGAAATCAAAGCACAGTGGGAATCACACAAGACTCTATGACGATCTTGGGTCTACAGACTAACCTGTACCAGTGTCACCAGAGAACTGCTATATGACATGAGGTATAATACCATCTGGAAGTTCTCGGCGAGTCCGTCCAGTGTACCCAGTCTCCACTGAGCACCCGTATACCTTCTCTGATGTCAAACACCAAAGGATATGAGATCATCCATCGCCCATTATATGGGTCAAAAAGCGCATACGCTAGTCTACTCTGGATTATCGATGCCCTGTCTCGGTACTCCCACGACTAGGAACATTTCAAGGATGTACTTGGCGATTACACTGTCCTCACTAGTATGATCTGCATCATAGTCCTGGTAGTCAAGTACTCATCCTAAGGGTTTTATCAACATGTAACATAGAGACAATCAGAGTACATGTTAAGATAAAGTGTAACCAGATAGCATACTATCATGTCGAGCAAGAAAGTCCTCCCTATATATATCCAAGTATCCACTACAATATACATCGTATGTACAGTAATGGACTCTAGGGCATACATATAACTAACAAGAGCCACCCAAACATATAAACTAGTTAATTACGACATTCGAATTCCACCATTTTTGTCACGCAAAATTGCCGATAAAACAGTCCCAAAAATCTAAGTTTTAGCATATTTGCTCTCCCCACGCGTGGGCTCACGGTTTGGATCGAGAAGCCGTGAGGTGTTGTGTGGGTACCCCAGGAGGACGAAGGTCAAGCCCACCCCCCAAGACTACCATGAGATGGCCTTAGAGGGTGGGGACCCGGGACCTGCCTCAAAAGGGTTGGCTCGGGTCTGCCCTCCCCTCCTGGCCACCTCATGGTGGCCTCAGAGGGAGGGTTCCTCCTAGCCCCCCAAGCAATAGTTATTTTTGGATACTTTGCTTCCACGAAGGTTCAAGCGAGTTTCGAGTTTGTTTCGACTCCCGGATTGACTTAAAACGTTGGAATTTTGGGGCATAGTGAACTGTTTTTCCGGTTTTGGGAAAACTTGTTGTGTTTGCTATTTGTGCACGGAATTATATTGTCGTAGCTTTTGTTAATTGCTTATGTGATGCATATATGTGTTGTTTATTATTTTCTAATTGCTATACATCGATTAGAAGGGGTTACACGCATCTTGCTTACTTGTGATGTTGCTTGAGATATCTTTATGATGGTTTTGATGGATTGTCGTGATGGATAGCCTTTTATGCGATGTCTGTTGTACAGTTTTAAGTTATTTTGTATATTCATTATTTCGGGGCGAACTCCCGACTTATGGACAGCCGTTTATACCAGTTTGTAAATTCTTTTATTGGGACACGACCGGGTTGAGGTCGATATCACCGTTGTATATTTATTTCTTTTTTGTACTAGGATAAACCCCATGGCGGTGTGCTCGAGAGCCAGGTTCTAGAGGGAAACAGGCCTCCATCTCATGGCGTTAAGACCGGGGTGCCTTACTCTAGAATTGGCGAGCTATTCACCGCACTCGTAGGGGTTTTTAGAATGACCCACGGTGGAGTGCTCAATTTACCGGGTTCTGTGAAGTGCTGGGTGACCCACTCGCTTCGTTTATTAGGGTTTCCTCGCTTCTGGGATTGGCGGATAACTTGCCGCACTCATAGGGGTCTTGGTTCTACATTGTATAGACTATCTACATGGCCGGGGAACGTCGAGTTTCATTTGCGGCTCAAATGAAACCCGGGGCTCCTAGATTATCCGCTTTTCCATATTGCTTATCGCTTTTCTATGATATTGCTTATATCATGCCTGAGCTGGTTATATATATATATATATATGTTGTATATATTTTTCATCCGCGCTAGCCATGACCCCGCTCTGCCGTTAGTTAAGTAACCAAATGGTGCATGATGGTGCCCCATGAAGAATGCGGATGCTATATACGTACATTTTATTTTCGTTCTTTTCTGGTGTGAGAGGTATTAACTGATGGGAAAACATTAATTTTTATTAATGCAAGGAAAAAAAAACCTAAAATATGTCGAAACAAATTTTTCAAAAAAATATAGTCGTATTCTTTTGCTTTGCATAGAGGTATTCGATCAGGAATATCCCGCATCTCATTCGAGGGGGAAAGACCCTAGATCCCTTCACGGGGAGTGATCTCTTGAGCAAAAATTTAGGTTACTATAGATTACTCAGTTTTCTTCAAAACTACTAGTTTTCAAAAGTGAAGCCTAAACCACTCCTTTTCAAAACTGCTCGGTTCCTTCAACAATATAAAGTTCATTATGTTAAAAGTTTTAGCCAAAAACCAGCCACAACCCTCCATTATTTCAGATAGGTACCACTTGGTATTCGTGCTGTGTTTGTTGGCCTCCGTCAAGGCATAGTGTACGGTAGCTGAGTGATGCTGTCACGACCCGAAGGTACGGAACGTGACCGGCACTTAAATTACGAATCGTCTATAGGCGCAACGTAATCTAAGTAAGTCGAAGCCCAGACATCTAAACCATATAAAAGAAGATGTAAAGGAAAACATGCAGAAAACAAGTTAAAAAAAACAAGATCAGATTTTCTCAAAAATTTCGGCAGAGTCTCCTTTGTAAAAACTGGCCCCAAATGGGTACAAACAAGAATAATATATACAAATAATAAAAATGCATCCCCAAGCGGGAGCTAGCTCTACGCCAACAGGCGGAAACAACCACACAATGCACAATAATATACAACGCCAAAGGGCGAGGCTCAAAACACAAAAGAAAACAAATCCACCAAACCATAATAATACATGCGCGACTTTAAGGTCGAAATAAATAACTGGTCCATTAAACTTATCAAGTAATACAAGTTTGGTTCATGGAGCTTACTAGATACCAATGAAATAATAAAAGTACAACGGCCGTCCTGATACAAGTGAACCAGCCTACCAAGCAAATCACCCTGAATGAAATGATGTTCCAGCAAACTGCCAAGGAAATCTGTACATCGAACCTGTAATAAAATTTGGCACAAAGGGGGTGAGTTGCCAACTCATGAGAAGAAGACATCTGCGAAAAGAAATCGAATGCACGAAGCTGTCCTAGGTCATAATAATATACTAATATATCACTAGTCATCTAGTAGTGCAGGGTAATAAACAATGCGTAAGTGCAAATGCTCCGTGCTCGTGTCAGTGCCTCAAACAGTAATATGTCATGTGAATGAGTATGCATGCACCATGAATGTAAAACAATCAATCCTGAAATCTGGATATTTCTGTATAACAAATCTTTAACTTTTATCCTAGTAAAATTTGTATAGAAATCTGAAATATCATCGATGAAATCCATGGAAATCCGTGTCAAGTATCGACACAAAATATATAAATCTCAAGTCTCAATACCTCATAGTCTCAATATCTCATAGTCTCAATATCTCGGGCTCCGTCAGTCCGGATCGGCCCATATCATCAAATCTCACGACAACGGTCGGTATCCGCCGGATATCCACCGCGCCAGACATCACCGGTAGGAAGTTTTCCCCTGCCAGGCTCATCGTCTACAACTCGATCTTCTTGCCCCGGGATACCATACCGGGTCGACCATATACCCGAGACGGGTCATCCACTTCTCGAATCGTGTCTTGAAATCCAACAGAAAATATGAAATCTCATGGTGGACGGCACATACATCACGAGAAAACCGCAACTTATATTTTAAAAAGAGAGGGAGAAAGAGAGAGAAGTTTTTATATATATTCTTACAGTTTTCCCCAAAATCCAGAAATCTCATAGAAATCCAAAATCCCAAAATCATGAGTAACTAAATGGTAAGTGTCGGCATAAGCCCCATAATACTGCATGATAACATGAGAATGTGAATGCATGAAATGTCTAAGTAATAAATGCAATGTCTAGACTAACACCTGAGAGTAATCATAATACTATCTTGATCTACTTTTTAGCTGATTCTATCCATAAAAGATAATATGTTCTAAAGTGTACGTGACATAGCAATTACCGATGATGTGTGTGTGAGCCGGCAAATAAGTGTATGTGGAACATGCGCATCATCGGTAATGGTGCTGGTGTCCTAACAGGCGAGTTTCATATTGACTACAGAAATATATGTATGAACATGCAACGTGATGATTACAATCTGAATATAAAGGTAAAATGTGTACTAACTACTCATTTGGAATATACATATCCAACTACAACTATATGACTCGAGCCTAAACTAGTATCTATCTAATCCCCTAAGGAACTAAACTAAAGGAACTAGTCGATAGGAAATAAGAATCCACCTAAGGTCTGAGTCCATATCTGCAATAGTCGGCGATCCAGCCTCAATAGCGTCACGTACGTAGTACGGCTTCCACAAATCAAGAGTGCAGATCAATTATCACATCTATGCCTCGTACGGTATAATCTATTGTACGGCATCCCAATATCGGGGTACAGGTCAAGTATCACCTACGTACATCATCATTCGTTTAATATCTCATTAAATAATGTCATGATAAAAGGTACTGTACTGTAATTGCATACATCCCAATATCATCAATCATATATCATGTCTGCGTAAATATCCATTGTCAATTAGTCCTCAAAAATATCATGTCACATTTATCATATCTTGATCAAGTCACATATATCAAGTCGTGATTAAGTCATATATATATATCATATCGTAATTAAGTTACACATATCTCATATCGTAATCAAGTCACAGGTTACAGTCCGGGTTTTATTTTTAGAGTCTCATGTACCTCAATATCATCACCACCTATTATTGTTTATGTATACATATCCATTATCTCATTTTCTAATGATCCGCTAACATCATAACACGAATGTATAGCCAAGAAATCACGGCATCAAGCCCAGTTATATTGTTTCATCCCTATGTATCATATCACATCCTTATATCACATATACATATTGTGTATATTTATACCTACACATAGTCCTATATATATACAGATACACATATACACCAAGTCAGGTTTCTGTGTGTGCGTGTGTGTGTGTCTATCTGAAACCTACGAATCTCCTCCAAGATGTTCATCCTTAGGTAAGGTCTTTCTAAATCAGTTTAGTCCACCCTAAGGTCATTACTAGGGTCCTACTCATCGAGAATCTAAGGTCACGTCTGGCCTCCTAATGACAACAAGTAATATTCCTATTCTACGTTTGCGGGGTGCTAAACGCCATCCACCCGACTTCCTCCGTAAATATACATCTACTCACCTGGTTCTTGTCTGCCGAAAACGATGTCGCCCTCCTCTTCTTCCTCGTCCGAAGTCCATGTGAGGGGTACCTATATGTAAACTCATATAATATCGTAAACTGAATCACGGACAAAACCAAAACGACGCATGAAACGTGCATATGTTAAAATCTATGACCCGCTTATGCCAAAGAACCAAATATCGCTCGATATCGGCGTACAAACGCCGATTGATCGAGATAAAACACCAACAAACAACTCGTAGTTTTAAAACTCATTACTTATAATATAAAACATGATTTAATTCATCGAAACCCTAAAATCGATCAAATCGTCCGATTTCGTAAAACCTGAAAACGCCAATTTACCGTTTTACTTCAAAACTTGAAGTTTAAATGAAACTAATGGTCATAATGCTCATTAAATAGCATAACTAAATTATAGAGACCACTACTATATTTTTAACACCTTAATTTGTATTAAATTGAAATTCTAGTTTGCAAACTTGCCCGATTTTGATACTTTTAAGCAAAATTTCACAATTTCAATTCTAGACTTGATTTTGCATGAATTAACTTATTAAACTACAATTCATGATGATAATAATATAATGAAACCATAATTAAATTTTAAATCTCATTTATATAAGAATTTCTAAAAACTAGTTAGCAAAATAGCATTTTTATCACAATTTTCTATTATCAACCTCAAATTAGTAACTAAATTAGGTTTTTCATTCCGATAACATGTTAATATTCTCATTAAAACAAAAATCTAATAATAAAAACCTTAATTAGAATTTTATATCACCAATATATATGTTTTATAAAAACCTAGTTAGCTAAATTGCTTAATTAAAACAATTTTGAATGAACAAATTATTATTCAACAACCATGCAAGATTTTTCTATTCTAAAAATGTTAAACTAGCTATTATAACCCTACTTAATTAATAAAAACCATAACTTGATTTTATAAACCCTAACATGAATTTTGAAACTTGCAATTGAAACCACAATTAATTTTGCAATTAAGCTAGATTAATAAAGCAAACAACAACTTAACTATGGTTTAGGATTTTATACCTCAAAGGTTGTGGATCAACATGAAAACTTAGCTTCCCAAAAAATGCTAATTTGCTCGAAGAACCAAGCTAAAATGAGCAAGGAATGGTGGTAGGAATTAAATTAGGGATTTGTGGATTTTTATTTGGATTTTTGTAGGATTTTTGATGATTTTTGGAGGGAAATTAAATTTGGAAAATGGGGGGGGGGGGCTGCCATGGGGGATGAGGCCGGCCACAACATGAGGAAGAGGGAGAGAAAGAAAGAGTGAGGAATTGTGTAGAAACTTCACCCAAAATATCACTTCACTTTAAGTCTTTTCATCACTTTATTTAATTTTATTCATTTCTTTTCTAATACTACTAAAGAAAATTCTAGAGACTTGAAAAAATTTGGAAATAAATTTTGCATGATACACACTAGATTCTAGTATGAAATGGTTCACTTCTGCAAATTAAACCCATTCAAATTTATAATTTACACTAATTTAGTGTATAAATAAAGCTTATGTTAATATTTAAAATAATTAATTTAGGAAAAATATTTAATTAAACTAAAAATTTATAAGTGACTAAATAAACATCATTTACTAGTAATTACATAATTAAAATAGGTCTTTTTAAAATTTATAATGAAAAATAATTACGGTTTTGTTTTACGAAAAATACGTTTTACTTTACTGAAAATCATAAAATTCACTAAAAGAATTTTATTTATTTAATTATTTGTTTATTTATTTTTAAAACGTTACAATCTTCCCCCCTTTAAGAAATTCGGTCCCCGAATTTAAATTAAAACTCCCCCCAATTACTAAAACATTCAGCCAAAACACTCAAATCGTCGGGGCTCCGAAATCATCAATATATAACTAAAATAAACTCCGTCAAGCATAACGCAACCATCGGAGTTATGGTGAAAATAAAATATCAAAACCCAGTACGAAAATCAACATAATATACATCAAAACTATAACTTATATAGTGCGCGTCGTAGTAAAATCAGCTAAACATCTTAATAAAGAAACACGCAAAAACCTCTTTTTAAAATCGCTGTGCGATGCACGCATCACGGCATAATTAGCGGATGTTTATTTAAAAAATAGCTATATATATATATATATATATATATATATATATATATATCTTTTATTTAACATACACGTTCTGCATGCTTACTAAATCAAATAGTAATGATTATAAAAACATACTGCTCCAACTAAAATCAATCCCAATCACATCATAAAAATATCATGTGCGTCCAGTGCGCACTGAAATCGAAACCAAATACAGATGCCATGAATACACACAGAAACAAAACTGAGTGCAACGGGTGTGCACCAAAAACATCTGTCAAGTGCAACGGGCGTGCACGACACTAATATCGGGTGTATCTAATCTGCACAAAACCCCAATTTAGTGCATCTGATGTGCACAAATTGCATCAGGTGCACCAAATGTGCGCAAGAATCTCAATCAGGTGCACATGGTGCACGAAAACATACACCGAATATCAAAATCAAAATCACAGTACGAAAATGCTTGAAAACTAGGTCAAAGCAAATGTCAAAATCATGTGTAACCCATATGCACGAAATCAAATCAATATCTCAAAATGTGTAAAACCAAATCGAGTGCATTGGGTATGTACAAAACAACATCAATACAACTGATATATGAAACACGAATAAAGTGTAATAAAAGTACATATAGGAAATACCAATCGTAGCACAAATTCCTCAAAATACCAAAATCCAAACAACGGAAATATGAAATTCAATTCACCAAATCACAATTGTAAACACTATCATCAATGTGCGCCTTTTCTAACGTCGACCGATTGGACTCTTTTCCTCATCGCTGTGCTGACTGCGCTGCAACCGGCTATGCTAATATCGAGAGCCTCTCGTGTAATCTATCCCTTCACTTGATATCCGGACTACGTTAAACTTTTCGATCGATTCATCAAAATCCCATAATTCCCCGAGAGCTCAACACTCAAGTACAGTTTAAAAATATCCAGTACAAGCCCCAGCATCTGCGAACTAGTTGTAGAAGGGCAAACCCAAGCCTCACTAATGGAACCGCGGAACTGCCGTAAACCCTAAGGTTCAAAGGCGTTCTCGTGGTCATTATGTCGAGTTAGGGTTTCATTCTTCTAGAGGGTCCATAGAAATACCTGCATGTTCTTCCGAATACCTTAAACTTGGGAAAAAGGGTTTCTGACAATCGTTCGTACCTTTTAACTTCGTCTGGACGGCATGTGAATACCCTTCGTCCGTACGCTAAACAATGCTTCAATCCTCAAGAATAAACGATACCCTAATGGTCATCACATACGATCCGCAGCTCCCTCTGCCCGTGCGACCGTTGTAACAGAAACTACCCTCCGATATCGACGAAGATAGATCAAAGGAACGAATGAAATATGGTGCAAAGAAATGTACATCCTAAGGCTCCTTAAGCAGAGTAGCGTATCGTAAGTATGCCGCGGATCATACCCACGGTACGTCACTTTACCTAAGTCACCTACTCCATCAACCAAGGGTCACCCTAGACTTATACAAAGGTTAAACCTAGCGCTCTGATACCAACTTTGTCACGACCCGATGGTACGGAATGTGACCGGAACTTAAATTACGAAGCGTCTAGAGGCGCAACGTAATCTAAGTAAGCCGAAGCCCAGACATCTAAACCATATAAAAGAAGGTGTACAGGAAAACATGCAGAAAACAAGTTAAGGAAAACATGCAGAAAACAAGTTAAATAAAACTAGTCCCAAACGGGTACAAACAAAAATTTCCTCAAAAATTTCGGCAGAGTCTCCTTTGTAAAAACTGGTCCCAAACGGGTACAAACAAGAATAATATACACAAACAATAAAATGGCATCCCCAAGCGGGAGCTAGCTCTATGCCAACAGGCGGAAACAATCACACAATGCACAATAATATACAACGCCAAAAGGCGAGGCTCAAAACTCAAAAGAAAACAAATCCACCAAACCATAATAATACATGCGCGACTCTAAGGTCGAAATAAATAACTGGTCCTTTAAACTTATCAAGTAATACAAGTTTGGTTGATGGAGCTTGCTAGATACCAATGAAATAATAAAAGTACAACGGCGGTCCTGATACAAGTGAACCAACCTACCAAGTCACCTTGAATGAAATAATGTTCCAGTAAACTGCCAAGAAACCTGTACATCGAACCTGTAATAAAATTTAGCACAACGGGGGTGAGTTGCCAACTCATGAGAAGAAGACATCTGCGAAAAGAAATCGAATGCACGACGCTGTCCTAGGTCATAATAATATACTAATATATCACTAGTCATCTAGTAGTGCAGGGTAATAAACTACGCGTAAGTGCAAATGCTCCGTGCTCGTGTCAGTGCCTCAAATAGTAATATGTCATGTGAATGAGTATGCATGCACCATGAATTTAAAACAATCAATCCAGAAATCTGGATATTTCTGTATAACAAATCTTTAACTTTTATCCTGGTAAAATTTGTATAGAAATCTGAAATATCATCGATGAAATCCATGGAAATCCGTGTCCAGTATCGACAAAAAACATATAAATCTCAAGTCTCAATACCTCATAGTCTCAATATCTCATAGTCTCAATATCTCGGGCTCCGTCAGTCCGGATCGGCCCATATCATCAAATCTCACGACAACGGTCGGTATCCTCCATATATCCGCCGCGCCAGACATCACCGGTAGGTAGTCTTCCCCTGCCAGGCTCATCGTCTACAACTCGATCTTCTTGCCCCGAGGTACCATACCGGGCCCACAATATACCCGAGACGGTTCATCCACTCCTCGAATCGAGTCTCGAAATCCAACAGAAAACATGAAATCTCATGGTGGACGACACATACATCACGAGAAAACCGCAACTTATATTTTAAAAAGAGAGGGAGAAAGAGAGAGAAGTTTTTATATATATTCTTACGGTTTTCCCCAAAATCCAGAAATCTCATAGAAATCAAAAATCCCAAAATCATGAGTAACTAAATGGTAAGTGTAGGCATAAGCCCCATAATACTGCATGATAACATGAAAATGTGAATGCATGAAATGTCTAAGTAATAAATGAAATGTCTAGACTAACACCTGAGAGTAATCACAATACTATATTGATCTAGCTTTAAGCTGATTCTATCGATAAAAGATAATATGTTCTAAAGTGTACGTGACATAGCAATTATCGATGATGTATGTGTGAGCCGGCAAATAAGTGTACGGGGAACATGCGCATCATCGGTAATGGTGCTGGTGTCCTAACAGGCAGAGTTTCATATTGACTACAGAAATATATGTATGAACATGCAACGTGATGATTACAATCTGAATATAAAGGTAAAATGTGTACTAACTACTCATTTGGAATATACATATCAAACCACAACTATATGACTCGAGCCTAAACTAGTATCTATCTAACCCCCTAAGGAACTAAACTAAAGGAACTAGTCGATAGGAAATAAGAATCCACCTAAGGTCTGAGTCTATATCTGCAATAGTCGGCGATCCAGCCTCAATAGCGTCACGTACGTAGTACGGCTTTCTCAAATCAAGAGTGCGGATCAATCATCACTTCTATGCCTCGTACGGTAAAATCCATCGTACGGCATCCCAATATCGGGGTACGGGTCAAGTATCACCTACGTACGTCATCATTCGTTTAATATCATCGTCAAATAATGTCATGATCAAAGGTACTGTACTGTAATCGCATACATCCCAATATCATCAATCATATATCATGTCTGCATAAATATCCATTGTCAATTATACCTTAGAAATATCATGTCACATATATCATATCTTGATCAAGTCACATATATCAAGTCGTGATTAAGTCACATATATATCATATCATAATTAAGTTACACATATCTCATATCGTAATCATGTCACAGGTTACAGTCCGGGTTCTATTTTTAGAGTCTCACGTACCTCAATATCATCACCACCTATTATTGTTTATGTATACATATCCATTATCTCATTTTCTAATGATCCTCTAACATCATAACACGAATGTATAGCCAAGAAATCATGGCATCAAGCCCAGTTATATTGTTTCATCCCTATGTATCATATCATATCCTTATATCACATATACAAGTTGTGTATATATATACCTACACATAGTCCTATATATATACACATACACATATACACCAAGTCAAGTTTCTGTGTGTGCGTGTGTGTGTGTCTATCTGAAACCTACGAATCTCCTCCAAGATGTTCATCCTTAGGTAAGGTCTTTCTAAATCAGTCTAGTCCAACCTAAGGTCATTACTAGGGTCCTACTTACCGAGAATCTAAGGTAACGTCTGGCCTCCTAATGACAACAAGTAATATTCCTATTCTACGTTTTCGGGGGTGCTAAACGCCATCCACCCGACTTCCACCATAGATATACATCTACTCAGCTGGTCCGTGTCTGCCGAAAACGATGTCGCCCTCCTCTTCTTCCTCGTCCGAAGTCCACGTGAGGGGTACCTATATGCAAACTCATATAATATCGTAAACTGAATCACGGACAAAACCAAAACGACGCACGAAACGCGCATAGGTTAAAACCTATGACCTGCTCATGCCAAAGAACCAAATATCGCTCGATATCGGCGTACAAACGCCGATTGATCGAGATAAAACACCAACAAACAACTCGTAGTTTTAAAACTCATTAATTATAATATAAAACATGATTTAATTCATCGAAACCCTAAAATCGATCAAATCGTCCGATTTCGTAAAACCCGAAAACGCCAATTTACCGTTTTACTTCAAAACTTGATGTTTAAATGAAACTAATGGTCATAATGCTCATTAAATAGCATAACTAAATTATAGAGACCAGTACTATATTTTTAACACCTTAATTTGTATTAAATTGAAATTCTAGTTTGCAAACTTGCCCGATTTCGATACTTTTAAGCAAAATTTCACAATTTCACTTCTAGACTTGATTTTGCATGAATTAACTTATTAAACTAAAATTCATGATGATAATAATATAATGAAACCATAATTAAATTTTAAATCTCATTTATTTAAGAATTTCTAAAATCTAGTTAGCAAAATAGCATTTTTATCACAATTTTCTATTATCAACCTCAAATTAGTAACTAAATTAGATTTTTCATTCCGATAACATGTTAATATTCTCATTAAAACAACAATCTAATAATAAAAACCATAATTAGAATTTTATATCACCAATATATATGTTTTATAAAAACCTAGTTAGCTAAATTGCTTAATTAAAACAATTTTGAATGAACAAATTATTATTCAACAACCATGCAAGATTTTTCTATTCTAAAAATGTTAAACTAGATATTTTAACCGTACTTAATTAATAAAAACCATAACTTGATTTTATAAACCCTAACTTAAATTTTGAAACTTGCAATTGAAACCACAATTAATTTTGCAATTAAGCTAGATTAATAAAGCAAATAACAACTTAACTATGGTTTAGGATTTTATACCTCAAAGGTTGTGGATCAACATGAAAACTTAGCTTCCCAAAAAATGCTAATTTGCTCGAAGAACCAAGCTAAAATGAGCAAGGAATGGTGGTAGGAATTAAATTAGGGATTTGTGGATTTTTATTTGGATTTTTGTAGGATTTTTGATGATTTTTGGAGGGAAATTAAATTTGGAAAATGGGGGGGGGGGGCTGCCATGGGGGATGAGGCCGGCCACAACATGAGGAAGAGGGAGAGAAAGAAAGAGTGAGGAATTGTGTAGAAACTTCACCCAAAATATCACTTCACTTTAAGTCTTTTCATCACTTTATTTAATTTTATTCATTTCTTTTCTAATACAACTAAAGAAAATTCTAGAGACTTGGAAAAATTTGGAAATAAATTTTGCATGATACACACTAGATTTTAGTATGAAATGGTTCACTTCTGCAAATTAAACCCATTCAAATTTATAATTTACACTAATTTAGTGTATAAATAAAGTTTATGTTAATATTTAAAATAATTAATTTAGGAAAAATATTTAATTAAACTAAAAATTTATAAGAGACTAAATAAACATCATTTACTAGTAATTACATAATTAAAATAGGTCTTTTTAAAATTTATAATGAAAAATAATTACGGTTTAGTTTTACGAAAAATACGTTTTACTTTACTGAAAATCATAAAATTCACTTAAAGAATTTTATTTATTTAATTATTTATTTATTTATTTTTAAAATGTTACAATCTTCCCCCCTTTAAGAAATTCGGTCCCCGAATTTAAATTAAAACTCCATCCAATTACTAAAATATTCAGCCAAAACACTCAAATCGTTGGGGCTCCGAAATCATCAATATATAACTAAAATCAACTCCGTCAAGCATAACGCAACCATCAGAGTTATGGTGAAAATAAAATATCAAAATCCAATACGAAAACCAACATAATATACATCAAAACTATAACTTATATAGTGCGCGTCGTAGTAAAATCAGCTAAATATCTTAATAAAGAAACACGCAAAACCTCTTTTTAAAATCGCCGTGCGATGCACGCGTCACGGCATAAGTAGCAGACGTTTATTTAAAAAATAGCTATACATATATATATATATATATATATATATATATATATATCTTTTATTTAACATACACGTCCTGCCTGGTTACTAAATCAAATAGTAATGATTATAAAAACATACTGCTCCAACTAAAATCAATCCCAATCACATCATAAAAATATCATGTGCGTCCGGTGCGCACTGAAATCGAAACCAAATACAGATGCCATGAATACGCATAGAAACAAAACTGAGTGCAACGGGTGTGCACCAAAAACATCTGTCAAGTGCAACGGGCGTGCACGACACTAATATCAGATGTATCTAATCTGCACAAAACCCCGATTTAGTGCATCTGATGTGCACATTTTGCATCAGGTGCACCAAATGTGCGCAAGAATCTCAATTAGGTGTACATGGTGCACGAAAACATACACCGAATATCAAAATCAAAATCACAGTACGAAAATGCATGAAAACTAGGTCGAAGCAAATGTCAAAATCATGTGTAACCCATATGCACGATATCAAATCAATATCTCAAAACGTGTAAAACCAAATCGAGTGCACTGGGTATGTACAAAACAACATCAATACAACTGATATATGAAACACGAATAAAGTATAATAAAAGTACATATAGGAAATACCAATCGTAGCACAAAATCCTCAAAATACCAAAATCCAAACAACGGAAATATGAAATTCAATTCACCAAATCACAATTGTAAACACTATCCATCAATGTGCGCCTTTTCTAACGTCGACTGATTAGACTCGTCTCCTCATCGCTGTGCTGACTGCGCTGCAACCGGCTATGCTAATATCGAGCCTCTCGTGTAATCTATCCCTTCACCTGATATTCGAACTACGTTAAACTTTTCGATCGATTCATCAAAATCCCATAATTCCCCGAGAGCTCAACACTCAAGTACAGTTTAAAAATATCCAGTACATGCCCCAGCATCTGCGAAGCAGCTGTAGAAGGGCAAACCCAAGCCTCACTAATGGCACCGCGAAACTGCCGTAAACCCTAAGGTTCAAAGGCGTTCTCATGGTCATTATATCGAGTTAGGGTTTCATTCTTCTAGTGGGTCTATAGAAATACCAGCATGTTCTTCCGAATACCTTAAACTTGGGAAAATGGGTTTCTGACAATCGTTTGTACCTTTTAACTTCGTCTGGACGGCATGTGAATACCCTTCGTCCGCACGCTAAACAATTCTTCAATCCTCAAGAATAAACGATACCCTAATGGTCATCACATACGATCCGCAGCTCCCTCTGCCCGTGCGACCGTTGTAACAGAAACCACCCTCCGATATCGACGAAGATAGATCAAATGAACGAATAAAATATGGTGCAAAGAAATGTACATCCTAAGGCTCCATAAGCAGAGTAGCGTATCGTAAGTATGCCGCGGATCATACCCACGGTACGTCACTCTACCTAAGTCACCTACTCTATCAACCAAGGGTCACCCTAGACTTATACAAAGGTTAAACCTAGCGCTCTGATACCAACTTTTTCACGACCCGAAGGTACGGAACGTGACCGGAACTTAAATTACGAAGCGTCTAGAGGTGCAACGTAATCTAAGTAAACCGAAGCCCAGACATCTAAACCATATAAAAGAAGATGTAAAGGAAAACATGCAGAAAACAAGTTAAAAAAAAAAAAGATCAAATTTCCTCAAAAATTTCGGCAGAGTCTCCTTTGTAAAAACTGGTCCCAAACGGGTACAAACAAGAATAATATATACAAACAATAAAAGGCATCCCCAAGCGGGAGCTAGCTCTATGCCAACAGGCGGAAACAACCACACAATGCACAATAATATACAACGCCAAAGGGCGAGGCTCAAAACTCAAAAGAAAACAAATCCACCAAACCATAATAATACATGCGCGACTCCAAGGTCGAAATAAATAACTGGTCCTTTAAACTTATCAAGTAATACAAGTTTGGTTGATGGAGCTTACTAGATACCAATGAAATAATAAAAATAGAACGGCGGTCCTGATACAAGTGAACCAACCTACCAAGCAAATCACCCTGAATGAAATGATGTGCCAGCAAACTGCCAAGGAAACCTGTACATCAAACCTGTAATAAAATTTGGCACAACGGGGGTGAGTTGCCAACTCGTGAGTAGAAGACATCTGCGAAAAGAAATCGAATGCACGACACTGTCCTAGGTCATAATAATATACTAATATATCACTAGTCATCTAGTAGTGCAGGGTAATAAACTACGCGTAAGTGCAAATGCTCCGTGCTCGTGTCAGTGCCTCAAATAGTAATATGTCATGTGAATGAGTATGCATGCACCATGAATGTAAAACAATCAATCCTGAAATCTGGATATTTCTGTATAACAAATCTTTAACTTTTATCCTGGTAAAATTTGTATAGAAATCTGAAATATCATCGATGAAATCCATGGAAATCCGTGTCAAGCATCGACACAAAACATATAAATCTCAAGTCTCAATAGCTCATAGTCTCAATATCTCATAGTCTCAATATCTCGGGCTCCGTCAGTCCGGATCGGGTCATATCATCAAATCTTACGACAACGGTCGGTATCCTCCGGATATCCGCCGCGCCAGACATCACCGGTAGGTAGTCTTCCCCTGCCAGGCTCATCATCTACAACTCGATCTTCTTGCCCCGGGGTACCATACCGGGCCCACCATGTACCCGAGACGGTTCATCCACTCCTCGAATCGGGTCTCGAAATCCTACAGAAAACATGAAATCTCATGGTGGACGACACATATATCACGAGAAAACCGCAACTTATATTTTAAAAAGAGAGGGAGAAAGAGAGAGAAGTTTTTATATATATTCTTATGGTTTTCCCCAAAATCCAGAAATCTCATAGAAATTCAAAATCCCAAAATCATGAGTAACTAAATGGTAAGTGTCGGCATAAGCCCCATAATACTGCATGATAACATGAAAATGTGAATGCATGAAATGTCTAAGTAATAAATGCAATGTCTAAACTAACACCTGAGAGTAATCACAATACTATATTGATCTAGCTTTTAACTGATTCTATCCATAAAAGATAATATGTTCTAAAGTGTACGTGACATAGCAATTACCGATGATGTGTGTGTGAGCCGGCAAATAAGTGTACGTGGAATATGCGCATCATCGGTAATGGTGCTGGTGTCCTAACAGGCAGAGTTTCATATTGACTACAGAAATATATGTATGAACATGCAACGTGATGATTACAATCTGAATATAAAGGTAAAATGTGTACTAACTACTCATTTGGAATATACATATCTAACTACAAATATATGACTCGAGCCTAAACTAGTATCTATCTAACCCCCTAAGGAACTAAACTAAAGGAACTAGTCGATAGGAAATAAGAATCCACCTAAGGTCTGAGTCCATGTCTGCAATAGTCAGCGATCCAGCCTCAATAGCGTCACGTACGTAGTACGGCTTCCTCAAATCAAGAGTGCGGATCAATCATCACATCTATGCCTCGTACGGTAAATTCCATCGTACGGTATCACAATATCGGGGTACGGGTCAAGTATCACCAACGTATATCATCATTCGTTTAATATCATCGTCAAATAATGTAATGATCAAAGGTACTGTACTGTTATCGCTTACATCCTAATATCATCAATCATATATCATGTCTGCGTAAATATCCATTGTCAATTAGTCCTCAGAAATATCATGTCACATATATCATATCCTGATCAAGTCACATATATCAAGTCGTGATTAAGTCACATATATATATCATATCGTAATTAAGTTACACATATCTCATATCGTAATCAAGTCACAGGTTATATTCCGGATTCTATTTTTAGAGTCTCATGTATCTCAATATCATCACCACCTATTATTGTTTATGTATACATATCCATTATCTCATTTTCTAATGATCCGCTAATATCATAACACGAATGTATAGCCAAGAAATCACGGCATCAAGCCCAGTTATATTGTTTCATCCCCATGTATCATATCACATCCTAATATCATATATACACGTTGTGTATATATATACCTACACATAGTCCTATATATATACACATACACATATACACCAAGTCAAGTTTCTGTGTGTGTGTGTGTGTGTGTGTGTGTGTGTCTATCTGAAACCTACGAATCTCCTCCAAGATGTTCATCCTTAGGTAAGGTCTTTCTAAATCAGTCTAGTCCAACCTAAGGTCATTACTAGGGTCCTACTCATCGAGAATCTAAGGTCACGTCTGGCCTCCTAATGACAACAAGTAATATTCCTATTCTACGTTTGCGGGGGTGCTAAACGCCACCCACCCGACTTTCCCCGTAGATATATATCTACTCACCTGGTCCTTGTCTGCCGAAAACGATGTCGCCCTCCTCTTCTTCCTCGTCCGAAGTTCACGTGAGGGGTACCTATATGCAAACTCATATAATATCGTAAACTGAATCACGGACAAAACCAAAACGACGCACGAAACGTGCATAGGTTAAAACCTATGACCCGCTCATGCTAAAGAACCAAATATCGCTCGATATCGGCATACAAACGCCGATTAATCGAGGTAAAACACAGACAAACAACTCGTAGTTTTAAAACTCATTACTTATAATATAAAACTTGATTTAATTCATCGAAGCCCTAAAATCGATCAAATCGTCCGATTTCGTAAAAACCGAAAATGCCAATTTACCGTTTTACTTCAAAACTTGATGTTTAAATGAAACTAATGGTCATAATGCTCATTAAATAGCATAACTAAATTATATAGACCACTACCACTACTACAAAGAAGGGTTGCCCCTACGGATATATCCGTAGGTGCAACCCACTGCCCCTACGGTTATATACGTAGGGGCGAAAAAATACCCCGTAGGTGCAAAGGCCGCAGGTGCAAGTTGAGGCCCTGAACTTATCCCTACGGTTAAATTCTTGCCCCTACGGATATGTATGTAGGTCCAGTTTCCCCTACGGATTAAGCCGTAAGGTATAATATTTTATATTATTTACGGTTTATTTTAATAAATTACTTAGACCTACGGCTATAGCCGTAGGGGCATGTACTACCCCCTACGGATATATTCGTAGGTACTTTTCCATAGGGGCACAAATTCAGGATTCCTGATATGTGCCCCTACGGATAACGCCGTAGGGGAATGTCAGTAGCCCCTACGGATATCTCCGTAGGGGGATTCCCAAACACCTGGCACTGACATCTGGGGGAAATATCAGTTACTGCTGATATTTAGCCCCTACGGATATATCCGTAGGGGTAACGTGTAGGCCTACGGATTAATCCGTAGGTACATATTGTCTGAAATTTTTTTTAAAAGATGTCCTGCTTGATTTTTTCCCGCCCTGTGCATAATAATGTATACATCAATCAAATCATATATTGCAGTATTCATAATCACATCTCACGCATATATATAATATACAAAAGAAACACAAAAACTGAATATGATATAAATACAAACCAATATGAATATCGTTTCAAAATGTAGTACAATGTGTATGATATAAATAAATACATGTTTCAAAAAAAAAGAACCAAAAATCTACCCTAGCTCGGTCCAGCTCGGTCCTGCTCCTCGGTCAATAAACTCTGCAATTCGTCGCGAGCGGGAGTCTGAGTGGGCGGTGGAGCTACAGGAGCTGTCTGCGGAACTGCAGCCGAAGGAGATGCGTGTGGAGGCTCGGCCGATCTACCCTGTCGCGTCTGGATATAACTTGTGTAAGAAGCGTGTAAGAACTGTTTATTATTCGAATTCGTATCATTATTAAGTTATTTCGAAACCCTGTTTGGATATCTAGTTTGGAAAAGCGTTGTTTATTTCAATTACATATGTATGTATGATTAATAAAACATAAGTCTACAACCAAATAAGCTCAGGCTATGTATTGATATTGGATATGTTGATATCTATAATATGACATTATATTTTACTATTAAGTAGTATACATACCAGCATCCCATTCAACTCCTGAACGGTGGCCTTCAAGCTCTCCTGTTCCTGCTGGATACGTCGCTAACTGGAGACGGAGGAAGTAACCACCGGGGTGGAGTCCAACCTCATATGGGCCCTGCTAGAGCCCAGTCCTCGGCCTATCTCCAAACCTCCGTGGTGCCGTCCGTGTGCGGCGTCCAGGACTGGGGTCAGCAGCCTCGAATGTTGCCTTCCCCCTAGCAACTGTCAGAACATTATATTTAGCACATACTGGTCTATAAAATTGACAAGAAATACCAAAATCAACAAATTCAAAGCCTTACCTACAGAGATAGAAGATGTGCTCCTCTGGTATCTGCATGTATCAAAATTTGAATAATATTAATTAATTTCAGTACATACATACTAACAAGGTAAACTCGCATATAGCGCTGCTTACACATATGACAGGGAGTGAACAAGCTCTTGTAGATCATCAGGCGCAAATCTAATCTCATCAAGCAGCCCATGATAATGAGTTGGACGACTAAGAGCAAAAGAAATGTGTTTATATTTATGATATAGCATTCTAAATCAATATACATGCCCTATATAATATATAAACATACCTGGAGGAACGGGAGTGACCTCTGTCCCTGATATGGACGCATCACCACCAACTAGACAATCAAACATTGACAATATAAGTAATTTTGACATAAATATGCATGGATATCTATAATATTACATTCAAAATGGATATTAGAGAGCGCACCTGCAGTGAGAAGTGGTAAAAGTATCACCCAACTAGGGTGTAATTTACAGAATCAGTTGAGACTCTTAAAAGTTATAGAAGAACCCGACCTGCACAAATCTGATGTATGCTTTCCATTGGACACTAAGAAGTCTCTAAAGGTAAAAGCCTATGTGAAAGCCATCATTAGTTCATATCAGAAGATTGATGCTGAAACAGAGAACGAGAAATGTCATTTTTTTCTTCTTCCGCCACATTACTGTCTTCTCCTTCTGCCACATTACTGTCTTCTCCTTCTTATGATGTGCGCATGCAAATTCAATGACTATATTGAGAATATTGATTAATAGTGGGTAGGAAAAGTATTTCTCAAATGGCTTTTTCGTCTTAAAACCATAAACTACTAAGTAATGACATACATAATTTTTTTAGTATAAAGGTTGTTATTTTAAGTTTTCCCTTATAGAGATATGATCTAACTGCATCTATCAACTATAAGTATGCAGAAAATTATGATAAGAAATCATAAGAAAGGGTCGTAGCCATGCATAACTTTGAATCTACATACCAAATCATGCAAAAGCATGCACTTATTGTCACCTTGCCTTAGAATATAAAATATCTTGGAAGACTATAAGCGAGCATTTAAATCTCGATAGCTTTTGACTTCAACATATATTTTTCTCAAGTACCATGAAATATACTTGCTCCGTATAAACCGTTTTCAGGAAGATAGATTAATAATGACAAATTATCCATTGTGGCTCACTAGATTAGCATTTTCTCTTCTATTGACCATCTTTCTAATCAGCTTGGTAAATTTATTCGGAACCGGCTGCGAATCATTAAAAGACATGCATAAGAAAGAGAACTAAAATACAGATATATAGCATACCGATACATCGAAACTTCATAGTTGCGATAGCAATCCAGAGATATTTATTTCTACACACGTGGTGCGCGTGCGAATGCGTCAGGCATCATGGACAAATATTTCAGAACATGGAAAGTATTATTCGTATAAAGTAATTAAACTTTTAAACACCTTGGGTAGATATTTTCTTAGTTGATGCAATCATATCATGAGGACTAAATTTAAGCTATTATACATATGCTTATGTATTTTTCTAACCTAAAATATCACACACACACACAGAGAGAGAGAGAGAACACCTGGTAGGTAAATAAATCAGGTAGCAGGATCCTGAAGAAATAGAGTCCATAGCATTGCTCATCATCATCATCCATGATCCCTTTGATAATATTTTTTCAAAGGGATCACGGATGATGATGATGAGCAATGCAATGGACTCCATTTCTTCAGGATCCTGCTACCTAATTTCTCTATCTACCTAGTGTTCTCCCCCCCTCTCTCTCTCTCTCTGTGTGTGATATATTAGATTAGAAAAATACATAAGCATATGTATAATAGCTTAAATTTAGTCATCATGATATTATTGCATCAACTAAGAAAATATCTACCCAAGGTGTTTAAAAGTTTTAATTACTTTATACGAATAATACTTTCCATGTTCTGAAATATTTGTCCATGATGCCTGACGCATTCGCACGAGCACCACGTGTGTAGAAATAAATATCTCTGGATTGCCATCGCAACTATGAAGTTTCGATGTATCGGTATGCTATATATCTGTATTTTAGTTCTCTTTCTTATGCATGTCTTTTAATGATTCGCAGCCGGTTCCGAATAAATTTACCAAGCTGATTAGAAAGATGGTCAATAGAAGAGAAAATGCTAATCTAGTGAGCCACAATGGATAATTTGTCATTATTAATCCATCTTCCTGAAAACGGTTTATACGGAGCAAGTATATTTCATGGTACTTGAGAAAAATATATGTTGAAGTCAAAAGCTATCGAGATTTAAATGCTCGCTTATAGTCTTCCAAGATATTTTATATTCTAAGGCAAGGTGACAATAAGTGCATGCTTTTGCATGATTTGGTATGTAGATTCAAAGTTATGCATGGCTACGACCCTTTCTTATGATTTCTTATCATAATTTTCTGCACACTTATAGTTGATAGATGCAGTTAGATCATATCTCTATAAGGGAAAACTTAAAATAACAACCTTTATACTAAAAAAATTATGTATGTCATTACTTAGTAGTTTATGGTTTTAAGACGCAAAAGCCATTTGAGAAATACTTTTCCTACCCACTATTAATCCATATTCTCAATATAGTCATTGAATTTGCACGCGAACATCATAAGAAGGAGAAGACAGTAATGTGGCAAAAGGAGAAGACAGTAATGTGGCGGAAGAAGAAAAAAATGACATTTCTCGTTCTCTGTTTCAGCATCAATCTTCTGATATGAACTAATGATGGCTTTCTCATAGGCTTTTCCCATTAGAGACTTCTTAGTGTCTAATGGAAAGCATACATCAGATTTGTGCAGGTCGGGTTCTTCTATGACTTTTAAGAGTCTCAACTGATTCTGTAAATTACACCCTAGTTGGGTGATACTTTTACCACTTCTCACTGCAGGTGCGCTCTCTAATATCCATTTTGAATATCGATACTTACATTCAAAATGGATATTAGAGAGCGCACCTGCAGTGAGAAGTGGTAAAAGTATCACCCAACTAGGGTGTAATTTACAGAATCAGTTGAGACTCTTAAAAGTCATAGAAGAACCCAACCTGCACAAATCTGATGTATGCTTTCCATTAGACACTAAGAAGTCTCTAATGGGAAAAGCCTATGTGAAAGCCATCATTAGTTCATATCAGAAGATTGATGCTGAAACAGAGAACGAGAAATGCCATTTTTTTCTTCTTCCGCCACATTACTGTCTTCTCCTTCTGCCACATTACTGTCTTCTCCTTCTTATTATGTGCACGTGCAAATTCAATGACTATATTGAGAATATGGATTAATAGTGGGTAGAAAAAGTATTTCTCAAATGTCTTTTGCGTCTTAAAACCATAAACTACTAAGTAATGGCATACATAATTTTTTTAGTATAAAAGTTGTTATTTTAAGTGCGCGTGCAAATTCAATGAAAGTTAGATTTGAGGATACCCATGTATGAGTTGTATTCTATATATGTGTGTTTTGATTTATTTAATTAGTTTGTGATCCACATCATTTGATTCGTTGCTTGAGGCATCAATGTAGGCACAAATATCGGCAACGAGGAACTCGACGAGGAAGAACGAGGGCGGTGGCGGGCTGAGAACGGAGGGCACGCGGTGGCGACGAAGAGAAAATTGGAGACGCGGGAACGAGAGAAAATTTTGGGAACGAGAGGGAAAGATATCGAGGCGTATATTGGTATCGATGGGAATATGAAGGTTTCATATTATCATCGAGTATCATATATTGGTTTTAACCTGAATATCTTGAGTCGCTCTCTAATTATGCGTTTGTTGTGCATTCGTGTTGTATGTGTAACATGATTTTAAACCATTGAGATCAAGATTGATAGAACTGATCATCCTACATTGCAATAGCATTCATCGACCAAAAATAGATTGCGGTCTGGATATGGCATATTGGCAGATGTTACCTATATGCATAAATCTTATGTCTAATGACCATAAGATTGTCGGAGACAGTTTTGATGTTTTGTGGGTTTGGTTTTATACTTGGGACAATCCAATGTTGACACACACACATAAATAACAAATTAAAGTAAACTAACTAAGAGGCATGTTTGAGTTTTATACTGGGATCACAAATAGCATGATGGCTGCAAACAGGTTGCTTGAATACTTGCAGACAATCCAATGTTGCCTCGCCATTTCTATAAATTTTAAACTCCCTGGAAAATTATCATCACTCAGGATTACTTTAGGGCCAGTTTGGCTGCTTCTTGCTTGTAATTCAACATTCAGCTTTTTGTTGATTTGGAACTCAGAGAGTGTTGCAAAACAAATCCAAAACTAAATAAACCTCAAACTAGCTACAGAGAAGGCAAACAGCAAACCCCATGAAGTTTGGCTTTCAAGGGTTTTCCCACTAAAATACACTTAGATGCAGCACTTTAAGGAAGCTTGCAGCAATATAAAAACTTTTAGGTAGTTTAGTGAAAAACTGCTGTGCTTCAAGATTGTTTAAGTTTTATGTGTGCTTAAGCTGTCATACAGAAATTATCGTTGCAAAAATGTTCGCAACCCTAGCTTTTCCAGCAACGATACTGGAATACGAGCCTCAGATATGCCAGCTTAGGAATCAAAATAAGAAAGAGATTTGGGGTTATCCTAAGTCCAAAGTCAAACGGGCTCGAGAAATATATAAACCCAAAAAAATGACTGCATAAAGATCTCATAAAGATGAAAAGGATGTTATGCAAGCTCTGAACAAATCTTGAACGGAACTTTCACAAGAATTTACAATACCCGACCAGAATCCAATCCTGAGTTTGATGAAGCTTCAGGCCTTCAGCTTCCCCACAGAAAATAGTTAGGGCAAACCCTTTGCAAAACCATAGCTTTCATGCAGAGATGACGCTCAGAACATGCCAGCTTCCAAACAAATTGAATAATACATAATCTCCCATACTCTCTCTCTCTCAATCAGACAGTTTATATTTGGATTTGAATTTAGGAAAAGAAATAAGATGGCTACAAACCAGCTTGCCTCGCCAATCTCATAACTATAAAGCTCATAAAAGTGGAAGCTTGAGGGCAAGCCATCATCGCCTCCATTCAATTGAAGCCAAATCATCCACAAAAAATAGAAATAAATATAATAATTGATCGATAGGAAAAATTGCAAGAAACCTATTCAGATTTTTGCATGAAAAAATAAGAGATGTAAATTAAGTAAAAGATTACCAAATGAAATTATCCCATCACTTGAACCCCCTCTCAAGACATTTTAGCAAAAATTCTCCCAGTAATTTTCTTCGGTTTAACCGTTTTATATCATAGAAGAAAGATAAATTTCAAATGTATATACATGCATACACACACACACATCATATACACAGTTTTTGAATGTTGCCAGAATTTCAACGGTAATTCTAGATTTTTCCAAACTCTGAAGGCTTCACAAAAATTTTAAATACAGATAATAATATGATTGAAGAGATCAATCACCAATTTTTTAATGAGGATCAACTGAAACCCCAAACAGAGCAAGCAAATTACAAAGATCCCAAAACCCCGCGTGGCCCAGCCCCAGCCCCAGCCCCCAGCCCCAGCCCCAGCCCCCAGCCCCAGCCCAACCCTAACCCCAGCGTGGCCAGCTAAACCCCAACACCAACCCTAAGGCAAACCCTAACCCCAGCCCCACCCCAGCAGCAGCCGAACCCCAACCCTAACACTACCCTGACCCCGACCGCGACCGTGACCGCGACCAGCTAAACCCCAACACCAACCCTAAGGCAAACCCTAACCCCAGCCCCACCCCAGCAGCAGCCGAACCCCAACCCTAACCCTGACCCTGACCCCGACCCCGACCGCGACCGCGACCGCGACCGCGACCCCTGCCCAACCCCAACTCGCGCGCAACCCCAGACCCAGCCATGAACCCTAAGCCCAAAATAATCCAAAAATTCTTTAATTTACCTCGAGATTTACTCACCTGAACGGCTGCTGCTGGGGCTGGGGCGACGACCTGAACCGCGGTGGCGACGAGAACTGCGGTGGCGACGAAACCGGCGGTGGCGACGAGGAGAACGACGGTGGCGACGACGGCGTGGCGATTTGGGGATTTTTCTCGCGCCAGATCGAGAGAGAGAGAGAGAGAGAGAGAAAGTGAGCGTAGGCGATCGGTCTGGGGTCTTAATAAATCGATATTTATTTGTCCCTACGGATATACCCGTAGGTCCTTTGTTTGCGCCACCGTAGGGGCAAATACAAAATTAAGAATTAATTTTTTAATTCTTGAACGTCAGTGCCCGTAGGGGCAACCCTTTAGCCCTACGGAGTAATCCGTAGGGCCAAGTAAAATCTGCCCAAACGGATAATTCCATCCGTAGGGGCAACCCCCTATTTTACTAGTGTACTATATTTTTAACACCTTAATTTGTATTAAATTGAAATTCTAGTTTGCAAACTTGCCCGATTTCGATACTTTTAAGCAAAATTTCACAATTTCACTTCTAGACTTGATTTTGCATGAATTAACTTATTAAACTACAATTCATGATGATAATAATATAATGAAACCATAATTAAATTTTAAATCTCATTTATTTAAGAATTTCTAAAATCTAGTTAGCAAAATAGCATTTTTATCACAATTTTCTATTATCAACCTCAAATTAGTAACTAAATTAGGTTTTTCATTCCGATAACATGTTAATATTCTCATTGAAACAACAATCTAATAATAAAAACCTTAATTAGAATTTTATATCACAAATATATATGTTTTATAAAAACCTAGTTAGCTAAATTGCTTAATTAAAACAATTTTGAATGAACAAATTATTATTCAACAACCATGCAAGAATTTTCTATTCTAAAAATGGTAAACTAGCTATTATAACCCTACTTAATTAATAAAAACCATAACTTGATTTTATAAACCCTAACATGAATTTTGAAACTTGCAATTGAAACCATAATTAATTTTGCAATTAAGCTAGATTAAAAAAGCAAACAACAACTTAACTATGGTTTAGGATTTTATACCTCAAAGGTTGTGGATCAACATGAAAAATTAGCTTCCCAAAAAATGCTAATTTGCTCCAAGAACCAAGCTAAAATGAGCAAGGAATGGTGGTAGGAATTAAATTAGGGATATGTGGATTTTTATTTGGATTTTTATAGGATTTTTGATGATTTTTGGAGGGAAATTAAATTTGGAAAATGGGGGGGCTGCCATGGGGGATGAGACCGGCCACAACATGAGGAAGAGGGAGAGAAAGAAAGAGTGAGGAATTGTGTAGAAACTTCACCCAAAATATCACTTCACTTTAAATCTTTTCATCACTTTATTTAATTTTATTCATTTCTTTTCTAATACAACTAAAGAAAATTCTAGAGACTTGGAAAAATTTGGAAATAAATTTTGCATGATACACACTAGATTCTAGTATGAAATGGTTCACTTTTGCAAATTAAACCCATTCAAATTTATAATTTACACTAATTTAGTGTATAAATAAATCTTATGTTAATATTTAAAATAATTAATTTAGGAAAAATATTTAATTAAACTAAAAATTTATAATTGACTAAATAAACATCATTTACTAGTAATTACATAATTAAAATAGGTCTTTTTAAAATTTATAATGAAAAATAATTACGGTTTAGTTTTACGAAAAATACGTTTTACTTTACTGAAAATCATAAAATTCACTTAAAGAATTTTATTTATTTATTTATTTTTAAAACGTTACAATCTTCCCCCCTTTAAGAAATCCGGTCCCCGAATTTAAATTAAAACTCCCCGTAATTACTAAAACATTCAGCCAAAACACTCAAATCGTCGGGGTTCCGAAATCATCAATATATAACTAAAATCAACTCCGTCAAGCATAACACAAACACCGGAGTTATGGTGAAAATAAAATATCAAAACCCATTACGAAAACCAACATAATATACATCAAAACTATAACTTATATAGTGCGCGTCGTAGTAAAATCAGCTAAACATCTTAATAAAGAAACACGCAAAAACCACTTTTTAAAATCGCTGTGCGATGCACGCGTCACGGCATAAAACACAGTTAATGATATCCGTTCCGCCGCCTGAAGTGGGGTGGGACCGCGGTTCCGCGGCGGCCGTACGGAATTGGATTCTCAAACTTTGTGGTAATTCTTAGAAAACCCTGCTGATTTTTTTAGGTATTTTTAATTCAGAAAAAACCCAGTTTGGAAAAAATGTCCAAAGAGGGGTTAATTTTGACGTATTCGGTTCGTTCGGAGTTTTAACTTCGTTAACACATCGCCTAATGCTCTATCTAGGCTCTGATACTACTGTAGGGTTACTAGGCACACTAACAAGGCTCTACAAGGCATCGACCATACCCGTTTAAAAAATTTATGTGCCGAATAACCCTAAGCAAGATCGTATACTAGAGATTAGGGATTCATATGCAAGCAAAAAACCAATTAGGACTAAGTGAATACGAAATACAACCTTTGTAGATCGGTCCTTCACTTCATTTGCTCCTTGTTGAAGTTCCTTCGCTGCGATCATGGTTCTCCCGGGCTCATGCATGGCTTCACGAGGCGAAAGGTGCGACCTTGCTTGAAGTCTCCGAGACCGAAGATGATCTACGTCGAGGGAATTCCGGCTCAAGCTTCTACTTCACTAACTTGAGAATTAGTGAAGCAAACACCCTATACTAAAGTGCTAGTCTAGTAGAGGATGGAGAAATAGGAAGTCGGTTCTCTTCAGAATTTGTTTTCTCACAAGCTTTCTCACTTTGGATCAAACCCTAGCTAGCTTTTCTTTTGAACAAATGAAGAAGATGAACAAAAGAAAGAGGAGAGGATAATGATCAAGTCTATGAGCTAACCATGGTGAGTGAGTATCATATACTAAATCTTGTAGAGACTTAACCCTAGGCTAATTGTTATGGTTGGGTTAATAAAAATCCATAGTAAAAACAAACTCAAGTTGAATTAGTCAATGCATCCACAAGCTTCCACAAGCTTCATGCATTTTCTAATCCTCCACCTGATTTTGTAAGTACTTTAAATATTAAAAACCCAAACTAAAAATTAGCATAGTGTAAGTCTCATACACCCATGGATAATGTATCATCAACCATGATACAATAATATAACACATTTTAATATATATCATATATATAGTAAATATGTGTACATGTGAGAAAAAACCCTAAGTGAACATATGTTAGTTAATGTAAACTAGTATATCAAATATACAATTATACAATAAATTATTAAATCAATACTTGACTTAATAATCCGGTCATATCACATATAACCGACTAACATCCAATGTATCGACTTATCGAATCAACACTTGATTCGATAACCCGGCTATATCATATATAACCGACCGATACAAAAAGTTGCGAGAATAGAATACGGTATCACATACACGCATTATTCTCGGTCCCGCACATATCACATATGCGCCCTTATTTCGTTTTGCCTGAGCCAGTAAAATCTCTATGTAGGACTCTAAAGACTCGTCAATACGCCGGCAGTAGGTGATGACCACATCACACACCCACAAGCCGTCAGCGGTACTAGCTGGACGTAACGGCTACCTAGGTATTGAGCGATCAGAAGATCAGCAAGCAAGCCCACTCCAACTCCTGTAAAAGTCTGCTGGTAACACTTCCCATACAGTCCGGTCTCCTCGTCTGATATGTCGCATATCAAGTCTAGGGGTGGTAAACGTCAGACCCTAATAACCGATAAGTCGTGTCGATGTGAGGCTCATAACGGGTCGAGAAACTACTGGTAACACTTACCAGTAAATCTCTAAATCAGCCATGGCCAGGGACTTCCCTGTTACGGCCAATCGAGCACAGCGCAACATCAACCCCTAATACCGGGAGAGACGAAACCCCTCCTATCGCTCATTTCCTTCATGTGACTCGGGACTGTACCCAAAAACCACCATTTTACACGCCGTCATGGACGTGGTAAGGTGGAAATCAAAGCACAGTGGGAATCATACAAGACTCTATGACGATTTCGGGTCTACAGACTAACCTGCATAAGTGTTACCAGAGAACTGCCATCTGACGTGAGGTATAATACCATCTGAGAGTTCTCGGCGAGTCCTTCAGTGTACCCAGTCTCCACTGAGTACCCGTATATCATCTCTGATGTCAAACACCAATGGATATGGGATCATCCATCGCCCATCTCATGGGTTGAGAAGCCGATACGCTAGTCTACTCTGGTATATCGATGCCCTGTCTCGATACACCCACGACTAGGAACATTAAAGGATGTCCTTATGGACTACCATGGCCCCACTAGTATGATCTGCATCATAGTCCAGGTAGTCAAGTACACATTCTAGGGGCTTTATCAACATGTAGCTATAAGACAGTATCAAGAGACAAGTATACATGTTAAGATAAAGAGCAACCATATAGCATACTATCATATCGAGCAAGAAAGTCCTCTCTATATATGTCCAAGCATCCAATATAATATACATCATCTGTAAAATACTGGCCTCTAGGGCATACATACAACTAACAATCTCCCACTTGCACTAAGGCCAGCTGCTGTAGTATCGCATACCGAGCATCCCAAAGAGTCTCTCAAACTGTATCTGGGGAATGGCCTTCGTGAGTGGATCCGCTGTGTTGCTCTTCGTATCAACCCTCTTGACCTCGATCTCCCGGCGATCAACTATCTCCCGGATCAGGTGATAACGCCTCAGAATATCCCTGGATCGCTGATGGGACCTGGGTTCCTTGGCCAAAGCCACCGCTCTATTGTTATCGCAATACAAAGGTATTGGATGCTCAATGGATGGAACCACTCTAAGTTCAGTAATGAACTTCTTGATCTAGACAGCCTCTTTGGCAGCATCGTTGGCTGCGATGTATTCAGCCTCCATCGTCGAGTCTGCCACGGTTTCCTGCTTGGAACTCTTCCAGCTAACCGCCCCTCCGTAAAGGGTAAAGACAAATCCCGACTGCGACTTAGAGTCGTCCTTATCACTCTGGAAGCTCGAATCGGTAAAGGACTCCACTTGGAGTTCTCCGTTACCATACACCAAGAGCATCTCTTTAGTCCTTCTCAAGTACTTGAGAATGCTCTTCACAGCTGTCCAGTGACTCTCTCCAGGATCAGCTTGATACCTACTCACTACACTTATTGAGTATGCTACATCCGGTCTGGTACATTGCATCGCGTACATGATAGAGCCTACAGCCGAAGCATAGGGTATCCCTTGCATGCGAGCTCTCTCCAAATCAGTCTTGGGAGACATCTCTTTGGAGAGAGTGAGCCCTAAGATCGTGTGTAAAAACCCACGTTTGGACTCTTCCATACTAAACCTCTTTAGTATGGTGTCAACCTGGATTGGGACAATCCCAATATCCATTTAGATCTATCTCTATAGATCATAATTCCCAATCTGCAGGAGGCATCACCTAGATCTTTCATTGAGAATCTTTGTGATAAGAAGAGCTTGACCGATTGCAGCATAGGAATGTTATTTCCTATCAAGAGTATGTTGTCTACATACAATACGAGGAAGACAGCCTTACTCTCTGCCACCTTCTTGTAGATACAAGGTTCATCTACGTTTTTGATGAAATCAAACTCTTTGATAACGACATCAAAGCAGATGTTCCAACTCCGCGATACTTGCTTTAATCCATAAATGGATTTAAGCAGCTTGCACACCTTCCCGCTGCTCCCACTATCTACGATGCCCTTTGGCTGAGTCATGTACACGCACTCTTCTAAATCACCGTTTAGAAAGGCGGTCTTAACATCCATTTGCCAGATTTCGTAATCATGATATGCAGCGATGGCAAGCATAATCCGGATGGATTTAAGCATAGCCACTAGAGAAAAAGTTTCATCATAGTCCACACCTGGTCTTTGACGAAAACCCTTTGCAACAAGTCTAGCTTTGAAAGTCTCCACTTTCCCATCTACACCAAGTTTTTTCTTGAAGATCCAATTTCTCCCAATGGGTTTTACCCCTTCAGGAGTATCTTCCAAAGTCCATACTTTGTTGGTGTACATGGATTCCATCTCGGTCCGCATTGCATCCAGCCATTTCACTGAGTCTCCACTCGTGATGGCCTGCTCGAAGCTAGTTGGGTCATCATCAACCATGATGCAATCCTCGCTCCAACCATCCATGAGAAAACCGTAATATCTCTCAGGTGGGTGAGGAACCCTACTAGATCGGCGGAGTGGCTGGGGCTCATCGGGAACTACCGAATCCTCTGGTTCTACCAAATCTTCTGTTGTGGTTTGTACAGCTGGAACCTCTTCCAGTTCTACCTCAGAGCCACTAATATCTTTTGCAAGAAATTCCTTCTCTAAAAAAGTGGCGTGTTGAGCAACAAACACCCTTTGTTGCTCACTGTGGTAGAAGATATACCCTCGTGAATACTTGGGATATCCAACAAACTTACACAAAACAGACCCTGCCTCGAGTTTGTCCGGTTTTTGTCTTTTGACATAGGCCGGGCAACCCCATATCTTAATAAAATTAAGATATGGTCTCTTCCCCTCCCATATCTCATATGGGGTGGTAGGCACAGATTTGGTAGGAACCCTATTCAGTAGGTATGTTGCTGTCTCCAGTGCATATCCCCAGAAGGAAATAGGTAACTCAGCTATACTTATCATAGAGCACACCATATCTAATAGGGTGCGGTTCCTCCGTTCCGATACACCGTTGTGCTGTGGTGTATATGGAGGAGTTAGCTGAGAGAGAATCCCATTCTCTTTTAGGAAGTCCAGGAATTCATTGCTCAAGTATTCACCTCCTCGATCAGATCGAAGGATTTTAATACTTTTCCCGGTTTGGTTCTCGACTTCTTGTTTATATTCTCTAAATTTCTCAAAAGCTTCTGATTTGTGTTTGGAACACATATCCGAATCTAGAGAGATCATCAGTGAATGTAATGAAGTACGAAGAACCATCCCTGGCATTGTAGACATAGGACCGCATACATCACTATGTATTAGTCCCAAGAGTTCGGTAACTCTTTCTCTGTGTCCCGTAAACGGAGTTTTGGTCATCTTGCCTTTGAGACATGACTGGCAAGTGTCATAAGATGAAAATTCAAACGGATTTAAATATCCATCCTTATGCAACTTAGCTAGTCGTGTCGCATTGATGTGACCCAGTCTACAATGCCACAAGAAGGATTCGTTTAGTTATGAACTCTTCCTCTTGTGCGTGTTTGTTATGCTCAGAACTGTTGATTTATTTAGAACATAAATGCCATTGCACAACGTGCCTGATCAAACCAACTTTTGGTTAAGGAAATTGTTCATAACATTATCCTGTAATACAAAATTATATCCCTCTTTACTCAACAAAGAAACCGATATAATGTTGCATATCAGGTTCGGTATGTAATAGCATTCGTTCAGAATCAATGTATTACCAGTTGGCAATACAAGGTGATATTCTCCGACGGTTTCAGCTGCAACAATTGCACCATTTCCAACCCTTATGTCTTTATCACCTTCTCTAAGTTCTCTATATTTCCTAAGCCCATATAACTGATTACATATATGGGATCCTGACCCGGTATCTAATACCCAGGACGTAGAGCAAATGGAGAAACAGTTCTCTGTAACGAACACATCCGAAGAAAATGCATCAACATGTACTTTCTTCATTCGGGTGGCATGGGAATCTTGGTATTCCCCTATATCCTGTTCAGTCTTATAACTCTTATAAGAAAGAACGGAACCAACGTTCCCCAGCACAATATAACATGTGGGTTCGGTCAATACATCCATATTATTATCTTTATTAAGACATGATATGGTCACTACCTGGAGAGAGAGAGAAGAAAACACTTTAGCGTATGCTCTTGCAAGATCAGATTGGTTATTATTTTATCTAATCAGGATGGCTCCCACTGTTTTTTATCAAATTTTCCTTCAAACCCTAAAAGGAAAGACTAGCCGGGATTAATTACACCCTACAACTTCGCTAATCTTTCAGCCAGGCCAGTGTCGGTACTTTGAGGGAGGTTCCGCATGCTTTCGCACGGATCTAATTAAAGTAAACCTCGTTTTCCCAGAGGCGTAACCCCGTTGACACCTTTCTAGACACCTACTTGATCGGCTAATTGTCCTGTGTAAAACTCTCCCAGGAGTAACAATTACTCGCAGTGGGTATCGGGATTCAACTATCTCATAGAAGGTATCCAATCTTATTGCAAATCTCAACACTTGAAATTCCCGATAATATTTTGCCCCAAGCATCCCATGACCTTGACGGAGGTCAACAAACCACAGGGTGCAAGTCAAGTTCAACCCGTCATTTCTTGATTGAATCAAACCCACCCGCATGACTCTTGATGGAGGTCAACAAGGTCGTACGACTACCCTAATCCAATCTGCATCATATGCATAAGCAGATAAATACTTGTTAGCTACCGCACACTATGCCTTGACGGAGGTTAACAAACGTAGCACGAATACTAAGTAGGACTTATCTGAAATGACGGAGGGCTACGACAGGTTTTTCTGAAAACCTATTGCGTAATGAACTTGATATCGTTGTAGAATCATGTGAATTTTGAAATGGAGTGATTTTGAGGCTTTTATTAGTTTTGCTAAAGAAGTCACTCCCGGTGAAGAGATCTCGGCTCTTTCCTTATAGAATAAGGTGCAAGATATATCATATACATCACTATGCAAAGCAAAACTCCAAAAGCAATCAAAAGAAAACCGAGTGTTGTAGCATCTGCCAGTTTTGCTAAAGAGGTTACTCCCGGTGAAGGGATCTCGGCTCTTTCCTCATCGAATAAGGTGCAGGGTATATCATATATACCGCTATGCAAAGCAAAACTGTAGCTACCCTTTTTGAAAAATTTGATTCTACAACATCTTTTAGGTTTCTTTTCTTTCATTAATCACATTAATGAAGTCCCATCATTTAAGTCACCTAAACATCATAGATAAATACGACGTACACTTATGCCATTCGCCTCGATGTCCCCTCGTGCACCGTTAGGTTAGGTAACTAACGGCAGAGCGGGGCAGAGCTAGCACGGGTGTAAAACATAAGTAACGTCTATATAATATATCATATATACTATATACAGTATTTATCACATCACATATCAAATGATTACATCACATATATCGCAGCAGAAACATATGAAACATTGGATATACTAGGACGTCCATGTTTTATTTTGAGCCTGTATAAAACACGGATTCCACGGTCGCGATGAATAGCCAAACCCACACCCCTAGACACCTACGAGAGCGGCAAGCAACCCTACCAATTCCAGAGTTAGGAGACCCGGACTCGACTCCTCGAGTTGGTCTCCCACTGGACTCCAGAACCCGGTTACTTGTGCTCTCCACCTTGGGTCTATCATAGTGCGAAAAAGTAAATAATATACAAATGGTGACATCAACCTCATCCCGGAAGTGCCCCAATAAAAGAATATTACATACATTTTATTTTACATGAATGAAAATAAAAACTCTCATCTCACATAAAAACCCCCAGCTATTCATAACGCGACGATCCAATATAACATATTCAGCAACTCATAACATCACATGTCATCAACGTAAGTAAATATGCGCATTACAATTGTCGTTGATATATAGCAACGAAACCGGCGATATCAAATATTACACTTACGGTCACAGAAAAGAAAGTGTAAAACTACAACATTTGGAATCCACAATCTCTTTAGATATCGTAAATCCGAAATATCACATACTTCGCATTTCATGCCTAACTGTATGAATTCCACATATTGTATCACATTCCAGATAAATAGACAGTTGTTCATCACAGAATATTGCATTTTATACCGCCCATTCTTACGCTCGGTTGTTTATAGGTAGGTGCTTTTAATCCGTGTTTGCTACATATTTACAGAATACAGGTTTCCGGTACAAATACTGCAAATCAACACTAAATCTCCACAGTTACGTCAAAATACAGAACATCTGTCACAGCAAATAAAAGCCGGGTTTCTGTCATCCGCATCCGTCTAGTACCGCTTACCAGTTCAAAAGGGCAGGACGAAACAGTCGTCATTTCTGGTCAAGCGTGGGGCCTACTGAAGATATTCAAAGATGTGTGGGACCCGAGGGAGTTGAATTCAAAGGTGTTGAAAAGTAAAGCCAACTTTGTTGACTATTGGGACCTGAAGCCATCGTAGAAGAATTTTGCAAATCTGTATATGTTTACAAGAAGGAAAAGCAAACACCAGAAGCCCACAGAAACCTGACACAGCAAGCCCACCACATGGCCGCGGAACCGCGGCCAATAGGGGGTATTGGCCGCGGATCCGCGGCCCTTTAGGCTCCGTGATTGATGAAATTTTGGTGGTTGTTGGCATAGTGTATTTGGGTTGAAAATCTTGCCCCAGGGCTTCAGAAATACTCCTATAAATATCCCAGTTACAACCAGAACAAATATAGAGAAGAAATTCTGACATTTGTGATATATTTGTGCCCCTTTGTTAAAATTCTTGTTCTTGGAATTCAGTTGAGTTCTTTGCCTTTCTCTGGTCTTGCAACTTCTATTTTTGAGCTTGCAAGATTAGATTTTGGTAGTTGAACTCATTTCATGTATTTTTGACCCGTTGCAATAAATATTCAAGTTTGATTCTTGTAACTTTTGCTATTTTGTCAATTCTTATGATTATGCAGTGTGATATTCATATAATGATGTGTGAGTAGTTGCTCTTGGGCTACGGGGAGGTAGGATGTGGAATGACTAAACCTCCAATTCTTTCCTTTTTGATTCTTGCATCTTTTCACTTCTCTTCTTAACATCGCAAATTTATTATGTTTTGATTGATAGGGTATATTGTTTTGAATGATCGCAAATCAATCTTTAACATATATCCTATCCTTTCGTCACATTTTATTGTTGCTATGTTATGACTTGAAGACGGCATGAATACGGAATTAAGTTACTTGTTGAAATTAGCTAGATAGGGTATATAGCACTCTTGCATATAGTCTATACTTGCTACTTCACTTAACTAATTCCATATACATTCCATTATAAACCGCATTCTTGTTAGTTCTGTTTTTCTACCCTTGATATCGTATTTCATCCCGAGACACGTTTCGGATAAATACGGCATACTTTCGATACTCAAATGGAAACCAAAAGAATGAATCTTGAATCAAAATGAAGAGTTGGGGGTAAATGTCATATATCATTCCTACTGAACCTCAGCCCAAGTTTTCGTCTCATTACACCTTGTTCCTTTTTTAGGCAGTACACTAAACGTGATAAAACACCATCTTCCAACCTTTGATCCATAACTCAATTTGATGTCGTGATATCCACTCCTTGTGGTTCGACCCGTGCTTGCCGGCTTGCTTCAACGCACCATGCACTTGCGGTATTTTTAAAACTCGATACTCACGTCGTGCACTATTTTCCGACAAAAACCGACATATCCGATATTGACCTTATTTTCCAAAAAGCACGTCACCGTGGGTTTCGAACAAGTTTTTGGCGCCGTTGCCGGGGAGTGGCAACACCACGAAAATTATTTTGAGTTATCTCTGTATATACTTTGTATAAAACATAAAAAAAAAACAAATCACCAAAAACACCTCAAATATCCGACTCGTTGCTCTCTGTATTTTCTTTTCTGCTGTAGATATAGTTGTGCTAAAATTATTTTGGATACAGAAAAGGTTTACTAACAGAAATAAAGAGTACACAGAGAAGATGGAGCAATAACACCAAGAACTGGCCGCAAATATTCTCAAAACAGCCGCAAATTGCGGCCTGAACCTGATGTTTTGCCCCAAATTTTCTGTCACATCTCTAAATTTCTGTTTCTAGTCCATTTCTATTTAAAATTATTTAATTATATATCTACAGAAATTTGGCCATAAATATCGTATTTTTCACTAAATATCGTATTTTTTCTCAAATTCCAGATTGCAACTGAAATACGAACTACGAGTGTGCGGAGCTGAGATTGGAATTCTGGAGAAAGGCGTTACGAGGTTAACAGTGCCAAAGATCCGGGTAGATCGACCCGTACAAGCGAACACTCAAGTGATCACGGATCAAGCCAACGGAAGTTTCTAACTTCATAAATTCAAGGTACGTATTTTTCCGAACCCCTTCTCCTCAAACCCGACGCTCCAATACTTCAATTTTGTGCAGGATTTCTTTCGCAAACTCCGCTGCACAAGTGCCAAGCACAACTGCCAAAAGAAATTAACCGTATTTTTTGCAGCGCACCACTTATAACATAAAAAACGATTGATTGATGATTTGAACAACTTTTATTGTTTGCGCATTGCATGAATTTAATACGGACTTAAGGGCAAAGAACCCCAACAAGATACGGTAAGGGATTTCATCACCCTTCTCCGTGGCCCACAAACCACAAAGAACGAGCATTTTCACACCCTCATTAACTTTAAAAGAAATTAGACTTTCAGCCTCTAAGGACTTCGCGCTCAATAGGGAAAGTTAAGTGTATTTCGAACACCGCCGATCGGTATATTGTTCCTGAAGTGTCTAGGAAAGTGTGAAAGGCGCAACCGCCGAAAGAGAGAAGGTTACTCTAATTAAGGAACCTCGCGAAAGCGAGGGAAAACCTCCCTTCCTCTCTGCACTTACCTGGCTTCTCGATCAGTCTATCTTGGGCCAGTTTCGCAGTACATTTTTACTTCAAAAAGAAAGTTTTTTTGAGCAGGTCTAGTGACCTAGGTGACCCTAGACTGATTAGGTGTGTGCAGTGTGTCTTGTTTGTGATCTTGTTATACCTTTTGTGTGATATTCGTGGTTGTAAATATTTTGGTTGAAAAACATTTTTTCTCTTCTCTCTCAGTCTTTTCCCTACCACTCTCGAATAGTGCATGTCAGCTTGGACTAGAGATTCAAAATCTCGATTAGTCCGATTTGTGCCTATATCTTCCGATTCTTCTTCACTTTCTGACTCCTCGGAACCTTCTGAGACCTTACCTTCTGCCTCATCGGAGCCGTCCGATTCTTCACCTTCTCTTTCTTCTCCCGCACCACCAACAATAAAGGAGCAAACAATAGTTGAGCAACATGAGGCGGCATTACAGGACAGATGTTACCCACACCGTTCATCCCTTCCTTCATGCATAGTACTGCCCACCATTGCAGCAAACAACTATGAGATCAAACCGCAATTCATACCACTACTCCCAAAATTCCACGGACTCGAGTCCGAGGATGCATACCTGTTAATCAGTGAGTTTGAAGGAGTATGTGCAATGATGAAGATTCAAGGAGTGGGAGAGGATGTCGTTAAGCTCAAATTCATTCCTTTTGCGCTTAAGGATAATGAGAAAAGCTGGTTAAACAGTTTACCAGCTAGATCGATCACGACATGGGATGACTTTGTGAAAGTTTTTCTTAAAAAATTTTACCCTATTCATAAAACCGTGCGAATTCGCAACGAACTCCACAATTTTAAACAAAAAGAGGGTGAAATTTTTTGGAAATGCTTAGAAAGATTCAAAGACATCTTAATCAAATGTCCCCACCACGGGTTAGAACAATGGAGGTTATGTCAGATTGTCTATGAGGGGTTAGATTCCAGTTCACGTATGATGTTAGAATCCATGTGTTAGTGCAAATTCCTGAGCTATGGTGCTAAGGACGCATGGAACTTTTTGGAAGAACTGGCTGACAAAACCATCCAGTGGGAGAGTGTGAGTGAGAAACCATCCGTGACTAGGAGTGGTGCACACATAGTTGACACCTCTATAGCTGCCGAAGCCAAAATCGCCGCTCTTGTACGGCGAATGGAAGGTTTAGAGGGGAAAAATTCACCGCTACCAGTCAATCAAATTTCTCCAACTTTGTGCGCTAACTGTCAGCATCCTAGCCACATAACGGAGGAATGTCCGTTTCTCGTTGGGTCCCAGGGACCTGAAAATGTTAATGCGCTGTATCAGAACCAGCGCCCCAGGAACGACCCTTTTGCACCTACGTACAACCCTGGTTGGAAGAATCATCCCAATTTTGCTTGGAATCAGGCTCCTTTTCAAAACAACAATTCAAACCCGCCTTTCCAACAATTTCAAAATTCAAATTTTCAAAACCAAAAATTGGGATATTCAACTAACCAGCCCCAGCAGCCCCAGCAGCCGAATCAGCACAACCCAACCTTTACACCCCCTGGGTTCGCCCAAGACGACAAGAGGGTAACATCCATCGAAAAAGGGTTGGAAGCTTTGATTAAAACTTCTGCGCAGACTTCATCTAGTCTGGCTACTTTTATGCAAACATCCGGTCAGTTGCATAGCGCTAACACTCAAGTGATAGCCAGATTAGAAATCTAAATCAGTCAACTGGCTGCAGCAGTTAATGAACGTGAGAAGGGAACATTTCCCTCTCAACCCGTGATAAACCCAAGAGAACAGAGAAACAACAACGCTCATATTGTTCAGACGAACAATATTGAGAATGCGAACTCCGTCACTGTCCTCAGATCAGGACGAATGCTTGACAACAAGGTTGTCAACCCTAGCGAATCATCCAAGCGTGCGGTTGTCAGTTTGCCAGCACGTAGTTCATCTCCTGCCCCTCTTTGTGATCCGTCTTCATCTTCATCACCTTCTTCTTCTTCTTCTTCCCCGTCATCTGCTGCACATCCTTCAAACCAACATGAGAATTCTCCACACGACCACATTGATGATCCAGCAAGAACATTCCCGTCTTCTGCACCTATTCCATCTGCAGCTTTGCCAAACTCAGTGTTTGGACCTAAAGCTCCCTATCCTAATAGGTTAAAATCAAAGAAGCCTTCTGCAAACATGGAAAAGGTGTTGGAAGTTTTTAAACGCTGTGAGGTCAACATTCCTTTGTTGGACGTTGTCCAACAAGTTCCGGCATACGCAAAATTTCTGAAGGACTTGTGCACCCAAAAACGACGCACAAATGTCCCCAAAACCGTCTTCTTGGCTGCCACTCTGAGCGATGTTTTGTCCAAGTCCATTCCTGTGAAATATAAAGACCCAGGCTGTCCTACTATTTCTTGCACCATTAGGGACAAACAAATTAACCGAGCCTTGTTAGACTTAGGGGCAAGTGTGAACCTCCTTCCCTACTCAGTTTACAAACAACTGGGTTTGGGAGAGCTCAAGCCGACCAGAGTGACTCTGCAACTGGCAGATCGTTCGACAAAAGTACCGAGGGGAGAAATTGATGATGTTCTAATCAAGGTCGGGGAATTCATATTCCCCGTAGACTTCATTGTGTTGGAGACTGAGCCCGTCACCAATCCCAGCGGACAAATTCCATTCATACTGGGGCGGCCATTCCTAGCCACATCCAACGCGTTGATAAACTGTCGTAATGGGTCCATGAAACTTTCTTTTGGGAACATGACAGTAGACCTCAACATTTTCACGCTAGGAAACCAGGCGAGTGAAAAACACGATGATACTTTTGAAGTCAACGCTGTATACGATATGTCTGAGGAGGGGACATTTGACTTCAAAAATGAGTGTCTGGACGAGACTTTTGAAGAACTGTTTTCTGAGGAGCTTCTTTTCCTTGACAAGCTAAATCCTGAACAGGCATCCTACGCACATTGGGGACCCCAATTTGAACCTCTTCGCAACGAAGCAGCCCCTGAAGTGCGACCATCTATAGAGGTGCCACCGAAACTTGACCTCAAAGTTCTTCCTAACCACCTCAAGTATGCATACTTGGGGAATGATGAAACGCTTCCCGTAATAATTGCAACCGACCTTGCGCCTGAGCAAGAGTCGGCCCTCATGGATGTTCTGAGAAAGAACATGGAAGCAATAGGGTGGTCAATGGCTGATATCAAAGGAATCAGCCCTGCTATCTGCCAGCACAGAATCTATATGACTGATGATTCCAAACCCTTCAAAGATCCTCAACGCCGGCTTAACCCGGTAATGAAAGAAGCGGTAAGGAATGAAATGCTGAAGTGTCTGGACAATGGGATCATCTATCCCATATCTGATAGCAAATGGGTAAGCCCCATTCACGTAGTACCAAAGAAATCGGGACTCACCGTTGTCACGAATGAAGCAAATAAGCTCATCCCAACCCGTACACAAACAGGGTGGAGAGTCTGTATTGATTACAGAAAGCTCAACGCAGCAACTCGCAAGGACCATTTCCCGCTGCCCTTCATTGATCAAATGCTTGAACGCCTAGCCGGACACGCCTACTATTGCTTCTTAGATGGGTATTCCGGCTATAATCAGATCCCGATTGATCCAGAGGATCAGGACAAAACAACCTTCACTTGTCCTTTTGGTACCTTCGCCTACCACCGCATGCCCTTTGGGCTGTGCAATGCACCCGCGACATTTCAGCGGTGCATGGTGAGCATAATCTCTGATATGGTAGAGCGATTTTTAGAGGTTTTCATGGATGATTTCTCCGTCTTTGGAGATTCATTTTCTGAGTGTTTGAGGCATCTAGAGCTGGTAATGCTACGATGTAGAGAAAAGCACCTCACACTCAACTGGGAGAAGTGTCATTTTATGGTCAAACACGGCATCGTGTTAGGCCATATCATTTCTGAAAAAGGAATCGAAGTCGATAAAGCAAAAATCGACGTTATCTCAAGCCCCCCACCTCCACGAACTGTCCGTGATATCAGGGCATTCTTAGGCCACGCCGGGTTTTACAGGCGTTTCATCAAGGATTTTAGCAAACTGGCTAGACCCTTGACTTCTTTGCTGGCCAAAGAAACACCCTTTGACTTCAACTCTGAGTGCCTTCACGCGTTCAAGCTTTTAAAATCGGAACTCACTTCCGCTCCGATTTTAAGCGCACCAGACTGGAGCGAACCTTTTGAACTAATGTGCGACGCTTCTGACTTTGCAATAGGAGCTGTCTTAGGACAGCGATTTGAAAAGAAGCCGCATGTTATCCATTATGCGAGCAGGACGTTGAATGACGCACAGCTAAATTACACCACGACTGAAAAGGAACTCTTAGCTGTTGTGTTCGCACTTGAGAAATTCCGTCCTTACTTGATCGGAACCCACGTCACTATTTACACGGATCATTCTGCGCTTAAGCATCTCTTTGCAAAAAAGGATGCCAAGGCCAGATTGATACGTTGGATCCTCCTTCTTCAGGAATTTTGCTTAACCATCAATGATAAGAAGGGGACCGACAATGTTGTAGCCGGTCATCTGTCTCGCATACCAAATGCACCAAATGAGGAAATTCCAATCAATGAGCATTTTCCGGATGAACAACTTCTCTCCGTATCAAGCGAACCATGGTTTGCTGATATCGTGAACTTTCTAGTCACCGGAGAAACACCTTCTTTTTGGTCAAAACAGGACAAGTATAAATTTCTCTCCCAGGTCAAATTCTTCTACTGGGATGAACCATACCTGTTTAAATACTGTCCTGATCAGATCATTAGACGGTGCATCTCTAATTCTGAGACAAGAAGTGTTTTGTCCTTCTGCCATGATCAAGCTTGCGGGGGCCATTTTGGACCCAGAAAAACAGCGGAGAAGGTTTTGCAGAGCGGCTTCTACTGGCCGACGCTTTTTAAGGATGCTTTCGAATATTGCAAAACCTGCAACCGATGTCAACACATGGGCAAGATTGGAAAGAGGAATCAAATGCCCCTACAGTCCATTCTGATTGTAGAAATTTTTGATGTCTGGGGTATTGATTTCATGGGACCATTCCCAAACTCTTTCGGGAATGCATACATTTTGCTGGCTGTGGACTATGTATCCAAGTGGGTGGAGGCCATCCCTTGTCGAACCAACGACAACAAGGTTGTCGTGAAATTCTTGAAAGAAAACATTTTTTCCAGGTTCGGTACGCCTCGCACCATCATTAGTGATAATGGAACGCATTTCTGCAACAGATCTTTTGAATCACTGATGAAAAAGTATTCCATCAGCCACAAATTGTCAACACCCTACCATCCTCAAACTTGCGGTCAAGTTGAAATTTCCAACAGACAAATTAAACAAATTTTGGAAAAGACTGTCAACAATAACCGCAAGGATTGGTCGTTGAAGTTAAGTGACGCGCTCTGGGCATTCCGCACCGCCTTCAAAACGAACCTAGGTATGTCCCCATACCGACTCATCTTTGGAAAGGCATGTCACTTGCCTGTTGAATTAGAACACTGTGCTTTCTGGGCAATCAAACAGCTCAATATCGATTTGGAAAAAGCCGGCGAAGAGCGTAAACTTCAGTTAAATGAACTTGATGAAATACGCAACGATGCGTACGAGAATGCCAAACTGTACAAGGAAAAGACGAAAGTCTTTCATGACAAAGCGATTCTCAGAAAAACATTCACCGTAGGGCAAAAGGTTCTGCTCTACGACTCCCGACTTCATCTGTTCAACAGGAAATTGAAATCACGATGGACAGGCCCATTTCTTGTGCGCACCGTTTTTCCGCACGGTGCTGTCGAAATTGAAAATCAGCAAACTGGCAGCACATTCAAGGTTAATGGCCAACGGCTAAAACCATTCTTAGAATTGCCCGCGGAAACGGGGGAGCTCATGTTTTTGCATGAGCCGAGTTACATCGTTTAAAACACCCCCATGTTCTCTTGTATATATGTTTTCTTTTGTAATTTTAGTTTTCTTTTGCTAATTCTTTGGGGTGTTTTACTTAAGTTTGGGGGGGACACTTTTTTGTTTTGTATATAATTTGTTTTTAGGGAGCGCCGGCAATTTTGACCCTCTTGGTGTAGCCTGACATTGAGGGCACTGTCAAGTTTAAGTTTGGGGGTGTGCTCGGTAAGCTTTCTTCCTTCGCATTCATTTGTATATTTTGCATTTGCATACCTTATTAAAAACCCACCAAAAATTGAAAAATTTTCCAAAAATATAAAAACTTTATCGTCAAGTTAGCTAATATGGTAACTTAGATCTTTATTCCGAAAGTTTAGTTGATATATTAGAAATAACTAAATTCTAGGCTTAGAAATTGAAAACCCTAAAAATAACCCTCATTTCTGTCTAACTTTGGTAAGTATACGTCCTTACAATTTTTGAGTTCAGTTCTTGAGTTAAGTCAAGATGAAGGGAAAGTATTGAAGCTTTACTGGAGGATAAGTCTGAAAAATAGTTTCTTTTCTCGAGTTCAAATTTAGAAAGTATATACCCTACAAACTACACTTACACGCACCTTGAAACTTAGGATAGTAGAGGATACCTAGAAATACTCTTGCCTGAAAGCCTAGTATGAAAGAAAAAACGGTATTTAAAGCTAAACACCAAAAGAGCACGTTGAAAAATATATCCAGTCTTGAAAAAGAAAAAGAAAAAGAAAAAGAAAAAAAAATAGAATAAAGTCAAGACCTGGAAACTGCTATTTACGTTTTAAGTTCACACATTCAGTAATCGGTCGTTAGTGCCTCAAGAAGCATTAATAGTCGCATGAAAGGTGTGTGAGCAAATCCGTCCATCCTTAATGAAAAGAAGTAGTATTAGGTATTAGGGCAAGGGTACTATAGCTTGAATTGAATTCTTAAGTGTAGGGGTGCAAATATACACACACGTAGGGGTATATAATCGATGTTTGAATAAAAGATAGAGATGAAGAATAAGACTTGTGTTTTCTGTAAAGTTGATAAAAATCCCTGATTTGAGGCCGTACTTTAGAAGGAAGACTCAGGAGAACCAACATCTTTTTAAACTTTTTGGAGCGTATACGAACCAAGGTTAAATAGATAAGAGGTGTGAAGAATAAGGGTTGGATATGTCTAACTTAGGATGATAGAGTTTCTAACGTAATGACTAAACTGTAGGAGTAGAATCAATGTTAACTTATGACGCTAGCTTGACGGGATTTTGTGGGTGTAATCCGCTGAAAACCCTCAGGAGACAACACTCCTCCTACTAGGGACACCTAGAGGTTTAACGGCTTGTTGCACGTGCTCAGTGCAATCGCGTTCCCTGCGAAAATGCGGTTGTCATTTTATTTTTGTGAAAAATTGGTTTTGCTCGGGACGAGCAAAAGTTAAGTTCGGGGGTATTTGTTCATCACAGAATATTGCATTTTATACCGCCCATTCTTACGCTCGGTTGTTTATAGGTAGGTTCTTTTAATCCGTGTTTTCTACATATTTACAGAATACAGGTTTCCGGTACAAATACTGCAAATCAACACTAAATCTCCACAGTTACGTCAAAATACAGAACATCTGTCACAGCAGATAAAAGCCGGGTTTCTGTCATCCGCATCCGTCTAGTACCGCTTACCAGTTCAAAAGGGCAGGACGAAAACAGTCGTCATTTCTGGTCAAGCGTGGGGCCCACTGAAGATATTCAAAGATGTGTGGGACCCGAGGGAGTTGAATTCAAAGGTGTTGAAAAGTAAAGCCAACTTTGTTGACTATTGGGACCTGAAGCCATCGTAGAAGATTTTTGCAAATCTGTATATGTTTATAAGAAGGAAAAGCAAACACCAGAAGCCCACAGAAACCTGACACAGCAAGCCCACCACATGGCCGCGGAACCGCGGCCAATAGGGGGTATTGGCCGCGGATCCGCGGCCCTTTTGGCTCCGTGATTGATGAAATTTTGGTGGTTGTTGGCATAGTGTATTTGGGTTGAAAATCTTGCCCCAGGGCTTCAGAAATACTCCTATAAATATCCCAGTTACAACCAGAACAAATATAGAGAAGAAATTCTGACATTTGTGATATATTTGTGCCCCTTTGTTAAAATTCTTGTTCTTGGAATTCAGTTGAGTTCTTTGCCTTTCTCTGGTCTTGCAACTTCTATTTTTGAGCTTGCAAGATTAGATTTTGGTAGTTGAGCTCATTTCATGTATTTTTGACCCGTTGCAATAAATATTCAAGTTTGATTCTTGTAACTTTTGCTATTTTGTCAATTCTTATGATTATGCAGTGTGATATTTATATAATGATGTGTGAGTAGTTGCTCTTGGGCTACGGGGAGGGAGGATGTGGAATGACTAAACCTCCAATTCTTTCCTTTTTGATTCTTGCATCTTTTCACTTCTCTTCTTAACATCGCAAATTTATTATGTTTTGATTGATAGGGTATATTGTTTTGAATGATTGCAAATCAATCTTTAACATATATCCTATCCTTTCGTCACATTTTATTGTTGCTATGTTATGACTTGAAGACGGCGTGAATACGGAATTAAGTTACTTGTTGAAATTAGCTAGATAGGGTATATAGCACTCTTGCATATAGTCTATACTTGCTACTTCACTTAACTAATTCCATATACATTCCATTATAAACCGCATTCTTGTTAGTTCTGTTTTTCTACCCTTGATATCGTATTTCATCCCGAGACACGTTTCGGATAAATACGGCATACTTTCGATACTCAAATGGAAACCAAAAGAAAGAATCTTGAATCAAAATGAAGAGTTGGGGGTAAATGTCATATATCATTCCTACTGAACCTCAGCCCAAGTTTTCGTCTCATTACACCTTGTTCCTTTTTTAGGCAGTACACTAAACGTGATAAAACACCATCTTCCAACCTTTGATCCATAACTCAATTTGATGTCGTGATATCCACTCCTTGTGGTTCGACCCGTGCTTGCCGGCTTGCTTCAACGCACCGTGCACTTGCGGTATTTTTAAAACTCGATACTCACGTCGTGCACTATTTTCCGACAAAAACCGACATATCCGATATTGACCTTATTTTCCAAAAAGCACGTCACCTTGGGTTTCGAACAACAGTATTAAACTTTTCGATCGAATAATCAAATACCCAAGATTTCCTAAATAGCTCAACACTTGAACGGAGTTCAAAAATTCCAGAATACGTCAAAGTAGCAATGGTCCAGCCGTAGAAGGGTCAAGCCAACGCCTCACATGTGGCACGCCGTACTGCCCCAAACCCTAAGGTTCAAAAGGCAGTTCAAGACGGTCACATAATCGAGTTAAGGTTTGTTGTCTTCTAGAGGGTCCATCGCGTCACATGCACGTTTTTCCGAAAGATTAAACCCGAGAAAAAATCAACACTTGAATTTTTTTCGTGTCGGGAAAAATTGAGTTAATGATATCCGTTCGAACATTTTAGTACTTACTAAATTATCCGGAATACCAAAACAAAATTAAATTCTCAGATCGAATCGACGATTACAAAATAAACCCCAAAATACTCAACACTTGAGTCATAATAAAAATACCCAGAAAGATGCAGGAATGATAGTGGATATTACTGCATAAAGAAATGGCCCCAATTCATTTTATCTGCCGTGGAACCGCCGCCTGAAGTGGGGTGGGACCGCGGTTCCGCGGCGGCCGTACGGAATTGGAGTCTCGAACTTTGTGGTAATTCTTAGAAAACCCTGCTGATTTTTTTAGGTATTTTTAATTCAGAAAAAACACAGTTTTGAAAAAATGTCCAGAGAGGGGTTAATTTTGACGTATTCGGGTTCGTTCGGAGTTTTAACTTCGTTAACACATCGCCTAATGCTCTAGCTAGGCTCTGATACCACTGTAGGGTTACTAAGCACACTAACAAGGCTCTACAAGGCATCGACCATGCCCGTTTAAAAAATTTATGTGCCGAATAATCCTAAGCAAGATCGTATACTAGAGATTAAGGTTTCATATGCAAGCAAAAAACCAATTAGGACTAAGTGAATACGAAATACAACCTTTGTAGATCGGTCCTTCACTTCATTTGCTTCTTGTTGAAGTTCCTTCGCTGCGATCATGGTTCTCCCGGGCTCTTGCATGGCTTCACGAGATGAAAGGTGCGACCTTGCTTGAAGTCTCCGAGGCCAAAGATGATCTATGTCGAGGGAATTCCGACTCAAGCTTCTACTTCACTAACTTGAGAATTAGTGAAGTAAACACCCTATACTAAAGTGCTAGTCTAGTAGAGGATGGAGAAATAGGAAGTGAGTTCTCTTTAGAATTTGTTTTCTCACAAGCTTTCTCATTTTGGATCAAACTCTAGCTAGCTTTTCTTTTGAACAAATGAAGAAAATGAACAAAAGAAAGAGGAGAGGATAATGATCAAGTCTATGAGCTAACCATGGTGAGTGAGTATCATATACTAACTCTTGTAGAGACTTAACACTAGGCTAATTGTTATGGTTGGGTTAATAAAAATCCATAGTAAAAACAAACTCAAGTTGAATTAGTCAATGCATCCACAAGCTTCCATAAGCTTCATGCATTTTCTAATCCTCCACTTGATTTTGTAATTACTTTAAATATTAAAAACCCAAACTAAAAATTAGCATAGTGTAAGTCTCATACACCCATGGATGATGTATCATCAACCATGATACAATAATATAACACATTTTAATATATATCATATATATAGTAAATATGTGTACATGTGAGAAAAACCCTAAGTGAACATGTGTTAGTTAATGTAAACTAGTGTATCAAATATACAATTATATAATAAATTATTAAATCAACACTTGACTTAATAATCCGGTCATATCACATATAATCGACTAACATCCAATGTATCGACTTATCGAATCAACACTTGATTCGATAACCCGGCTATATCATATATAACCGACCGATACAAAAAGTCACGAGAATAGAATACGGTATCACATACACGCATTATTCTCGATCCCGCACATATCACATATGCGCCCCTATTTCGTTTTGCCTGAGCCAGTAAAACCTCTATGTGGGACTCTAAAGACCCGTCGATACGCCGGCAGTAGGTGATGATCACATCACGCACCCACAAGCCGTCAGCGGTAGTAGCTGGACGTAACGGCTACCCGGGTATTGAGCGATCAGAAGATCAGCAAGCAAGCCCGCTCCAACTCCTGTAAAAGCCTGCCGGTAACACTTCTCGTACAGTCCGGTCTCCTCGTCTGATATGTCGCATATCAAGTCTAGGGGTGGTAAACGTCAGACCTCAATAACCGATAAGTCGTGCCGATGTGAGGCTCATAACGGGTCGAGAAACTACCGGTAACACTTACCAGTAAATCTCTAAATCAGCCCTGGCCAGGGACTTCCCTGTTACGGCCAATCGAGCACAGCGCAACATCAACCCCCAATACCGGGAGAGACGAAACCCCTCCTATCGCTCATTGCCTCCATGTGACTCGGGACTGTACCCAAAAACTACCGTTTTGCACGCCCTCATGGACGTGGTAAGGTGGAAATCAAAACACAGTGGGAATCACACAAGACTCTATGACGATCTCGGGTCTACAGACTAACCTGCACAAGTGTCACCAGAGAACTGCCATCTGATGTGAGGTATAATACTATCTGGGAGTTCTCAGCGAGTCCGTTCAGTGTACCCAGTCTCCACTGAGCACCCGTATATCATCTCTGATGTCAAACACCAATGGATATGGGATCATCCATCGTCCATCTCATGGGTCGAGAAGTGTATACGCTAGTCTACTCTGGTATATCGATGCCCTATCTCGATAGACCTATGACTAGGAACATTAAAGGATGTACTTATGGACTACCATGGCCCCACTAGTATGATCTGCATCATAGTCCAGGTAGTCAAGTACACATCCTAAGGGCTTTATCAACATGTAGCTATAAGACAGTATCAAGAGACAAGTATACATGTTAAGATAAAGAGCAACCAGATAGCATACTATCATATCGAGCAAGAAAGTCCTCTCTATATATGTCCAAGCATCCAATATAATATACATCATCTGTACAATACTGGCCTCTAGGGCATACATACAACTAACAAGACTAACCTGTACCAGTGGCACCAGAGAACTGCCATCTGACGTGAGGTATAATACCATCTGGGAGTTCTCGGCGAGTCCGTCCAGTGTACCCAGTTTCTACTGAGCGCTCGTATACCTTCTCTGATGTCAAACACCAATGGATATGGGATCATCCATCGCCCATCATATAGGTCAAGGAGCGCATACGCTAGTCTACTCTGGAGTATCGATACCCTGTCTCGTTACTCCCACGACTAGGAATATTTGAAGGATGTACTTGGCGACTACACTGTCCCCACTAGTATGATCTGCATCATAGTCCTAGTAGTCAAGTACTTATCCTAAGGGCTTTATCAACATGTAACATAGAGACAATTAGAGTACATGTTAAGATAAAGAGCAACCAGATAGCATACTATCATGTCGAGCAAGAAAGTCCTACCTATATATGTCCAAGCATCCACTACAATATACGTCATATATACAGTAATGGCCTCTAGGGCATACATATAACTAACATAATATTCTTTTATTGGGGCACTTCCGGGTTGAGGATGATATCACCATTGTATATTATTTACTTTTCCGCATTAGGATAGACCCAAGACGGTGAGCATAAGTGTTGCGCCACGGGAGCGCCCCGGCCTCGTACTCGAGGCCAAAATGCGGAATCAAAATTTTTTCCTTGCTCGGAAACCGGCGCTACCGCGGACAATAACCCGGATCGTTTACCATTAACCTACGCTAGCAAACTAGAGATAGGGTGAGAAGTATACCGAGTGATCCGAGTCCTCCGGTCTTCTCTTCATCATCCCGATCTCCCGCGGAAAGCCTTTGCTCCACATTGTCGCCTCCTCGCCGGAAAAGGGCACCACATCGCCTTCGTCTTTTACGGGCTCCCGCCTCAATACCGAGGCAACTCGAGCATGAAGCCGGCAACTCGACATGCCCAAGAAGTGCTGTAGAATGTAGTGTAGATGATGCTAGTCTCATTTGGGGTTTGTAGTTGCCATGATGGAGGAATCAAGGTGATATGAATTTGGGGATTTTTGAGGCAATGAAAAATGATATGAAACAATAATTTTCCCACACCCTCATCAAAAATGAAATGATCCATCATCCCAAAAGGAAGTGGCCGGCCAAGTCTTTTATGGAAATGTTGAAGGGAAAAACTAATACAAGGGAGGTGAGTGTAGGATCAAGAAGGAGGTGACCATATCCAAAGTCAACCAAACATCAACCATACTCACATCAAGTCAAACCCATACCCTTTCAATCACACAAAGCATGGTTGAAAGATATCATAATAAACACTTTATGCAAGAAACCCCCCCACAAAGTGTAATTTGCAAAACTGCAAATTACCCCCTCCATCGGAAAAGTCCGGCCGGGAAAGAACAAAGGAAAACCGGCCGGAACGGAATGCAAACTGGCAACTCCAGAAAACTGGTCCCGTAATAAATTACAGGAAAACCCCGACACTGTGCATACACACCTGCATCTGTATTCCGACCGGATACAAATGCAATGAGACAAAATCTACACTGTACTAAACTAGTACCGGCTTAAACCAAAGCCGGCTAGTAAAAACCGTTCGATCCTGATCCGTGCAATACCGCACGTATCTGATCGAACCCTGCCATATAACTATACGGCCACTTGTACAAAACTGTCCGATCCTGATCCGTGCAATACCGCACGTATCTGATCGGACCCTGCCATATCTCCATACGGCCTCTACAGCGTTTCGCCCGAAAGCTGAGTAACTGAAAGTGTGGTGGACTCTAAAGACTCGTCAATACTATGGCTGTGGATTTAACCACTGGCACGTCAGAGGTATAAGCCAATACGTGACGGGCCACCAGCTATTGACCAAAAGGGACGTCGATGAGGAAGCTCACCCCGACACCCAACTGAGCCTGTCAGTGACAATATCCGTACAGTCCGGTCCATTCGTCTATGAGTATCACATGGCGGGCCTAGGGGGTTGGTAAAAGTCAGACCCCCAAAAGCGGTACAAGTCGTGTCGGAGCGTAGCCCAGAACGCCCTGAGATGCTACTGGAATACCTACCATTAAATCTCCTGCCTCGGCCGAGGGCTTTGCGTAATGGCTCTCCTAGACACAGCGCGACCTCACCCCCAATTCCGGGAGAGACGAACCCCTGCAGATCCGCTCACTGCCTCCATGTGGCTCGGGACTGTACCCAACTAAAAACTGTTTGCACGACTCCTTTGAGCCGTGGTAGGGTAGTAATCAAAGCACAGTGGGAACACACACGAGACAAATGACGATCTCAGGTCGATGAACTAACCTGTACACATGTCACCTGGGAACTGCTATCTGACGTCTGGTATAAGACCAACTAGCAGGTTCCCGGCGAGTCCTGTCCGGTGTACTCATAACCCAATGAGCACCTGTATACATCTTAGGTGAACCAACTGACACCAGTGGCTTGTGAGACCGGCCACCGCCCCTCGTCGGGGTCTCGACTGTATACACTAGCCTACTAATGGAGTATCGATGCCCAGTCTCGAAACTCCCACGACTAGGGACCTTTTAAGGATGTGCTTATAGACTACCAGCTCCCACGTATATGATCGCCATCATACTGCTGGTCGTCAAGCAAGAATCCTAGGGGCTCTATCAACGTGTAATAGCGACATGTCAGGTCACCTAAAGCAGTACACGATGATAAAGATAAACCAGATAGCATACTATCATCTCGAGTAAGACTGTCCAACCGGGATAGGTCCTCCCTTAATCATTGCAATCACGTGCCTGTGATCCAATAATTGACTCTGAGGGCACTATCTCCAACAATCTCCCACTTGCACTCAAGGCTAATTATTGAGATGTCGCATACTCACAGCCCGTGTGATACCGAACACCCAACTCCTCTACTAGTCAGTCTCACAAAGCCCGTTTGCGAAACTATTGCGTTCGAGGAATAGCCTCAGTGAGTGGATCCGCAGGGATGTTTCTTTCTATGTCTCTCTAAATCTCATGTTCGCGGAGAAAACCATCTCCCGAAATGAGCAATACCTGTCTTAGAATATGTCTGGATGTCTGATGGGACCTAGCTCATAAATGAACTCCAAATCCAAACTTCTTAGACTGTATCGTCAACTGAACTTAATCAGTATCCTGCGCCATGCCTCCCTCAGTATTGCCTTGGACCACCTGTCCAAAATACTGTCCCTCGTCAGAGGGAGAACTATAACTCTGACAACCTCCTTGTCGTCCATGTCACCTTGGAAGCCTGGAGTGATAACCGTCTCCTAAAAGAGACAGCCGTTATCATATCCCTAGAACATTCACTTATGTTCTAAAATTGCTTCCTACTGTTTTTCCAGGATTGGATTAATATCAACTTATTGCACCTACTGCAAGAACAACATCTGGTGTGGTACTTGACATCTCATGATTGACTCAATTGCCTAAGCAAGTGATCTGTCAATCATGCGTATCCCTCTCCCCTTTAGTCTGTAAGACACCTTTAGAGAGGGTGACTCCATTACCTGCAGGTACACTACCATGCCAGGAGTCGTCCATTCTAAATACTCATAGAATGCTGTCAAGGTACCCTGATTGGGAAACCACCCAAATCTAGATCTAAAACCATAGGTCTAGTAACCAGTATGTCTGATATAATATCCAAGTCCCATGTGGAGAAAACACTGTGTGACGACCAAAGTATAACCGATCGTAGTATAGGAATATCACTTCCTACTACCTTCTCAACAGATCCATCCCCTATTCTGATGACGTCAAACCTATGACTGTCACATCAGAAATAGATGATCTATCTCCGCTACATCTGCTTTAGTCTATAAATAGACATAAGCCTGATGTCCACCAATGCTTCCGCTGCTCCCACTGACTACGACAACCCTCTGGCAGAGTCATATAGACGTGCACTTCTAAAGCTAGTTTAGAACGACGCTATACTCATCCTCCTGCCGGGTCTCGCAGCCTGGAACAACAACATTGGCAAGTGTGGGTAAACAAGAACTTCCCTGTCACCGTCATTGAGGCTACCGGAGTACCTCTCGGGTGCCTGAAGTTACCCACCTTATCTGCGGAGTGGCCAATGGAATGTCAAATCAGATTGAATCTTTAGGTTCCTTATTAAATCTTCAGTAATCGTTTGCGGTTCTGGAATCACTTCCAGTTCTACCATACTCCCACTGCTGTTTTTGAAAAAATCCATTTTTAATAAAACTGTGGCGAGTCTAGAACAATATTTCTATTGATCTGCCAGATGGTAGAAAGTCAACCCTCGTCATAGCCTGGGTCAACTCACAAACAGCCATTACAGAAACGTGCCTTGAGTTATCCGGAGTCTGGTTTTAAGCATAAGCCGGACAACTCCCCGTACCTTAACATCGTTAAGATATGAACTGTTCTATATCCAATATAGAACCAGAGGCACTGATTTAATTGAACCAGATTCAAATCATGCAGCTGTCTCCAGTGCATGTCAACTAAATGGAAGGAGGCCAATCAGCATTACTCAACTTAGGAATGCTTCCAATTATGAGTAACCTGAAAGAGAAGCAAGTTCTCATTACTTTCAACTGAATACCATACACAAGTATCTACATCTTCGATCACCTTGAAGAATCCCGATACTTGCAATACCTGGTTCTCTACTGTATTCTTATACCAATAACTCCTCAAAACTCAGACCCTGTGTTTCTACGAAACACATGTCTAAGAACTAGAGAAGTTAAAAGTAAACAGAATATAGTATGAGGACCAACCCCTCTGTCCTAATGGACACTGGACAACATACAATACTCTGTATAAGTCCGCTGAGTCTAACAACTCTTTCACTGTGTGTCGTAGGTTGAAAACTGTACTTATGGTCAAGAAGAATTACACCGCTGTTTAATACTCCTTACCTAACCATCCACTGATATAGGCAAATGTCATCGACATAATATCAAAAAGTATATCTCACTCTATAAAAATAGACGTACAGATATATCAATTTGAAATTGGTGCACAACAGCGGATATTCATAACCAAATATTTGCCGACCGGCAAACAACCCAGGTGACTTCCTCAAATATCACCGATTACAACGAATCCCGATATAATGAGGACGATCACCCAATTCCCAATAACTTACTCCCACTCATCATCTGTAAAACCATACAGATGTGAGAATCCAACCTGGTAAATACATACCCTGGAGTGAGTGTCTAATCGGGAAATCAGTTTTCTTTTAACATTACACAGTGAAACTGAAACATTGAAATGTTTCTGTGGGGAATCCTGGTATTCCTAGTAATGCCTCTACCATTATCCAGATTCACAACTATAACCGTATAATTCTTTGCCACCTATCCAAATCCCTTTATATGTCTTTAGTCATTACCGTCTGCACACCCCTTTAGGCCAAATGGTTTTCTTCCTTCCCCACCGTTCGGCACCAGCCTATGGTTTGGAAGAAGACTATCCAAAAAACATAAAGGGTGTACTGTCCTAATCCTAGGAGCACTCGCAATGCGAGAGAAGGTGAAGATAAAAGACACCTGAATGTACTTTATTCCTATTTCTCCTGAACCAGAATCCATCCCCGAACTGGAACAAGTTCCTTTCGAGTTCGTATATAACCATACGATGGATTATCCAATAAAATGGGATCTTCGTAGTGATACGGAGTGTTCTGGAGAAATACAAAGGTGATTTAGGATTGGCGAAGAAATACTTGGTTTGGTCGTGAATATCAGTCGCAATTTACTTTGCCCTCCTACTAATCCCTTGCTTTGTCTTAACTTAATACCTTCTGCACACCATCGTTATGCTAATTGGTTTTCTTCATTCCCTACCGGTCGGCACCAGCCTAAGGTTTGGAAGAAGACTATCCAATTTGCGTAATAGGTGTACTATCTCCTAAACCAAGGAGTACTCGCAACCTGAGAGAAGGTGAAAAGAAAAAACAACTGAATAGTCCTATCCGTTTTCTCCAGAACCAGAAACTATCCTCGAAATCCTTCGAGTTCGTATATAACCATACGATGGTTTTGTCCAATGGAAGTGGACGTTCGTAGTAATACGGGGTGTCCTGGAGAAAAGGGTAAAAGCAGGAGTGGCAATGAGGTCTGCAACTCTGACAATCCAAAAGCCTGTGTTTAAGAAGGTTCGGTCAACTTGGTCACTGAGTCATAGTCCAGGGTCGGGTCAATGGTCGCTGCCAGAGAGAGAGAAAAGAAACACTCAGCGTGCACTCTAACCTAGATCAGAATGGTTATCACTTTAACTAATCTGGAAACCTCCCACTGTACCTCAAATTCTCCTCCAAACCTGTAAGAAGAATTAGTCGGGGTCACCCGAGGAGTAAACTAACTCATCAGTGGGAATTGGGATCCAACTATCATCGCATGATAACTTGACGGAATCCACTCAAGTTACCACACTCCAGAAGGTATGCGCATGCCTGGCAAGTTTCAGTTCTTTTGAAACTCCCGATTTGATTTTTACCCCTAGGACCCAAGTGACCTTGACGAATAATCAACAAATCAAAAGGTCCTAGTCAAGTTCAACCCGTCATTATCTTGATTGCGTTAAACCCACCCGCACGACCCTTGACGAATAATCAACAAAGTCGCACGACTGTCCTAACCAATCCACATATCCATGCGACAGAAAGCATTACAGAGCTACCGCACACTACGCCTCGGCGAATAGCAACGACAAACGTAGCGCGAATACTAAGCAATACTAATCCGAAATGACGGAGGGCTACGAATGGTTTCTGGCGAAAACCTTTAACGTAATGAACTTGATATCGTTGAAGGAACTGGATAACCTTTTAGAAAATATAGTGACGAAAACCTTTACTAAAGAGGTCACTCCCGGTGAAGGGATCTCGGCTCTTTCCCCGTAGAATGAGGTGCAGGATATTCCAACTGAATACCACGATGCAAAGCAAAAGTAATCGGCTATAGTGAAGTTAATGCCCTGACGCAAACTTCTGTCCAAGGGGTCACTCCCGGTGAAGGGATCTCGGCCCTTGCCTCGTCGACTGAGGAGCAGGATATTCCAAATGAATACCACGATGCAAAACAAAAGTGAACGTCCTTGCAATAACAGCTTTTTGAAAAATGTTCCAACAACATCAGATTAGGTTTGTTTATCTTGCATTGATCCGAATCAATGCAGTCCCATCAATTGATCACACCACAAAGAACGAAAATATACTGACGTACGTATATGCCATCCGCATTCGCCACTGGGTCCCGTCATCACCCGTTAGGTTAGCTAACTAACGGCAGAGCGGGGACTGGACTAGCGCGGATGTAAAACATATACAACATCTACTAATATATATACCAATATATAGTATTTCGCTCAAGGCGTGAATAAAATGCAACATCACAGAAATGTACAGCATCACAGAACAATACAGATATCTGGAAACCCCGGGTTTCACAGAGCCGCTGCAGAAACCCGACGTTCCCCTGGTCGTGTGGATAGCCTGTGCAATGGAAATCCTAGACCCCTACGGGCGCGGCAAGTCACCCGCCAAAACCTGAAGCGAGGCAGCCCCCTTCAGTACCGTGAATGGACCACCCAGCACTTCACGGAATCCGGTAACTTGGGCACCCCTCCTGGGTCAACCTGTACCCCCTACGAGTGCGGCGAATAGCCCGCCAATCCTGGACTGAAGCCCCCTCCGTCTCAATGCCCTGAGATGCGGGCCCGTTGCCTTCCAGAACCCGGCTATCCGTGCACCCCACCGCGGGGCAACCCTAGTACAGAAAGTAAAATATACATACACCGGGTACATCGACCGCAACCAGGTCGTGCCCCAAAAGAATAATACAAACAGGCAGTGACGGCAGTCCACATGTCGGACGCTCGCCCCGCAAGATCAAATGTACATAATACAACAAAACTGTACTAGCATTGCATCCAGGCTATCCCCCACGACCGATCCGCAACAACACAGCATAAACAAAGAATATCAACGTGAAAGTCACGTTCGCAAATCCGTCTAACCGGGCTATAGCAGTCAGACGGGACTTACCGATCGAGTGACATTCACGGTCGCAGATATAATGTAAATACTGTGAAATAATGTGTTTAAAATATCCGATCGATCAAAAAATTAACAAGCGGGCCCCAAAAGAAAACTGTAGCACTCACAGAAATAAATGGCCCAATATTAATATCCCAAAAGCCCTATTTCTATGCCAGAAAGCAACTGAAGAAAAATGATAAAGTGGGCCCACCATATTGCCGCGGAAGCGCGGCACAAAAGTGGTATTAGCCGCGCTTCCGCGCTCAAAACAGTGAATTACTTTGTCGTTTTCCTACAGTGGTCTTAACTTTTTCAGTACATAATTTTTCTGCAACCTGAAAAATTTTTAGACACCAAAAAATTCTAACAGAAAACTGATGTGCTTGAAATACGAGTTTTCGGGATTTTGTTCGATCGGAAACGTAAAACACATTAAACGAAGCTAGGTAAGGTTAATGGAGTGGCTCTGATACCATGTTGCGCCACGGGAGCGCCCCGGCCTCGTACTCGAGGCCAAAATGCGGAATCAAAATTTTTTCCTTGCTCGGAAACCGGCGCTACCGCGGACAATAACCCGGATCGTTTACCATTAACCTACGCTAGCAAACTAGAGATAGGGTGAGAAGTATACCGAGTGATCCGAGTCCTCCGGTCTTCTCTTCATCATCCCGATCTCCCGCGGAAAGCCTTTGCTCCACATTGTCGCCTCCTCGCCGGAAAAGGGCACCACATCGCCTTCGTCTTTTACGGGCTCCCGCCTCAATACCGAGGCAACTCGAGCATGAAGCCGGCAACTCGACATGCCCAAGAAGTGCTGTAGAATGTAGTGTAGATGATGCTAGTCTCATTTGGGGTTTGTAGTTGCCATGATGGAGGAATCAAGGTGATATGAATTTGGGGATTTTTGAGGCAATGAAAAATGATATGAAACAATAATTTTCCCACACCCTCATCAAAAATGAAATGATCCATCATCCCAAAAGGAAGTGGCCGGCCAAGTCTTTTATGGAAATGGTGAAGGGAAAAACTAATACAAGGGAGGTGAGTGTAGGATCAAGAAGGAGGTGACCATATCCAAAGTCAACCAAACATCAACCATACTCACATCAAGTCAAACCCATACCCTTTCAATCACACAAAGCATGGTTGAAAGATATCATAATAAACACTTTATGCAAGAAACCCCCCCACAAAGTGTAATTTGCAAAACTGCAAATTACCCCCTCCATCGGAAAAGTCCGGCCGGGAAAGAACAAAGGAAAACCGGCCGGAACGGAATGCAAACTGGCAACTCCAGAAAACTGGTCCCGTAATAAATTACAGGAAAACCCCGACACTGTGCATACACACCTGCATCTGTATTCCGACCGGATACAAATGCAATGAGACAAAATCTACACTGTACTAAACTAGTACCGGCTTAAACCAAAGCCGGCTAGTAAAAACCGTTCGATCCTGATCCGTGCAATACCGCACGTATCTGATCGAACCCTGCCATATAACTATACGGCCACTTGTACAAAACTGTCCGATCCTGATCCGTGCAATACCGCACGTATCTGATCGGACCCTGCCATATCTCCATACGGCCTCTACAGCGTTTCGCCCGAAAGCTGAGTAACTGAAAGTGTGGTGGACTCTAAAGACTCGTCAATACTATGGCTGTGGATTTAACCACTGGCACGTCAGAGGTATAAGCCAATACGTGACGGGCCACCAGCTATTGACCAAAAGGGACGTCGATGAGGAAGCTCACCCCGACACCCAACTGAGCCTGTCAGTGACAATATCCGTACAGTCCGGTCCGTTCGTCTATGAGTATCGCATGGCGGGCCTAGGGGGTTGGTAAAAGTCAGACCCCCAAAAGCGGTACAAGTCGTGTCGGAGCGTAGCCCAGAACGCCCTGAGATGCTACTGGAATACCTACCAGTAAATCTCCTGCCTCGGCCGAGGGCTTTGCGTAATGGCTCTCCTAGACACAGCGCGACCTCACCCCCAATACCGGGAGAGACGAACCCCTGCAGATCCGCTCACTGCCTCCATGTGGCTCGGGACTGTACCCAACTAAAAACTGTTTGCACGACTCCTTTGAGCCGTGGTAGGGTAGTAATCAAAGCACAGTGGGAACACACACGAGACAAATGACGATCTCAGGTCGATGAACTAACCTGTACACATGTCACCTGGGAACTGCTATCTGACGTCTGGTATAAGACCAACTAGCAGGTTCCCGGCGAGTCCTGTCCGGTGTACTCATAACCCAATGAGCACCTGTATACATCTTAGGTGAACCAACTGACACCAGTGGCTTGTGAGACCGGCCACCGCCCCTCGTCGGGGTCTCGACTGTATACACTAGCCTACTAATGGAGTATCGATGCCCAGTCTCGAAACTCCCACGACTAGGGACCTTTTAAGGATGTGCTTATAGACTACCAGCTCCCACGTATATGATCGCCATCATACTGCTGGTCGTCAAGCAAGAATCCTAGGGGCTCTATCAACGTGTAATAGCGACATGTCAGGTCACCTAAAGCAGTACACGATGATAAAGATAAACCAGATAGCATACTATCATCTCGAGTAAGACTGTCCAACCGGGATAGGTCCTCCCTTAATCATTGCAATCACGTGCCTGTGATCCAATAATTGACTCTGAGGGCACTATCTCCAACAATAAGTAACCGGGTTCTAGGGTACAGTGGGAGACCATCTCAAGGAGTTGAGACCGGGTCTCCTAACTCTAGAATTGGTAGGGTTGTTTGCCGCTCTCGTAAGGGTCTAGGGATGTGGGTTTGGCTATTCATCGCGACCGTGGAATCCGTGTTTTATACTGGCTTAACTTAAAACACGGAATTCCTAGTATATCCAATATTTCTTATGTGATTCTTCTGCTGCTAATATTCTGTGATGTGATCATTTTATATGCATGAGACGAATGCTTATACTATATATATATGATATATAAATATTATTGCTTTCGTTTCTTCTGTGATGCTTAGGAAGCATAAATAAATGGGACTTCATTAATGAGATTAATGAAAGAAAAAAGAACCTAAAGATTTTGTAGAAACTTGTTTAAAAACTGGTAGCTCTAGTTCTTGCTTTGCATAGCGGTATTCCTTGTAGAATATCCAGCACCTTATTCGATAAGGAAAGAGCCGAGATCCCTTCACAGGGAGTGACCTCTTTAGCGAAACTAGCAGATGCTACAAACTCACGGTTTTGTTTTTGATTGCTTCTATAGTTCTTGCTTTGCACAGCGGTATTTGCGAAATATCCTGCACCTTATTCGATGAGGAAAGAGCCGAGATCCCTTCACCGGGAGTGACCTCTTTAGCGAAACTAGAAAAGCCTAAAAAACACTCCTTTTCAAAATCACTTGATTCTACAACGATATCAAGTTCATTACGCTCATAGTTTTCTTAAAAACCTATGTAGCCCTCCGTCATTTTAGGAAATAGAGTACTTAGTATTCGTGCTGCGTATATCGACCATAACCGAGGCGTAGTGTATGGTAGCTAAGTGATGTCTTTCCTATACAGCATATGATGCGATTAGTTAGGACAGTCACATGATTATTTTGACCATAGCCGAAGGTCATGTGGGTGTGTCTAATTAACCACGAAATAACGGATAGAACTTGACTAGTGCTTACGATATGTTGACCATAGCCAAGGTCATAGGTGCTAGGGGTTAAAAACATTATCGGGAATTTCAAATGTTGAAATTTGCAATGAGATTGCATACCTTCTATGAGATAGTTGGATCCCGATACCCGCTGTGAGTAAGAGTTACTCCTGGAAGAGTTTTACACATTACAATTAGCCGATCAAGTAGGTGTCTAGAAAGGTGTTAAACGGGGTTACGCCCCTGGGAAAACGAGGTTTATTTTAATTAGGTCTGTGCGAAAGCATGGGGAACCTCCCTCAAAGTACCGACACTGGCCTGGCCGAAAGATTGGCGAACTTGTAGGGTGTAATTAATCCCGGCTAGTCTTATCTTTTAGGGCTTGAAGGAAGATTTGACTAAAATAGTGGGAGCCATCCTGATTAGATATATTGATAACCAATCTAATTTTGCAAAAAGCGTACGCAGAGTGTTTTCTTCTCTCTCTCTCCTGGTTGAGACTATGTCACGCCTTAATCAAGATAGTAATATGGATGCATTAACCGAACCTGCTTATTATACTGTGCTAGGGAACGTTGGTTCCGTTCTTTCTAATAATTGTTATAAGACTGAACAGGAAATAGGGGAATATCCAGATTCCCATGCCACCCAATTCGAAGAAATGATGCATATTCTTCGGGTGTCCTTATTACCGAGAACTATTTTTCAGTATCCTCTACATCCTGGGTATGTGATACCAGATCATGATCCCACATATGTAATGTATTATATGGGCTATAGAAAGGTAGAGAACCGAGAATGGGTGATATGTCTCTAAGTGTTAGAGTATGGTACAATTGTTGCAACCAAATCAGTTGGCAGATATCACCTTGTATTAATACATTGATTCTGATCAAATGTTCTTACATACCGAACCTGATATACAACATTACATCATGTTCTTTACTGAGTTAAAGAAGGATATAATTTTGTATTGGAGGATATTGCTGTGAACATTTTCCTGAATCAAGAGTTGATTCTATCAGGCACATTATATAATAGCATAAAAGTTCTAAATCAAACCACAGTTCAAAGCATATAGAACACAGACAATAGGAGTTGTTCAGGAATGAACGAATCCTTCTTGAGGTATTGTTGACTAGGTCATATATGAAAGGTTCCTAGGCACCCTAAGGAGGTCTCATAAGGCATCGATCATGCCAATTTCAAAAATTAGAAGTGCCGAGAAACCCTAACAAGATCGTTGGCTAGATATTTAGGCGATAAATGAAACTAGTTAACACTTAACTACAAGAATACGGAAATACAACCTTTGTAGATCCTGTGCTCCACCTCCACGTTTCCGCAATGAAGTCCTCTCCGCTGTCCAAATCGAACCATGACTCTTACGGTGGTTTCATCGGAGAAAAGACCGGGCTAGGTCGTCGACAACGTGCCGAAGATGATCTACGTCGAGGCATCACTAGATCAAGCTCCACCTTCACCAAGCCATGAAAACTTGTGCATGAAACACCCTATACTACTTGGCAAGAGGTAGAGGATGAAGAAATAGGAAGTGGGTAGACTTTAGTTTTGGATTTCTCACTAGTTTTCATCACTTGCCATTGGAGTAGCAAGCTTTCTTCATGGAAGAAGAAGATGAAGAAGATGATAATTGTTATGATAAGTTATTTAGAAATTAGAAAATAAAAGAATACTTATCATAATCAACCATGGTCAAGTGTAGAGAATAAACTAGGGTTAGGTCAATGGTTAGGTTAGGCATGAAACAAAAATGGTGGACTTTTTCAAACCTTCATGAAGTTTCAATGCAAAACAAAGTAAGCCACCATTTCTTTTCTTTTGTCAAAATGAAATAAATAAATAAATAAATGAGTAAGCAAATAAAATCATAACCCTAACCATCACATAACCATGGTTTAATCTTAACATACACTTAAACAATCATGTATCATCAAACATGATACAAACTTGTGTACAAAAGTATATCACATATACAATGTGCACAAAAAGTGAGAAAATCCATTTAAAGTGAACCAATACTAGTTAATGCAAAGTAATATATCATATATATAATTATACATTAAATCATTAAATCAACACTTGATTTAACGATCCGGTCATATCGCATATAACCGACTAGTATCCAATGTATCGGCTTATCGGATCAATCCTCGATTCGATAACTAGGTTATATCGCATACAACCATTCGATACATATATCGCGTGAATGAAATACGGTATCGCATACACGCATTATTCTCGGTCCCGCACATATCTCATATGCGCTCCTATTTCGTTTCGCTTGAGCCAGGAAACCTCTGTGTAGGACTCTAAAGACTCGTCAATACGCCGGCAGCAGATGATGATCATATCAAACACCCACAAGCCGCAAGCGGTCTGCTAAGCGTAACGGCCACCCGGGTATTGAGCGATCAGAAGATCGACGAGCAAGCCCGCTCACACTCCTGTGAATCCAACCAGTAACACTACCGTACAGTCCGGTCTGATCGTCTGATATGTCGCATATCTCGCCTAGGGGTGGTAAACGTCAGACCCCAATAGCTTGATAAGTCGTGTTGATATGAGGTCTATAACAATTCGAGAAACTACTGGTAACACTTACCAGTAAATCTCAGCAACCCTGGCCAGGGATTTCCTGTTATAGCCAATCGAACACAGCGCAACATCAACTCCCTATACCGGGAGAGACGAATCCCCTCCTATCGCTCATTGCCTCCATGTGATTCGGGACTGTACCCAAAAACCACCGTTTTGCACGCCCTCTTGGACGTGGTAAGATGGAAATCAAAGCACAGTGGGAACCACACAAGACTCTATGATGATCTCGGGTCAACAGACTACTCTGTACCAGTGTCACCAGAGAACTGCCATCTGACGTAAGGTATAATACCATCTGGGAGTTCTCGGCGAGTCCGTCCAGTGTACCCAGTCTCTACTGAGCACCCGTATATCATCTCTGATGTCAAACACCGATGGATATGGGATCATCCATCGCCCATCTGTATGGGTCGAGAAGGTACACGCTAGTCTACTCTGGTATATCGATGCCCCATCTCGATACACCCACGACTAGGGACTTTGAAGGATGTACTTATGGACTACCATGTCCCCACTAGTATGATCCGCATCACAGTCCAGGTAGTCAAGTACACATCCTAAGGGCTTTACCAACATGTAATAGAGAGACAATCTTTGTACATGTTAAGGTAAAGGTCAACCAGATAGCATACTATCATGTCGAGCAAGAAAGTCCTCCCTATATATGTCCCAGCATCCACTACAATATACATCCAATGTACAGTAATGGCCTCTAGGGCATACATATAACTAACAATCTCCCATTTGCACTAGGGCCATCTGTAGCAGTGGTTGTAGTATCTCATACTCAACCATCCCATAAAAGTCTCTCTCTGGGAATAGGCCTTTGTGAGTGGATCCGCCGTGTTGTCCTCTGAGTCTACTCTCCTAACCTCGATCTCTTAGAGATCAACCATCTCCATGATCATGTGATACTGCCTTAGAATATGTCTGGATCACTGATGGGACCTGCGTTCCTTGGCATAAGCCACAACTCCATTGTCACACAATGGGAGGAACATAGTTTATCTCATGAACCAATATACACCCAAACAGCCTCTTTGGTAGCATCTTTAGTAGCGATGTATCCTGGCTTTATCGTCTAGTATGCCACGGTATCTAGCTTGGAACTCTTCCAACATACCGTCCCTTTACTGAGGGTAAACACAATGCCTGCGACTGACATTCAGTCGTCCTTATCACCCTGGAACCCTTCCAGTGATTCTCCCCAGGATCATGTGATACCATCTTACTTCGACAAGTGAGAATCCTAACATCCATTTAGATCTATCTCATAGATCCAAAATCCAGGAGTTAGTAGGTATCATTATGATCCTATATGGAGAATCATTATGATAAACGGAGATTGACCGAGCGTAGCATAGGAAACTCCTTCCCTATCAAGAGTATGTCATCCACGTACTCTACGAGGATCGTCACCATACTCCCTACTACCTTTTTGTTTATACAATGTTCATCTACCATTTTGATGATGTCAACTTCTTTGACTAATACATCAAAACAGATGTTCCAACTCCGCGATGCCTGCTTTATTCTATAAAGCACCTTGCACACGTTTCCGCTGCTCCCATTGTCTACGAAGCCCTCTGGCTGTGTACTTAAAGACACACTCTTCTAAAACATCATTTAGAAAAGCAGTCATGACACCCAACCACCAAATATCGTAGTCATGGTATGTAGCCGTGACAAGTAGGATCTGGATGGACTTAAGCATAGGTATTGGAAAAGGTTTCATCATTATCCACGCTTGGTTGATGACGAAAACCTTTTAACAAGTCTAGCTTTGAAAGTCTCAACCTTTCCAAGTACACCAAGTAATCTTCTCAAGATATACTTGCTCCTGATGGGGATTTAACCCTTCAGATATAGCAACTAAAGTCCATACTTTGTTGGTGTATAAGGATTCCATCTCAGATCACTAAGCATCCAGCCATTCTTACAGAGTCACACTCCTGATGGCCAGCTCGAAACTAGTTGGGTCATCATCTCATGATGCAATCCTCGCTCCCACTGTCATAGAGAAACCGAAGTATCTCTCAGGTGGGTGAGGAACCCTACTAGATCGGCGGAGAGGCTGAGGTTCGTTGGAATCTACTGAATCTTTTGGCTCTATCAAATCATCTGCTGCAGTTTGTATAGCTGGAACATTTCCAGTTCTACATAACAGACCTTGCCTCGAGCTTGTCCGGATTTTGCTTTTAGACATAGGCCGGACAATCCCCAAATCTTAACTAACTTAAGATATGGGCTCTTCCCCTTCCATATCACATATGAAGTGGTAGGCAATTGATTTGATTGGAACCCTATTTAACAGGTATGCAGCTTCTTAAGTGCACAACTCCCTTAAGGAAAAAGGTAACTCAGTAGTACTCATCATAGAGCACACCTTATCATATAGGGTGTGATTGCTCCGCTCCGATATACTATCGTGCTATGGTGTATTCGGAGGAGTAATGCTGAGAGAGAATCTCATTCTCCTTTAGAATAATCCAGGATTTCCGTGCACAAGTATTCTCCTCCTTGATCTCATCATAGGACATAATACTTATACCTGTATTGGTTCTCTACTTCTAACTTATATTCTGTGAATATCTCAAAAGGTTCGGACTTGTGTTTCAACAGGAACATATGTCTGAATCTCGAGAGATTATCAGAGAATGTAATGAAGTACAAAGAACCGGTCTTGGCATATGTAGACTGGGGATCTACATACATCAACATGTATCATCCCAAGAGTTCTCTAACTCTTTCTCTGTTTCCAATAAACGGAGCTATGGTCATCTTATCTTTGTGACATGACTGGCGAGTTTCACAAGATGTAAATTCAAACTGATTTAAATATACATCTAAATGTAACTTCAGCCAGTCGGGTCGCATTGATCTGACCTAGTCTACAATACCTCAAGAAGAATCCGTTCATTTCTGAACTCTTCCTCTTGTGTGTGTTCTATATACTAAGAACTGTAGTTTGATTTAGAACATCAATACTTTTAGATAACGTGCCTGAATCGATCAACTTTTGCTATAGGAAATGTTCAAAGCATTATCCAACAATACAGAATTTTATCATTTCTTTATTAATAAAGAGACTGATATGATTTTGTATATCAGGTTCGGTATCTAATAACATTCGTTCAGAATCAATGTATTGGTAATACAGGGTGACAGTGACCAACAGACTTGGCTGCAACACTTGCCCCGTTTTCTGTCTCATGAAACTTATCACCCGTTCTCAGTTTTTCTACCCTTTTGTAGCCCTATGTAACAGATTACATATCTGGGATCCTGATCCGGTATCATATACCAGGATGCGGAGGATACTGAGAAACAGTTCTGTATAATGAACACACCCGAAGATGATGCATCAGCATGCACTCTCTTCGTTTGGGCGGCACGGGAAATCTGGTATTCCCCAATTTCCTGCTCTGTCTTATAACAATTATAAGTTGGAGCGGGACCAACGTTCCCCAGCTCAGTATAACAAGCGGGTTCGGTTAATAATCCGTTTTATTATCTTGATTAAGGCGTGACATGGTCGCTACCAGGAGAGAGAGAGAAGAAAACACTCAGCGTGCGCTCTTGCAAGAATAGATTGGTTATTATTTTATCTAATCAGGATGGCTCCCACTGCCTTTTATCAAATCTTCCTTCAAACCCTAAAAGGAAAGACTAGCCGGGATTAATTACACACTACAAGTTCGTCAATCTTTCAGCCAGGCCAGTGTCAGTACTTTGAGGGAGCACTAGTAAAATAGGGGGTTGCCCCTACGGATGGAAATATCCGTAGGGGCATTTTTAACTTGGCCCTACGGATTAATCCGTAGGGCTAAAAGGTTGCCCCTACGGGCACAGACGTCCAAGAATAAAAATATTAATTCTTAATTTGGTGTTTGCCCCTACGGAGCCGCAAACAAAGGACCTACGGGTATATCCGTAGGGGCAAGTAAATATCGTTTTAAAATAAAGCCAGATCGAAAAGCCTACGCTCATTTTCTCTCTCTCCCTCAAACGCGCGCGAAAAACTCCAAATCGCCACCGTCGCGTCGCCAGCATCGTTGGGCAGAGTCGCCACCGTCGTCGCCACCGCCGATTTCGTCGCCACCGTCGTCGCCACCGCCGGTTTCGTCGCCACCGTCGTCGCCACCGCCGGTTTCGTCGCCAATTCGCCACCGTCGTCGCTCCAGCCCACCAGCGCACCCGTTCAGGTATAAATCTCGAGGTAAATTAAAGCATTTTTGGATTATTCATGGCTGGGTCTGGGTTGCGCGCGCGAGAGTTGGGTTTGGGCAGGGGCGCGGTGGCGGTCGGGGTCGGGGTCGGGGTCGGGGTCGGGGTAGGGTTAGGGTTGGGGTTCGGCTGCTGCTGGGGTGGGGCTGGGGTTAGGGTTACGGTGGGGCTGGGGTTAGGGTTACTGTGGGGCTGGGGTAGGGTTCCGGTGGGCTGGGGTTAGGGTTGGGGCTGGGGTTAGGGTTACTGTGGGGCTGGGGTTAGGGTTATGAGAGGCTTGTCAGCATATTTATGTGTAATAATTGAGAGGATCAAGCTAAGTTCTATACAAGCAGTCCCTCAGAATACATAGATAGCTAGCCTTACATTTTAAATTAACATATTCCATAATTGTCTTAATGGTAAGGCAGATACCCATATTGTGTAAGAGCTGACATTAATACAACCATAGGGAGCTGACAGATTATACATCTCATGTGGCATTAAAATCTATAAATGGACATACGAGATAATGCAAAGAAAGAGCAATAGATCAAGACTCAATCAACTTTCCTATGCTTTATGATTTCAGCGGATAGCTCAAGTTTAGTTTCAACTTTATATTCTTATTTTTCTCTCTTTTTTCTTTAGTGCTTCTTCCTCCATTTCTTTGAAGAGTCTCTCACAGCGAAATACACTCCAATTGCTGTTGAAGATTTTAGAATGTATCCAGAATTTAAGAAAAAAATGTTGTGCCCCTTATGCTTCTGTTATTCAACTCCTTCCATACACTCTGGACTTCTCAAATTTAAAAACTATTAGAAGTGTACTTGTTTATCATACATTGAACACACCATGCATGCTATTTCTTTCACTCTCTTGTGGCATGATATTGATAGTTTATGTAAGAGTAAGACCATAACAAACATAGAAAATATTTCAACTAAGATATGAGAGACCGCTCCTAAAGAAAAACTAAAAGAGGTTAACAATGTAAAGATCAATTCCTATTCATTCTTTCCAATGTATAAAAAAAATCACATTTTTTTAACATTACAAATCTTTGCACAAGCGTGCAGCCGCACACAAATAGCCGTGTCCCTAACAATATGTAACCATGACACATGGCAGATGAGGTGTCTCATAACTCAATATTAGCGATTTCCATGATCACGACACGTGGCAGATGAGGTGTCTCATAACGCTTTATGATATCAGTATCCTATATTTATAGTTTTAATTGTTGATTGTTATAGATGTATACTATTGCAATAATAGTTTTTGGTTGATGAATGCTATTGCAATGTAGGATGATCAGTTCTATCAATCTTGATCTCAATGGTTTAAAATCATGTTACACATACAACACGAATGCACAACAAACGCATAATTAGAGAGCGACTCGAGATATTCGGGTTAAAACCAATATATGATACTCGATGATGATATGAAACCTTCATATTCCCATCGATACTCGTATATGAAACTAAAAGCGCCACTTAGTCCCCGTCTATCGGTTAATATACGTGCGATGCTCGTCGTGACCTAGAACTATATGAAGGTTGTTAAATATCGGACAGTATAGCTCGATACTAACAACCGTCGTATAGTCTACGCGACGAGAAAATTCAATCGTATGGTAACCCATAGATTTGTCCCGTGTGGACAAGTTAAGAATGTATAAAGCAAACGCCTTCATTCACTTGTGTTTTCATCCGTTTCGAGATATTTCGTCGGTACCTTTCCGCTGGTTCTCCGTGTACAAAGATAGATTAGATGTTCATTTCAACGTTGTTTCACAGCTTTGAAATGATTATCTATTCTATTACAGTGTACTCGGAGAACAGCGGGGAGGTGCTGCCGAAATTTACTCGAAACGGTTGAAAGCACAAGTGATGGGCGTTCGCTCTATACATTCTTAATGGGATAGAAGCCTACCCCCGACAGCCGGAACACATACATACAAACGCATAATTAGAGAGCGATTCGAGATGTTCGGGTTAAAACCAATATATGATACTCGATGATAATATGAAACCTTCATATTCCCATCGATACCCATATATGAAACTAAAAGCGCCACTTAGTCCCCGTCTATCGGTTAACATACGTGCGATGCTCGTCGTGACCTAGAACTATATGAAGGTTGTTAAATATCGGACAGTATAGCTCGATACTAACAACCGTCGTATAGTCTACGCGACGAGAAAATTCAATCGTATGGTAACCCATAGATTTGTCCCGTGTGGACAAGTTAAGAATGTATAAAGCAAACGCCTTCATTCACTTGTGTTTTCATCCGTTTCGAGATATTTCGTCGGTATCTTTCCGCTGGTTCTCCGTGTACAAAGATAGATTAGATGTTCATTTCAACGTTGTTTCACAGCTTTGAAATGATTATCTATTCTATTACAGTGTACTCGGAGAACAGCGGGGAGGTGCTGCCGAAATTTACTCGAAACGGTTGAAAGCACAAGTGATGGGCGTTCGCTCTATACATTCTTAATGGGATAGAAGCCTACTCCCGACAGCCGGAACACATACATACAAACGCATAATCAGAGAGCGATTCGAGATGTTCGGGTTAAAACCAATATATGATAATATGAAACCTTCATATTCCCATCGATACCCATATATGAAACTAAAAGCGCCACTTAGTCCCCGTCTATCGGTCAACATAACGTGCGATAATTTATTCTTTTCAACGACAAACCCACACACAAAGCATATACATGGATTTTCTCCTTTGTCAGTAACTATCCCGTTCTTATATTTCTCAATATAGTCAGCATAACCTACAATTTATATGTTATTCAGTCTAACATGGCCCATGAGTACGTCAGAGTTAAGGACTGGATGTATGTGGATTGGAAACAACGTATGCAACCTAAGTTTGTTGCAGGAGTTGCTGCTTTCCTTGAATTTGCACGAGCAAATAATAAGATCATAATAGAGAAGATTCTCTGTCCGTGCGATAGATGTGGCAATAAGTACTGGCAGAAGGTAGAATTGGCAGAGCTTCATATTGTAAAACATGGGTTTACTAGACTTTATTCAACTTGGAAATATCACGGGGAAGGAGAAGAATGCAGTACTGCGGTAGAAGAAGGAGAACACGATAATGCGGCAGGAGAAGAAGAAGAATTCGGTAATACGGCAGGATACGGAAATTTATTTCCATCAGAAGAAATGGAGGATATGGTAGAGGCTGCCCTAGGTGAATCTATTCGTACCGAAGATGACATTCCTTCCGGTCAAGGACCGCGTGCGGATAAATTTGAAAATTTCATGAATGATGCTAGGAAACCAATTTATGAGAATGCGAAGTATTCCACCCTCTTATGGTTCGTCCAACTTTTCCAAATTAAGTGCCTAAATGGATGGAGCAACAAGTCATTCACAATGCTTCTTTCGTTCTTGAAAGATTCTATGCCTCCGGGAAATAATGTGCCCGAAAGCTGGTACGAAGCCCAGAAAATGATGTCTGATTTGGGTCTAAAGTGCGAGAAGATTCAAGCATGTCCTAAAAATTGCGTGTTGTACCGGAAAGAGAATTCAGATTTGAAAGAGTGTCCAACATGCGGAGAGGCCAGGTATAAGCCGAAAGATTCTGATAAGAAGCCTGATATACCTGTGAAGATAGCACGATATTTTCCCATAACACAGAGGCTACAGAGGCTATTCAGGTGCAAGAAAACAGCCGAGGCAATGATTTGGCATCACCGTGCTCCTCCAAGCGAAAATGGAAAAATGAGCCATCCAAGAGATTCACCGGCATGGAAGGATTTCGATAGGAGGCACGCAATATTCAGTAGCGATCCTCGCAATGTCCGGCTCGGACTGGCTGCCGATGGCTTCTGCCCATTCAACTATATGGCTGGAAGTCACAGTACATGGCCCGTTGTAATGATAATTTATAATCTGCGCCTTGGTTGGCTATGGACCAATCATACTTTATGATGCCTCTTCTTATCGACGGACCAAACTCACCGGGGAACAATATCGACGTCTATCTCCGACCTCTGATTGAGGAGCTGAAAACTTTGTTCATTGATGGTGTAGAGACATATGATTCAAACACAAATACAACCTTCATACTGCGTGCGGCTTTAATGTGGACAATTAATGATTTTCCTGCGTATGGAATGCTTTCAGGTTGGTCCGTACATGGTCACAAAGCATGTCCTCATTGCCATGAACACACAACATCAAAATTTTTGAATTTTAGCAGGAAGGTTTGTTATTGCGGCCATCGACGTTTTCTGCCTCCAGACCACCCCTATAAGTTAGACACGGTTCACTTTGATGGTCATCAGGAGCTTCTTTGTGTTTCTTAATTAGAAAACTAAATGTTAATGCGTTGTGCAGAAACAGGCCGCTCAGAATATGGAGAACAGGAAGTCGGCGAAGAGGGGTCGCTCCACTTACACAGGTGGCTCGAGGAACATTACTCGAGCCATGGAGTTATCGGTAAATTAAGAGTTATTCTCTGATATTCTGCAATATTAAGAGTTATTCTCTAATATTTCTAATATTAAGAGTTACTTTCTAATATTGCAGACATCTCGGACCGTGGCGTCAGGTGGTACACCGAGCGTGCTGTCCGCATATCTTGCTGTCCACGGCACCTCGACAGATCCCGCCACGGGCGAGCTTCGATGTCCCGACGTCGCTACCTAGGAGTACTGCGTAAGTGTTAATATTTTTTCTACCCAAATTTGAAATTTTAGTTTTGGAAGGTTCAAGTTTAAATTTTATACTTATACTTTACTGCTTAATGTGGGTGTAGGAGCGGGTGGTTGAGCAGGCCCAGGCCTCGGGGATCGATTTTACCGGACAGAACGATCCGAGGCTGCTGACCCCAGTTCTGGACGCCGCACACGGAGGGCACCACGGAGGTTGGGGGAGAGGCCGTGGATTGGGCCCTAGCAGGGCCCATATGAGGTTGGACTCCACCCCGGCGGTTACTTCCTCCGTCTCCAGTGACCGGCATGTCCATCAGGAACTGGATAGCTTGAGGGCCACCGTTCAGGAGTTGAAGGAGATGCTGGTATGTATACTACTTTATAGTAAAATATCATTTCATATTATATACATATCAACATATCCATAATTAGTACGTAGCTTGAGCTTATTTGGTTTTAGACTTAAGTTTGATTAATCATACATACATATGTAATTAAAATAAACAACGCTTTTCCAAACTAGATATCCAAACAGGGTTTCGAAATAACTTAATAATGAAACGAATTCGAATAATACACAGTTCTTACACGCTTCTTACACACGTTATGTCCAGACACGACAGGGTAGATCGGCCGAGCCTCCACATGCATCTCCTTCGGCTGCGGCTCCGCAAGCTACTACATCGGCTGTGGTTCCGCAGACAGCTCCTGTAGCTCCACCGCCCACTCAGACTCCCGCAGCCACGGCTCCACAAGCGACTACCTTGACGGCGGCTGCGCAGACCACATCGCCAGCTCCACATGCCGCTCAGACTCCCTTATATGTAGCATTGCAGAGTGTATTGACCGAGGAGCAGGCGCGCGTTATTCTAACGTTATTCGGAGGTGGAGCTGGACCGAACTAGGGTAGCTTTTTGGTTCTTATTTTTTGAAACATGTATTTATATCACATTGTACTACATTTTGAAACGATATTGATATTGGTTTGTATTTATATCATATTCAGTTTTTGGGTTTCTTTTGTATATTATATATATGCGTGAGATGTGATTATGAATATTGCAATATATGATTTGATTGATGTATATAGTATTGTGCACAGGGCGGGAAAAAATCTGGCAGCCCATTTTTTTAAAAAAAATACAGACAATATGTACCTACGGATTAAGCCGTAGGTACATATGTTGCCCCTACAGAGTTATCCGTAGGGGCAAACTATCAGGAAACCTGATATTTTCCCACCTGATATCAGTGCAGGGTGTTGGCGGTGCCCCTACGGATATGTCCGTAGGGGCCACTGTTTATCCCCTACGGATAAATTCGTAGGGGCAAAATATCAGTTTTCCTGATATTTTTCCCCCCGATCTCAGTGCAGGGTGTTGGGAGTGGCCCCTACGGACTTATCCGTAGGGGCCACTTTATATCGCGTTTATCCCCTACGGATAAATTCGTAGGGGCAAAATATCAGTTTTCCTGATATTTTTCCCCCCGATCTCAGTGCAGGGTGTTGGGAACGGCCCCTACGGACTTATCCGTAGGGGGCACTTTATATCCCCTATGGAGGTATCCGTAGGTATACACAATATATTCAAAAAAAAAATTAAATATATGATTTTATTACCCCTACGGGGTACTCCGTAGGGGCTATAACACCTACCGAGGTATCCGTAGGGGCATGAATTTTCCCGTAGGGGCAAGTTCAGGGCCTCAACTTGTACCTGCGGCCTTTGCACCTACGGGGTATTTTTTCGCCCCTACGTATATATCCGTAGGGGCAGTGGGTTGCCCCTACCGATAAATCCGTAGGGGCAACCCTTATTTGTAGTAGTGGAGGTCCCCCGTGCTTTCGCACGAACCTAATTAATGTAAACCTCGTTTTCCCAGAGGCGTAACCACGTTGACACCTTTCTAGACACCTACTTGATCGGCTAATTGTAATGTACAAAACTCTCCCAGGAGTAACTCTTACTCGCAGCGGGTATCGGGATCCAACTATCTCATAGAAGGTATGCAATCTCATTGCAAATTTCAACACTTGAAATTCCTGATAATATTTTGCCCCTAGCGTCCTATGAACTTGACAGAGGTCAACAAACCATAGGCTGCTAGTCAAGTTCAACCCGTCATTTCCTGATTGAAGTAAACCCACCCGCACGACCCTTGACAGAGGTCAACAAGGTCGCACGACTACCCTAAATCAATCACATCATATGCTTATGCAGATAAGCACTAATCAGCTACCGCACACTACGCCTTGACAGAGGTCAACAAACGTAGCACGAATACTAACCAGTACTTATCTGAAATGACGGAGGGCTACGACAGGTTTTTCTGAAAACCTATTGCGTAATGAACTTGATATCGTTGTAGAATCAAATGATTTTAAAATGGAGTGCTTTTGAGGCTTTTCTAGTTTTGCTAAAGGAGTCACTCCCGGTGAAGGGATCGTCGGTCCTTTCCTCGTCGAATGAGGTGCGGGATATATCACATTTATCACTGTGCAAAGCAAAAACTCTTAAAAGCAATCAAAAGACAAACCGAGTGTGTAGCATCTGCCAGTTATTGCTAAAGGAGTCACTCCCGGTGAAGGGATCTCGGTCCTTTCCTCATCGAATAAGGTGCAGGATATATCACATATACCACTGTGCAAAGCAAGAACTGTAGCTACCTGTTTTATTTTGAAATTCGATTCTACAACATCTTAGGTTTCTTTTATTTCATTAATCACATTAATGAAGTCCCATCATTTAAGTACCTAAACATCACAGATAGATATGACGTACACTTATGCCATCCGCATTCGCCTCGATGTCCCCTCGTGCACCGTTAGGTTAGGTAACTAACGACAGAGCAGGGCAGGGCTAGCGCGGGTGTAAAACATAAGCAACGTCTATATAATATATCATATATACTATATACTATATCCATCACAGAGTCACAACACAGATATCGCAGCAGAAGAATCATATGAAATATTGGATATACTAGGACGTCCGTGTTTTCAATACGAGCCAGTATAAAACACGGATTCCACGGTCGTGATGAATAGCCAAACCCACACCCCTAGACCCCTACGAGAGCGGCAAGCAACCCTACCAATTCTGGAGTTAGGAGACCCGGACTCGACTCCTCGAGTTGGTCTCCCACTGGACTCCAGAACCCGGTTACAAGTTTTTACATGAATGAAAATGAAAAACACTCATCTCACATAAAAACCCCCGGCTATTCAAACACGACGATCCAATATAACATATCCAGCAACACATAACATCACATGTCATGAACGTAAGTAAACATGCGCATCCCAATTGTCGTTGACATATAGCAACGAAACCGGCGATATCACATATTACACTTACGGTCACAGAAAAGAAAGTGTAAAACTACAACAGTTGGAATCCGCAACCACCTCAGATATCGCATGCCTGACCAAATGAATTACTTAGACATCGCATGCCTAACATTTATAAAACCCCGCATTTTAGTCTCAAAATCGAAAACACTTTTCAATATCAAGTCGGGCAATTCAACAAGATTCCCGACATCCTGATCGCATGCTCGTCGCAAACTTCAGTAGGCGGCCGCACCCCCGACGCCGTCGACGAAGTGCACCAAGGCGGAACACCGCTGCCGCGAGCACCCAAATGGATGCTTTCGGCGACGGGGTTCTCCTACAGTCACTTGGTCGAGGCTATGGGGTGAGGCTGTCTATTAAGTTTACCCGGCGAGTATCCGCGTACGCTACGTGATTGCAACGGACTTTTGATCGCATCAAAATTCCATAGCAACCGATCAAGGGAGACTAAACTGCTATGTTTATAACATTCATTCAGTTATCTCACAACTACTTGTGAATTCCAATTATTGTATCCCATTCCGGATAAATAGAAAATGTTAAACTTTCCGATCGAACAATCGAACACCCAAGTTTTCCCGAAACAGATCAACACATGAAACAAGTCTAAAAACATTCAGTTCGTGCCTCAGTACCAACGGTCCAGCCATAGAAGGGTCAAGCCAACGCCTCACATGTGGCACGCCGTACTGCCCCAAACCCTAAGGTTCAAAGGGCAGTTCAAGACGGTCACATAATCGAGTTAAGGTTTGTTATCTTCTAGAGGGACCATCGCGTTACTTGCACTACTTAGAACGTCTTTAAACCACGGAAAAATCCAACACTTGGAAATTTTCCGGCAGGGGAAAATTGGGTATTTATATCCAGTCGAACTTTTTAACAGTTTCTAAAATATCCGGAAAAACATAAACAAAGTTAAATTATCCGATCAAATTAACGAATCCCCAATAAAACCCTAGAAAACTCAACACCTGAGGGGAATTAAAAAATTCACATAAAAAAATGCCAAGAAAGGACCTAAGAATAAATATATGAAATTTGAGGGACTAAGTCCAAATTTAGGCCTCGGAAGATCCGCCAAAACCCTGTTTTGGCCGCGGTTCCGCGCTCCAATTATTGAATTAGTCAACCAAACTTCACAGCAATTCTTAGTTTTTCCTGCTTATTTTTCTGCATATTTTTAATTCATAAAATTCAACAGTTTTGAAAAATGTACAGAAAGCGATTTTGCTTGGGGTTTCGCGGTTCGATCGGATCTCTAACTTCGTCTACCGATCGCCTAAGGCTATAGCTAGGCTCTGATACCAGTGAAAAGTTCCTAGACACCCTAAGGAGGTCTCATAAGGCATCGATCATGCCAATTTCAAAAATTAGAGGTGCCGAGAAACCCTAACAAGATCGTTGGCTAGATATTTAGGCGATAAATGAAACTAGTTAACACTTAACTACAAGAATACGGAAATACAACCTTTGTAGATCCGGTGCTCCACCTCCACGGCTCCGCAATGAAGTCCTCTCCGCTGTCCAAATCGAACCATGACTCTCACGGTGGTTTCATCGGAGAAAAGACCGGGCTAGGTCGTCGACAACGTGCCGAAGATGATCTACGTCGAGGCATCACTAGATCAAGCTCCACCTTCACCAAGCCATGAAAACTTGTGAAGGAAACACCCTATACTACTTGGCAAGAGGTAGAGGATGAAGAAATAGGAAGTGGGTAGACTTTAGTTTTGGATTTCTCACTAGTTTTCATCACTTGCCATTGGAGTAGCAAGCTTTCTTCATGGAAGAAGAAGATGAAGAAGATGATAATTGTTATGATAAGTTATTTAGAAATTAGAAAATAAAAGAATACTTATCATAATCAACCATGGTCAAGTGTAGAGAATAAACTAGGGTTAGGTCAATGGTTAGGTTAGGCATGAAACAAAAATGGTGGACTTTTTCAAACCTTCATGAAGTTTCAATGTAAAACAAAGTAAGCCACCATTTCTTTTCTTTTGCCAAAATGAAATAAATAAATAAATAAATGAGTAAGCAAATAAAATCATAACCCTAACCATCACATAACCATGGTTTAATCTTAACATACACTTAAACAATCATGTATCATCAAACATGATACAAACTTGTGTACAAAAGTATATCACATATACAATGTGCACAAAAAGTGAGAAAATCCATTTAAAGTGAACCAATACTAGTTAATGCAAAGTAATATATCATATATATAATTATACATTAAATCATTAAATCAACACTTGATTTAACGATCCGGTCATATCGCATATAACCGACTAGTATCCAATGTATAGGCTTATCGGATCAATCCTCGATTCGATAACTAGGTTATATCGCATACAACCATTCGATACATATATCGCGAGAATGAAATACGGTATCGCATACACGCATTATTCTCGGTCCCGCACATATCTCATATGCGCTCCTATTTCATTTCGCTTGAGCCAGGAAACCTCTGTGTAGGACTCTAAAGACTCGTCAATACGCCGGCAGCAGATGATGATCATATCAAACACCCACAAGCCGCAAGCGGTCTGCTAAACGTAACAGCCACCCGGGTATTGAGCGATCAGAAGATAGACGAGCAATCCCGCTCACACTCCTGTGAATCCAACCAGTAACACTACCGTACAGTCCGGTCTGATCGTCTGATATGTCGCATATCTCGCCTAGGGGTGGTAAACGTCAGACCCCAATAGCTTGATAAGTCATGTCGATATGAGGTCTATAACAATTCGAGAAACTACTGGTAACACTTACCAGTAAATCTCAGCAACCCTGGCCAGGGATTTCCTGTTATAGCCAATCGAACACAGCGCAACATCAACTCCCTATACCGGGAGAGACAAATCCCCTCCTATCGCTCATTGCCTCCATGTGATTCGGGACTGTACCCAAAAACCACCGTTTTGCACGCCCTCTTGGACGTGGTAAGATAGAAATCAAAGCACAGTGGGAACCACACAAGACTCTATGACGATCTCGGGTCAACAGACTACTCTGTACCAGTGTCACCAGAGAACTGCCATCTGACGTAAGGTATAATACCATCTGGGAGTTCTCGGCGAGTCCGTCCAGTGTACCCAGTCTCTACTGAGCACCCGTATATCATCTCTGATGTCAAACACCGATGGATATGGGATCATCCATCACCCATCTATATGGGTCGAGAAGGTACACGCTAGTCTACTCTGGTATATCGATGCCCCATCTCGATACACCCACGACTAGGGACTTTGAAGGATGTACTTATGGACTACCATGTCCCCACTAGTATGATCCGCATCACAGTCCAGGTAGTCAAGTACACATCCTAAGGGCTTTACCAACATGTAATAGAGAGACAATCTTTGTACATGTTAAGGTAAAGGTCAACCAGATAGCATACTATCATGTCGAGCAAGAAAGTGCTCCCTATATATGTCCCAGCATCCACTACAATATACATCCAATATACAGTAATGGCCTCTAGGGCATACATATAACTAATAATATCAATGCGACACGACCAGCTAAGTTACATAAGGATGAATATAAAAATCTATTCAAAATTTTATCTTATGCTACTTGCTAGTCTTGTCTCAAAGATAAAAATGACCAATACTCCATTTACTGGAAACAGAGAAAGAGTTATTGAACTATTGGGGCAGATACATGATGATGTATATGGTCTCATGTCTACAAATGCCAAGGTTGGTTCTTTTGAGAACCAAACGGGTAGAAGTATTAAAGTCCTACGATGTGATCGAGGAGGCGAATACTTGCGCATGGAGTTCCTGGAGTTTCTAAAAGGAGAATGTGATTCTCTCTCAGCTTACTTCTTCGTATACACCACAGCACAACGGTGTATCGGGGCGGAGGTATCACACCCTATGAGATATGGTGCGCTCTATGATGAGTACTGCTGAGTTACCTATTTTCTTTTGGGTGTTATGCACTAGAGAAGCTGCATACCTATTGAATGGGGTTCCATCCAAATCAGGACCTACCACTACATATGAGATATGGTGTGGAAAGAGACCATGTCTTAAAAGAGTTAAGATATGGGGTTGTCCGTCCTATGTTGAAAAGCAAAATCCGGACAAGCTCGAGGCAATGTCAGTTGTGTAAGTTTGTCAGGATATCCCAAACATTTGTAAGGGAATATCTTCTACCACTATGGGGAGAAAAAGGTGTTTTGTTTCTCAGCATGCCACCTTTTTAGAAAAGGAAAATCTTGTGAAGAAATTAGTGGTCATAAGGTAGAACTGGAAGGAATTCCAGCTACACAAACTAACAGCTGATGATTTGGTAAAACCAAAAGATTCAATAGTCTCCAACGAACCTTAGCCTCTCCGCGAATCTGGTAGGTTTCCTCATCCACTCGAGAGATACTACGATCTTCTCGGTGACAGTAGGAGCGAGGATTGCATCAGGAGATGATGGCCCAACCGGGTTCAGGCAAATGGAATGTCTGTTTGATGTGATAGTCAAAGAGTTTGACTTCATCAAAATGGTAGATGAACCTTGTATATACAAGAAGGATATAGAGAGTAAGGTTGTCTTCCACGTATTGTACGTAGATAACATACTCCTGATAGGAAATGGTTTCCTATGCTACACTCGGCCAAGCTCCTCTTATCACGGAGATTCTCAATAAAAGATCTGGATGATGCCTGCTACATCTTGTAGGTTATGATCTATGGTGATAGATCTAAGTGGATGTTGGGAGTGTCCCAAATCCAGATACATTAACACCATACTAAAGGGTTTAGTATGGAAGATTCTGAGCGTGGTGGTTCGCCCACTTACTCACGGATCACTCTCTCCAATACTGATTTGGAGAGAGCTCGCGTGCAAAAGATATCCTATGCTTCGGCAGTAGGCTCTATCAGAGTGTGCGATGTTATGTACCAGACTAGATGTAGATGGCTCACTAGGTATAATGATCAGGAATCAATCGGATCATGGAGAGAATCACTGGACAGTTCTGGAGGACATTCTTAAGTACTTGAGAAGAACTAAAAGAAAGTTTTTGGTTCCAGCTTCCAGAGTGATAAGTTCGACTGAGAGTCAGTCACAGGCATTGTTTTTACCCTCAGTGCAGGGACGGTATGTTGGATGATTTCCAAGCTAGATACTATGACATACTAGACGATAAAGGCTGAATACATTGCTACCAACGATACTACCAAAGTGGCTGTCTGGACATTTCTTGTTCATAAGATGAACAAGGTTCCTACCATTGAGCGTCCAATAACTGTTATTGTGACAACAATGGAGTTGTGGCTTATGCCTAGGAACGCAGGTCCCATCATTGTTCCAGACATATTCTGAGGCTAGTATCACCTGATCAGGGAGATGGTTGATCTCCAAGGGTCGAGGTTAGGAGAGTAGACCAGAAGGTTGACACAGCGGATCCACTCACAAAGGCCTAACCCCTAGAGAGACTTCTCTACAATGGTTGAGTATGGGATACTACAAGCTCTGCTATATTGTTGGGTATTGGATACTACAACAGATGACCTTAGTGCAAGTGGGAGATTGTTAGTTATATATATGCCCTAGAGGTCATTACTGTACATGCGATGTATATTATAGTGGATGCTTGGACATATATAGGAAGGACTTTCTTGCTCGACATGATAGTATGCTATCTGGTTGAACTTTATCTTAACATGTAAAAAAATACTATTTTGTGATCACATGTTGATAAAGCCCTTAGGATGATTACTTGACTACCAGAATTATGATGCAGCTCATACTAGTGGGGACAGGGTAGTCGATAAGTACATCCTTCAAATGTTCCTAGTCATGGGAGTATCGAGACAGGGCATCGGTACTCCAGAGTAGACTAGCGTATGAGCTTCTTGACCCATATGATGGGCGATGGATGATCCCATATCCATTGGTGTTTGACATCAGAGAAGGTATACGGGTGCTCAGTAGAGACTGAGTACACTGGACGAACTCGCCGAGAACTCCTAGATGGTATTATACCTATCGTCGGATAGCAGTTCTCTGGTGACACTGGTACATGTTAGTCTGTAGACCCGAGATCGTCATAGAGTCTTGTGTGATTCCCACTGTGCTTTGATTTCCATCATACCACGGTCAAGAGAACGTGCAAAACGGTGACTTTTGGGTACAGTCCCGAATCACATGGAGGCAGTGAGTGATAGGAGGGGTTTCGTCTCTCCCGGTATTGGGGGTTGATGTTGCGCTGTGCTCGATTGGCCATAACAGGAAATCCCTGGCCAGGGTTGCTGAGATTTACTGGTAAGTGTTACCAGTAGTTTCCCGAACCGTTATGGACCTTGCATCAGCATGACTTATCGGGCTATTGGGGTCCGACGTTAAACCACCCTAGGCTGTAATATGCAACATATCAGACGAAGAGACCGGACTGTACGGTAGTATTACTGATTGGATTCGCATGAGTTATAGCAGGCTTGCTTGTTGATCTTCTGATCGCTCAATACCCGGGTGGCTGTTACGTTTACCAGACCGCTTGCGGCTTGTGTGTGTTTGATATGATCATCACCTACTGCCGGCGTATTGACGAGTCTTTAGAGTCCTACATAGAGTTTTCCTGGTTCATGCGAAATGGAGTAGGAGCACATATATGATATGTGCGGGACTGAGATTAATACGAGTATGTGATACCGTATTCTATTCTCGCGATATGTGATATCGGCCGGTTATATGTGATATTGCCGGGTTATCGGAACAAGTGTTGATTCGATAAAATAATATATATATATATATTATATGCTCACTTAAATATTTATTATTCTCACTTGTAATACATTTAACATATATATGATATATGTTTATTGTATTGTTTTTCTTTTGTTGCATAAATATTATATATGTGATATATAATATTGTGACATGCTAGGTTATACATGCAACATGGATGTATGAGAATTATACCATGCTATATATTATGTTTGAGTTTAAATTCTTAAGTAATTCAAAAAGGAAGAAATGAGTCGTTGTGAAGCTTCATGATAAACTTTGATAAAGTCTTCTCTTTTTGTTTTGCTTAAGATATTTCTAAACTCAACCATGACACATAGCCATGGTTAACTGTCTACAAGAGTTAGTGGATGACATACACTAACCAAGGGTTGCATTGCTAACATCATCTCTTTCATTATTCATCTTTTTCCTCATTTTGATTTTTGCTCTCTAGCTTTTGAGAAAAGAGAAGAAAATAGTGAGAAAATTAACAATAAAGTGAGCAAAATTCCTACTTCATCATTCTATACTATTAGCCATTTAGTTTAGGGTGTTTGATTCACTAATCTACACAATTAGTGAAGAGATAGCATGAGCTAGTTTCTCCTCGACGTAGATCATCTTCGGCCTCGAAGACTTCGAAGCAAACTTGTTCGTTTCTTCATGGGAGCCTCTCTAGAGTCCGGACGATCGTGATCGCAGCGAAGGGACTTCTACACGGAGCTATTGAAGTGAAGGACCGGTCTACAAAGATTGTATTCCTTGTTCATTTAGATATAAAGAGTTTACATATCATGTTTTACCCTAAGTCTCTAGTTAAGATCTTGGTTAGGGTTTGTTTAGCATCCCAAAATTTTTAAAATAGCATGATTGATGCTTGCCAAAACCTTCACAAGGTGCTAAGCTAACCCTACAGTCACCTGGGAACTGCTATCTGACAATAGGTATAATACCAACTAGCATGTTCCCGGAGAGTCCGTCCAGTGCACTCATAACCCAATGAGCATCTGTATACTATCTTAGGTGACTAACAGACACCAATAGCTTATGAGACCGACCACCACCCCTCGTCGGGGTCTCGATACATATACACTAGTCTACTCCGCAGTATCGATGCCCAGTCTCGATAATCCCGCGACTAGGGACATTTAAGGATGTGCTTATAGGCCACCCAGCTCCCATGTATATGATCGCCATCATAATGCTGGTAGTCAAGAAAAAATCCGATGGGCTCTATCAATATGTAATAGTGATATGTAATACTACATAATGTATGTACTTGATGATAAAGGAAAATCAGATAGCATACTATCATTTTGAGTAAGACTGTTCTATCCGTATAGGTCCTCTCTCAATCATCATAATCACCTGTCTGCGATTACAATAATTGCCTTGAGGGCACTATAGCCAACATATTCTTGGGAGATATTTTTCACTTCACAATTAGCTAGTATATTAGGTGTCTAAAAAGGTGTTAACGGGGCTATGCTTATGTGGAAACGATGTTTATTTTAATTAGGTTCATGCGAGAGCACGGACTACCTCTCTCAGAGTACCAACACCCACCAGGCTAAACGGTTAGCGAACTTGTAAGGTGTGAATGATCCCAACAAGTTCTCCTTTTAAGGTTTGAAGGAGAATTCAAGGAAACAGTGAGAGTCATCCTAATTAGATAAATTAAAAACCAATCTAATCTTGTAAGAGCGCACGCTGAGTGTTTTTTCTCTCTCTTTCTAGGTAGAAACCATGTCATGCCCTAAACAAGATAATTAAATGTATGACTTGACCGACCCGGATTCTTATTCAGGGCTGGGGAACGTCGATTCGGATCTAACTTGTGACAATTGTTACGAGTATAAGCAAAAGAAAGAGGATTGCATGGACTTCCACATGACCCTAATGAAGAAGAAGAATTCTAATTCATCTGCCTTAGGTGTTTTTGTTATTCAAAACTGTTTTTCGGTCAGTCCTACCTCCTGGTACTAGATACCAGATCATGATCTCATATCTGTAATTTATTACAGGGACCGAGAAAAAGTTGGATGGTTGGACATGGTGATATGTTCCTCAGAGTAGGGAACGGAGCATAAGTTGATACTGCTGCCGTCGATGAATATCCACTAGTATTGCCAAGCAGCAATACTATGATTTTGAACAACTGCTACGATATACCTTCCATACTTTGCAACATCATATCGGTTTCTTTACTTGATAAAGATGGATATAATTTTGTTCTAAATAGAAATATCATGAACCTTTACCTTAATCATGTATTGGTTGTAGAAGGTACGCTGTGTAATGGTATCTACGTTCTAAATCAAAACATTGTTTTCAAAATACAAATCACATGCAAGAGGAAGAGTTCAGATATGAATGAAACCTACTTGTGGCATTGTAGACTTGGTCATATCAACGAGAAAAGATTGGCTAAGTTGTATAAAAATGAATATTTGGATCCGTTTGAATTTTCATCTTATGAAACTTGCCAACTATTTCAAAGGTAAGATGACCAAATCTCCATTCATAGGTCATGGAGAAAGAGCTACAAAGAGCTTGGGATTCATATATAGTGATGTATGTGGTCCAATGTCTATACATGCAAGGGGTGGGTTCTCATAATTCATCACATTCACCGACGATCTCTCTAGGTTCGGATATGTGTATCTTTTGAAACACAAACCTGAAGTTTTTGAGAAATTCAAAGAGTATAGAAACAAAGTAGACAACCAGACTGAAAAAACTATCAAGATCCTCCGATCTGATAGAGGAAGGGAGTACTTAAGCACGGAATTCCTATAATACCTAAAAGAGAATGGTATTCTCAGCTCACTCCTCCGTACACACCACAACACAATGGTGTATCGGAGTGGAGGAATCGTACCTTATTTGATATGGTTCGATCTATGATGAGTAATGCTGAGTTGTCTCTTTCATTCTGGAGACATGCACTAGAAACAACTGCATATCTATTGAATAGGGTTCCGACGAGATCATTGTCTACCACTCCATATGAAATATGGGAGGGGAAAAGACCATGCTTTGATTTTATTAAGATATAGGGATGTCATGCTTTTGTAATGAAGCAAAAGCTGGATAAAATCGAGGCACGATAGTTCTATGTAAGTTTGTAAGATACCCCTAAGCATTCACGGGGTTATCTTTTTTACTATACCGAGAAATAGAAGGTGTTTGTTGCTCGCCATGCCTTTTTCTTAGAAGAGAAATTTCTTGCAAAAGAAATTAGTGGGAGCACGGTAGAACTAGAAGAAATTCTAGAACCACAAACTGAAACTGAAGAGTTGGTGGAATCACAAGATTCATACCCGACGAACTTCAGCCACTCCGCAGATCTAGTAGGATTTCTCGTTCGCCCGAGAGATACTACGGTTTTCTCATAGACGGGGATAGAGAGGATTGCATTTTAGAAGAAGATGATCTTACTAGTTTCAATCAAGCCATTACCAATAGGGACTCTGATAAATGGTTGGATGCTATGTGATCTGAAATGGAGTCCATATACACCAATAAAGTTTAGACCTTGGATATTTCTCCTTCTGGGGTAAAACCCGTTGGATGCAAATGGATCTTCGAAAAGAAGATTGGTGTAGATGGACATGTAGAATCCAGGCTAGACTTGTTGCAAAAGGTTCTCGTCAAAGACCCGGTGTGGACTATGACGAAACTTTTTCTCCAGTGGCTATGCTAAAATCCATTGGGATCTTACTTTCCATTGCTACCTTCCATGATTATGATATCTGGCAGATGGACGTAAAAATGGTATTTCTAAATGGAAGTTTAGAAGAGTGCGTTTATATAGATCAGCCGGAAGGATTCATAGACAGTGGGAGCAGCGGGAAGGTGTGCAAGTTGCTTAAATTCATTTATGAATTAAAGCAGGCATCGTAGAGCTGGAACATCTATTTTGATGAAACAGTCAAGGAATTTGACTTCATCAAGAACGAGGATGGGCCAGGTATATATAAGAAGATTGTAGGAAGAACTATTGTATTTTTAGTCTTATATATGGATGTCATTCTCTTGATAGGAAATGACATTCCTATGCTACAATTGGTCAAGCTATACTTGTCATAAAGGTTCTCCATGAAAGATCTGAGTGACGCCTCTTACATTCTAAGGATTAAGATCTACAGAGATAGATCCAAGAGATTGTTGGGACTTTCACAGTCCAGATAGATAGAGTTCATATTAAAGAAATTTAGTGTGGAATATTCCAAGTACGGTAATATACCCGTTTTGCATGGAATCCCCCTCTCCAAAAAGATGTCTCCTAAGACTGATGAGGAAAGGGCTCGCATGAGCATTATATCTTACACTTCAGCGGTAGGATCTATAATATATGCAATGATATATACCAGACCAGATGTAGTTTATGCGCTTAGCGTGGTGAGCCGGTATCAGTTAAACCCAAAGGAGAACTACTGGACTGTAGTGAAGAACATTCTTAAGTACCTAAGAAGGACTAAGAAATTGTTCTTGGTGTACGGTAATGGGGACCTCCAGGTGGAGTCCTTTACCGACTTGATATTCCAAAATGACAAGGATGACAGCAAGTCTGTCTTGGATTTCCTCAACGGAGGGGTGGTCTGTTGGAAGAGCTCCAAACAAGACACCGTCACAGACATGACGATGGAGGGTGAATACATTGCTGTCAACGATACCGCAAAAGAAGCTGTCTGGATGAAGAAGTTCATTACTGAACATGACGTGGTTCCATCCATTGTTGATCCAATACTTTTGTATTATGATAACAACGGGGCTATGGTTTTAGCGAAGGAACCATGGTCCCATTAGAGATCCTGATATATTTTTAGGTGGTATCACCTGATAAGGGAGATTGAGGTTCAGAGAGTAGACACAAAAGAGAATACGGCGGATCTATTCACCAAGGCCTTCCCTCAATTACAGTTCGAGAGACTATTTGAGATGTTGGGTATGCGATTCGCCAACAACTGGCTCTAGTGTTGACGTTGGGTACTCAATGCGCCAATATATGACCTTAGTGCAAGTGGGAGATTGTTAAATATGTATGTCGTAGAGGCCATTATTGTATATATATATAGTGGATGCTTGGACATATGTATGTATAGGACAATTTTGCTCGATATGATAGATGCTATTTGGTTTGTCTTTATCTTAACATGTGTATATGTTTTACTTGTTATTATATATACTAATACATGTTAATAAAGCCCGGAGGATTATTGCTTGAATACCAGCGTTATGATGGCGATCATACATGTGGGGGCTGAGTAGTCAATAAGCACATCCTTAAATGTCCCTAGTCATGGGAGTATCAAGAATGGGCATCGATATTCTGGAGTGGAATAGTGTATATGTTTCTAGACTCCATTAAGGGGCGATGGTTGATCCCACATCCATTGGTCTTTGACATCTAAGATCGTATACAGGTGCTTACTGGGGGGCGAATACACTGGACGAACTCACCGAGAACTTTTAAATGGTACTATACCTATCGTTAGATAGCAGTTTTCATGTGACATGAATACATGTTAGTCTTTAGACCTGAGATTGTCATGTGTCTCGTGTGAGTTCCCATTGTACTTAGATTACTACCCTACCACGACTCTACTAAGTCATGCAAACAGATTTTAATTGGGTACAGTCCCGAGCCACATGGAGGCAGTGAGCGATTGTTGGGGATTCATCTCTTCTAGGGAGTCGATTTTACACTGTGTTCGGTTGGCCCAACACCATAAGAACTTGGCCAAGGCAGTTGAGAATTACTGATAGTTAGATCAGTAGTTTCTCGGATTCGTCCTGAGTCACATTGACATGAAATATCAGGTTATTAGGGTTTGACGTTTACCACCCCTAGACGTGGTATGCAATACCCATAGACGAAGAGACCGGACTATACGGAGATTTTCATAGATAGGCATAGTAGAGGTTCGGATGAGCTTGCTCGTCGGCCTTCCTTTTCGATAGATACCTGGATAGCCGTTATATACAGCTAGCGCCGTTGACTTGCTTATGGTAAAACCCATTGTCAGCGTACTGTCGAGTCTTGAGAGTCTCAAATAGAGGGTTTGTAGGGTTCCTAGGCACTCTAAAGAGGTCTCACAAGCCATCAACTATGCCAATTTAAAAATTTACAAGTGCCGAGAAACCCAAGACTAGATCGTTAACTAGAATTTTAGGCGACAAAACAAACTAGTTAACAACTTAACTAAAAGAACGGAAATACAACCTTTGTAGATTCGGTCCTCCACCTCCTTAGCTCCGCAATGAAGTCTCCTCGCTGTCCAAATGGAATCCCGGGCTCTAGCGTCGGCTTCATCGGAGAAATGGGCGGGCACGGTCGTCGGCTTCGTGCCGAAGATGATCTACGTCGAGGCATCACAAGATCAAGCTCCCACTTCACCAAGTCATGAAACTTGTGAAGAAAACACCCTATACTACTTGGCAAGAGGTAGAGGATGAAGAAATAGGAGGTGGGTTCACTTTAGAATTGGATTTCTCACATGATTTCATCACTTGCCATTGATGAGGCAAGCTTTTCTTTCTTGCTCATGAAAAAGAAGATGAAGAAAAGAATATGATAAGTGTTATAGAATAAATGAAAAAGAATTGAATCTTATCATATTCTAACCTTAGTTAAGTGTAGAGAATAGATCATGGTTAGTTATGATGGTTAGGGTTAAGCAAGAGACAAGAATGGTGGACAAGGTCAAAGCTTCATGAAGCTTCAACAAAACTACAAATAAAGCCACCATTCTTTTCTTATCATTTCCAAAATGAATAAACAAACAAATAAATGAATAAGCAAAACCCTAATCATCAACTTAACCATGGTTTAATTCTTTACACTTAACCAAATAAGCATGTATCATCAAACATGATACAATCATGTGCACAAAAGTATATCACATATACAACTTGCACAAATCAAGTGAGAAAATCCATTTAAAGTGAACCAATACTAGTTAATGCAAAGTAATATATCAAATATATAATTATACATTAAATCATTAAATCAACACTTGATTTAACGATCCGGTCATATCGCATATAACCGACTAGTATCCTATGTATCGGCTTACCGAATCAATCCTTGATTCGATAACTAGGTTATATCGCATACAACCTTTCGATACATTCATCGCGAGAATGGAATACGGTATCACATACACCCATTATTCTCGGTCCTGCGCATATCTCATATGCGCTCCTATTTCGTTTCGCTTGAGCCAGGAAACCTCTGTGTAGGACTCTAAAGACTCGTCAATACGCCGGCAGCAGGTGATGATCATATCAAGCACCCACAAGCCGCAAGCGGTTTGCTAAACGTAACGGCCACCCGGATATTGAGCGATCAGAAGATCGATGAGCAAGCCCGCTCACACTCCTGTGAATCCAACCAGTAACACTTACCGTACAGTCCGGTCTGATCGTCTGATATGTCGCATATCTCGCCTAGGGGTGGTAAACGTCAGACCCCAGTAGCTCGATAAGTCGTGTCGATATGAGGTCTATAACATATCGAGAAACTACTAGTAACACTTACCAGTAAATCTCAGCAACTCTGGCCAGGGATTTTCGGTTATAGCCAATCGAACACTGCGCAACATCAACTCCCTATACCGGGAGAGACGAATCCCCTCCTATCGCTCATTGCCTCCATGTGATTCGGGACTGTACCCAAAAGCCACCGTTTTGCACGCCCTCTTGGACGTGGTAAGGTGGAAATAAAAGCACAGTGGGAACCACACAAGACTCTATGACGATCTCGGGTCAACAGACTACTCTGTACCAGTGTCACCAGAGAACTGCCATCTGACGTGAGGTATAATACCATCTGGGAGTTCTCGGCGAGTCCGTCCAGTGTACCCAGTCTCCACTGAGCACCCGCATATCATCTCTGATGTCAAACACCAATGGATATGGGATCATCCATCGCCCATCTGCATGGGTCGAGAAGGTATACGCTAGTCTACTCTGGTATATCGATGCCCCGTCTCGATATACCCACGACTAGGGACTTTGAAGGATGTACTTATGGACTACCATGTCCCCACTAGTATGATCCGCATCATAGTCCAGGTAGTCAAGTACACATCCTAATGGCTTTACCAACATGTAACAGAGAGACAATCAGTGTACACGTTAAGGTAAAGTGTAACCAGATAGCATACTATCATGTCGAGCGAGAAAGTCCTCCCTATATATGTCCAAGCATCCACTACAATATACATCCTATGTATAGTAATGGCCTCTAGGGCATACATATAACTAACAATCTCCTACTTGCACTAGGGCCATCTGTAGCAGTGGTTGTAGTATCTCATACTCAACCATCCCATAAAAGTCTCTCTCTGGGAATAGGCCTTCATGAGTGGATCCGCCGTGTTGTCCTCTGAGTCTACTCTTCTAACCTCGATCACCTTGGAGATCAACTATCTCCATGATCAGGTGATACTGCCTTAGAATATGTCTGGATCACTGATGGGACGGACGATCCTTGGTATAAGCCACAACTCCATTGTCACACAATGGGAGGAACTCAGTTCATCCCATGAACAAATATACACCCAGACAGTCTCTTTGGTAGCATCTTGAGTAGCGATGTATCCAGCCTTAATCGTCTAGTATGCCACGGTATCTTGCTTGGAACTCTTCCAACATACCGTCCCTTTACTGAGGGTAAAGACAATGCCTGTGACTGACATTCAGTCATCTTTATCACCCTGGAACATTTCCAGTGATTTTCCCCAGGATCAACTGATACCATCTCACTACAACTAGTGAGTATCCTAACATCCTTTTAGATCTATCTCATAGATCCAAAGCTTAGGATTTAGTAGGTATCACTTTGATCCTATGTGGAGAATCATTGTGATAAGCGGAGATTGACCGAGCGTAGCATAGGAAACTCCTTCCCTATCGAGAGTATGTCATCCACGTAGTCTACAAGGATCGCCACCATACTCCCTACTACCTTTTTGTATATACTAGGTTCATCTACCATTTTGATGATGTCAACTTCTTTGACTAATCCATCAAAAACAGATGTTCCAACTCCGCGATGCCTGCTTTATCTTATAAAGCATCTTGCACACGTTTCCGCTGCTCCCACTGTCTACGAGGCCCTCTGGCTGTGTACTTATAGACGCACTCTTCTAAAACATCATTTAGAAAAGCAGTCATGACACCTAACCGCCAGATATCATAGTCATGGTATGTAGCCGTGGCAAGTAGTATCTGGATAGACTTAAGCATAGGTACTGGAAAAGTTTTCATCATTATCCATGCCTGGTCGATGACGAAAACCTTTAACAAGTCTAGCTTTGAAAGTCTCAACTTTTCCAAGTACATCAAGTAATCTTCTCAAGATATACTTGCTCCTGATGGGGATTTAACCCTTCAGATATAGCAACCAAAGTCTATACTTTGTTGGTGTACATGGATTCCATCTCAGATCACTAAGCATCCAGCCATTCTTACAGAGACTTACTCCTGATGGCCAGCTCGAAGCTAGTTGGGTCATCATCTCATGATGCAATCCTCGCTCCCACTGTCACAGAGAAACAGAAGTACCTCTCAGGTGGGTAAGGAACCCTACTAGATCGGCGGAGAGGCTGAGGTTCGTTGGAATCTACTGAATCCTTTGGTTCTACCAAATCATCTGCTGTAATTTGTATAGCTGGAACCTTTCCAGTTGTACATAACAGATCTTGCCTCGAGCTTGTCTGGATTATGCTTTTAGACATAGCCCGGACAACCCCAAATCTTAACTAACTTAAGATATGGGCTCTTCCCTTTTCATACCAAATATGAAGTGGTAGGCAACTGTTTTGATTTGAACCCTATTCAATAGGTATGCAGCTTCTCAAGTGCATAACTCCCAAAAGGAAATAGGTAACTCAGTAGTACTCATCATAGAGCACACTATATCTCATAGGGTGTAATTGCTCCGCCCCGATATACCATCGTGCTATGGTGTATACGGAGGAGTAATGCTGAGAGAGAATCTCATTCTCCTTTAGAAAAGTCCAAGAATTTCGTGCTCAAGTATTCTCTTCCTTGATCTCATCAAAGGACATAATACTTATACCCGTATTGGTTCTCTACTTCTAACTTATATTCTATGAATATCTCAAAAGGTTCGGACTTGTGTTTCAACAAGAACATATGTCTGAATCTAAAGAGATTATCAGAGAATGTAATGAAGTACAAGGAACCGGTCTTGGCATGTGTAGACAGGGGACCTTATATACATCAACATGTATCATCACAAGAGTTCACTAACTCTTTCTCTGTTTCCAGTAAACGGAGCTATGGTCATCTTATCTCTGTGAGATGACTGGCAAGTTTCATAAGATGTAAATTCAAAATGATTTAAATATGCATCTAAAATGTAACTTCAGCCAGTCGGATCGCATTGATATGACCTAGTCTACAATGCCTCAAGAAGAATTCGTTCATTTCTGAACTATTCCTCTTATGTGTGTTCCGTATACTAAGAACTGTATTTTGATTTAGAACATTAATGCTTTTAGATAGCGTGCCTGAACCGATCAACTTTTGATATAGGAAATGTTCAAAACATTATCCAACAATACAAAATTTTATCATTTCTTTACTGATAAAGAGACTGATATGATTTTGTATATCAGGTTCGGTATCTAATAACATTCATTCAGAATCAATGTATATGGAATACAGGGTGACAGTGACCAACAGACTTGGCTGCAACACTTGCCCCGTTTTCTGTCTCATGAAACTTATCACCCGTTCTTAGTTCTCTACCTTTCTGTAGCCCTATGTAACAGATTACATATCTGGGATCCTGATCTGATATCACATACCCAGGACGCAGAGGATACAGAGAAACAGTTCTTTGTAACGAACACACCCGAGGATGATGCATCAGCATGCACTCTCTTCGTTTGAGCGGCACGGGAAATCTGGTATTCCCCAATTTCCTGCTCTGTCTTATAACAATTATAAGTTGGAGCGGGACCAACGTTCCCCAGCTCAGTATAACAAGCGGGTTCGGTCAATAATCCGTATTATTATCTTGATTAAGGCGTGATATGGTCGCTACCTGGAGAGAGAGAGAAGAAAACACTCAGCGTGCGCTCTTGCAAGAATAGATTGGTTATTATTTTATCTAATCAGGATGGCTCCCACTGTTTTTTATCAAATCTTCCTTCAAACCCTAAAAGGAAAGACTAGCCGGGATTAATTACACACTACAAGTTCGCCAATCTTTCAGCCAGGCCAGTGTCGGTACTTTGAGGGAGGTCCCCCGTGCTTTCGCACGAACCTAATTAATGTAAACCTCGTTTTCCCAGAGGCATAACCTCGTTGACACCTTTCTAGACACCTACTTGGTCGGCTAATTGTAATGTGTAAAACTCTCCCAGGAGTAACTCTTACTCGCAGTGGGTATCGGGATCCAACTATCTCATAGAAGGTATACAATCTCATTGCAAATTTCAACACTTGAAATTCCCGATAATATTTTTCCCCAAGCGATCTATGACCTTGACTGAGTCAACAAATCATAGACCACAAGTAAAGTTCAACCCGTCATTTCTCGATTGAATTAAACCCACCCGCACGACCCTTGACCGAGTCAACAAGGACGCACGACTACCCTAATCCAATCGCATCATATGCTTTGCAGATAAGCACTAATCAGCTACCGCACACTACGCCTTGACTGAGTCAACAAACGCAGCACGAATACTAACTAGAACTTATCTGAAATGACGGAGGGCTACGTCAGGTTTTTACGAAAACCTTTTGCGTAATGAACTTTATATCATTGTAGAATCAAATGATTTTAAAAAAAATGGAGTGCTTTTGAGGCTTTTCTAGTTTTGCTAAAGGAGTCACTCCCGATGAAGGGATCGTCGGTCGTTTCCTCGTCGAATGAGGTGCGGGATATATCATATATATCACTGTGCAAAGCAAAAACTCTTAAAAGCAATCAAAAGACAAACCGAGTGTGTAGCATCTGCCAGTTATTGCTAAAGGAGTCACTCCCTGTGAAGGGATCTCGGTCCTTTCCTCATCGAATAAGGTGCAGGATATATCATATATACCACTGTGCAAAGTAAGAACTGTAGCTACCCTTTTTATTTTGAAACTCGATTCTACAACATCTTAGGTTTCTTTTATTTCATTAATCTCATTAATGAAGTCCCATCATTTAAGTACCTAAACATCACAGATAAATACGACGTACACTTATGCCATCCGTGTTCGCCTCGATGTCCCCTCGTGCACCGTTAGGTTAGGTAACTAACGGCAGAGCAGGGCAGGGCTAGCGCGGGTTTAAAACATAAGTAACGCCTATATAATATATCATATATATTATATAAAGTATCTATCACAGAACATCACATGATCACATCACAGATATCGCAGCAGAAGAAACATATGAAATATTGGATATACTAGGACGTCCGTGTTTTCAATACGAGACAGTATAAAACACGGATTCCAAGGTCGTGATGAATAGCCAAACCCACACCCCTAGAACCCTACGAGAGCGGCAAGCAACCCTACCAATTCTAGAGTTAGGAGAGCCGGACTCGACTCCTCGAGTTGGTCTCCCACTGGACTCCAGAACCCGGTTACTTGTGCCCTCTCCTTGGGTCTATCCTAGTGCGGAAAAGTAAATAATATACAAAAGGTGACATCTTCCGCAACCTGGAAGTGCCCCAATAAAAGAGTATTACATACAAGTTTTTACATGAATGAAAATGAAAAAACACTCATCTCACATAAACCCCCCCCGGCTATTCAAACACGACGATCCAATATAACATATCCAGCAACACATAACATCACATGTCATCAACGTAAGTAAATATGCGCATCCCAATTGTCGTTGACATATAGCAACGAAACCGGTGATATCACATATTACACTTACGGTCACAGAAAAGAAAGTGTAAAACTACAACAGTTGGAATCCGCAACCTACATAGACATCGCATGCCTAATCAAATGAATTCCTTGGACATCACATGCCTAACTATTATAAACCTCGCATTTTAGTCTCAAAATCGAAAACACTTTTCAATATCAAGTCGTGTAATTCAACAAGATTCCCGACATCCTGATTGAATGCTCGTCGCAAACTTTAGTAGACAGCCGCACCCCCGACGCCGTCGACGAAGTGCACCAAGGCGGAACACCGCTACCGCGAGCACCCGAACAGATGCTTTTGGCGACGGGGTTCTCCTACAGTCACTTGGTCGGGGCTAAGGGGTGTAGCTGTCTATTAAGTTTACTCGGCGAGTATCCGCGTACGCTACGTGATCGCGACGGACTTTTGATCACATCAAAATTCCATGGCAACCGATCAAGTGAGACTAAACCGCTAGATTTATAACATTCATTCAGTTATCTCATAACTGATTGTGAATTCCAATTATTGTATCACATTCCGAATAAGATAGAAAATGTTAAACTTTCCGATCGAACAATCGAACACCCAAGTTTTCCCGAAACCACTCAACACATGAAATAAGTTCAAAGACATTCACTTCATGCCTCAGTACCAACGGTCCAGCCGTAGAAGGGTCAAGCCAACGCCTCACATGTGGCACGCCGTACTGCCCCAAAACCTAAGGTTCAAAGGGCAGTTCAAGACGGTCACATAATCGAGTTAAGCTTTGTTGTCTTCTAGAGGGTCCATCGCGTTACTTGCACTACTTAGAACGTCTTTAAACCACGGAAAAATCCAACACTTGGAAATTTCCCGACAGGGGAAAAATTGGGTATTTCTATCCGGTCGAACTTTTTAACATATTCTAAAATTTACCCGGAAAACACATAGACGAAGTCTGACAATCCGATCGAATCTACGAACTCCCAAAACAACCCCAGAAAATTCAACTCTTGAATAAATATTAAAAATACCCATAAAACTCAGCACCTGAAAACATGAATTACTGTGCAAAAATTAAACAATGATAACATTTATTGGCCGCGGAACCGCCGCTGAAGCCAAGCTTCTGCCGCGGTTCCGCCGCACTGTAGCATCTTCACTCGATAAATTTTGCATCGTAATTCTTAGTTTTTCCTGCTGAATTTTTAAAGAATTTTTAATCTGGAAAAAACCCAGTTTTTGAAAAAAGTCCAGAGAGCATTTTCCGGGTTAGGTTTTGGTTCGATCGGACTTCTAACTCCGTCTACGTGTCGCCTAAGGCTCTAGCTAGGCTCTGATACCACTGTAGGGTTCCTATTTCGTTTCGCTTGAGCCAGGAAACCTCTGTGTAGGACTCTAAAGACTCGTCAATACGCCGGCAGCAGGTGATGATCATATCAAGCACCCACAAGCCGCAAGCGGTCTGCTAAACGTAACGGCCACCCGGGTATTGAGCGATCAGAAGATCGACGAGCAAGCCCGCTCACACTCCTGTGAATCCAACCAGTAACACTTACCGTACAGTCCGGTCTGATCGTATGATATGTCGCATATCTCACCTAGGGGTGGTAAACGTCAGACCCCAGTAGCTCGATAAGTCGTGTCGATATGAGGTCTATAACATATCGAGAAACTACTGGTAACACTTACCAGTAAATCTCAGCAACCCTGGCCAGGGATTTTCGGTTATAGCCAATCGAACACTGCGCAACATCAACTCCCTATACCGGGAAAGACGAATCCCCTCCTATCGCTCATTGCCTCCATGTGATTCGGGACTGTACCCAAAAGCCACCGTTTTGCACGCCCTCTTGGACGTGGTAAGGTGGAAATCAAAGCACAGTGGGAACCACACAAGACTCTATGACGATCTCGGGTCAACAGACTACTCTGTACCAGTGTCACCAGAAAACTGCCATCTGACGTGAGGTATAATACCATCTGGGAGTTCTCGGCGAGTCCGTCCAGTGTACCCAGTCTCCACTGAGCACCCGCATATCATCTCTGATGTCAAACACCAATGGATATGGGATCATCCATCGCCCATCTGCATGGGTCGAGAAGGTATACGCTAGTCTACTCTGGTATATCGATGCCCCGTCTCGATATACCCACGACTAGGGACTTTGAAGGATGTACTTATGGACTACCATGTCCCCACTAGTATGATCCGCATCATAGTCCAGGTAGTCAAGTACACATCCTAAGGGCTTTACCAACATGTAACAGAGAGACAATCAGTGTACACGTTAAGGTAAAGTGTAACCAGATAGTATACTATCATGTCGAGCGAGAAAGTCCTCCCTATATATGTCCAAGCATCCACTACAATATACATCCTATGTATAGTAATGGCCTCTAGGGCATACATATAACTAACAGGGTTTCTCTGGTTCAGTCGAAATGATGTAGTAGCTGTATTTTAATACGTGCAGGGTTCTGATCAAATGAGTAACTAGCTACCCGGACTTTTGATCGGACGGTTGATAATATTAGCAGGCTTAAGATTAAGCCGGATTATTAAATCAGGTATTGATTTAATAATTTACATATATATATATTTTGATATGTATATTCTAGTATTATGTTCATTGTGTTATTCTATTTCTTTGGGTATTCGTATTTTGATACGAATACGGGTATGTATATATGGTAGATTGTATTCCGTATTTATACAGAAAAATATTCTAGAAGGTGCACACCTCATTTGTTGTCTATCCATTTATTCATTTAAATGGAAATGAGGTATAAAGGTAAAGTGAGGTGAGAAAGGTGAGAGACATGCTTGAATAATATTGACAAATTAATTGTATATGCATTTGTGCAAACTATTCAAGCATGTTAGCTATATTTTATTTGTAAAATTCATTTATACAAAACTATGATTGATATTTGTTAGTTATATGTATGCCCTAGAGGCCATTATTATACATAGGATGTATATTGTAGTGGATGCTTGGACATATATAGGGAGGACTTTCTTGCTCGACATGATAGTATGCTATCTGGTTGATCTTTACCTTAACGTGTACACTGATTGTCTCTCTGTTACATGTTGGTAAAGCTCTTAGGATGTGTACTTGACTACCTGGACTATGATGCGGATCATACCGGTGGGGACATGGTAGTCCATAAGTACATCCTTCAAGGTCCCTAGTCATGGGTGTATCGAGACAAGGCATCGATATACCAGTGTAGACTGGCGTATACCTTCTCGACCCATACAGATGGGCGATGGATGATCCCATATCCATTGGTGTTTGACATCAGAGATGATATACGGGTGCTCAGTGGAGACTGGGTACACTGGACGGACTCGCCGAGAACTCCCAGATGGTATTATACCTTACGTCAGATGGCAGTTCTCTGGTGACATTGGTACAGGTTAGTCTGTAGACCCGAGATCGTCATAGAGTCTTGTGTGATTCCCGCTGTGCTTTGATTTCCACCTTACCACGTCCAAGAGGGCGTGCAAAACGATGGTTTTTGGGTACAGTCTCGAATCACATGGAGGCAATGAGCGATAGGAGGGGATTCGTCTCTCCCGGTATAGGGAGTTTGTTAGTTATATGTATGCCCTAGAGGCCATTACTGTACATTGGATGTATATTGTAGTGGATGCTTGGACATATATAGGTAGGACTTTCTTGCTCGACATGATAGTACGCTATCTGGTTGCTCTTTATCTTAACGTGTATACTTTCTGTCTCTCTGTTACATGTTGATAAAGCCCTTAGGATGTGTACTCGACTTCCAGGACTGTGATGCAGATCATACTAGTGGGGCCTGGTTAGTCCATGAGTACATCCTTCAATGTTCCTAGTCGAGGGAATATCGAGATGGGGCATTGATATTCCAGAGTAGACAAGCGTATATCTTCTCGACCCATGCGATGGGCGATGGATGATCCCATATCCATTGGTGTTTGACATCAGAGATGGTATACGGGTGTTCAGGGGAGACTGGGTATACTGAACGGACTCGCCGAGAACTCCCAGATGGTATTATACCTCACGTCAGATGGCAGTTCTCTGGTGACACTGGTACAGCTTAGTCTGTTGACCCGATATCGTCATAGAGTCTTGTGTGTCTCCCACTGTGCTTTGATTTCCACCCTACCACGGCTCTACTAAGTCGTGCAAACAGGTGGTTTTTAGGTACAGTCCCGATTCACATGGAGGCAATGAGCGATAGGAGGGGATTCGTCTCTCCCGGTATTGGGGGTTGATGTTGCGCTATGCTCGACTGGCCATAACAGGAAATCCCTGGCCAGGGTTGCTGTGATATACTGATAAGAGTTATCAGTAGTTTCACGAATGTTATGGACCCTACGTCGGCATGACTTATCGAGCTATTGGGGTCTGACGTTTACCACCCCTAGGCGAGATATGCGACATATCAGACGAACAGACCGGACTGTACGGTAAGTGTTACTGGTTGGATTCACAGGAGTGTGAGCAGGCTTGCTCGTCGATCTTCTAATCGCTCAATACCCGGATGGCCGTTACGTTTAGCAGACCGCTTGAGGCTTGTGGGTGTTTGATATGATCATCATCTGCTGCCTGCGTATTGATGAGTCTTTAGAGTCCTACACAGAGGTTTCCTGGCTCAAGCGAAACGAAATAGGAGCACATATGGGATATGTGCGGGACCGAGAATAATGCGTGTATGTGATACCGTATTTCATTCTTGCGATGTATGTGTCGAATGGTTGTATGCGATATAACCTAGTTATCGAATCAAGGATTGATTCGATAAGCCGATACGTTGGATACTAGCCGGTTATATGCGACATGACCGGATCATTGAATCAAGTGTTGATTTAATGATTTAATGTATAATTATATATTTGATATATTACTTTGCATTAACTAGTATTGGTTCACTTTAAATGGATTTACTCACTTGTATTGCACATTGTATATGTGATATATTTTGGTGCACATGATTGTATCATGTTTGATGATACATTCTAGCTTGGTTTTGTGTAAAGTATTAAACCATGGTTAGTTAGTGGTTAGGGCATCATTTCTTTTACTTATTCATTTATTTATTTTTTTATTTCATTTGAAAAGAAAAAGAGAAAAGAATGGTTGCTAATTTTGTTTTATTTGAAGCTTCTTGAAGCTTTGAACAAGTCCACCATTCTTGTCTCTTCTCTAACCCTAACCACTCATCTAACCTTAGTTAAATCTCTACGCTAAACCATGGTTGAGATTATGATAAGTATCATATTGTTTTTATTTTAAAACACTTATGATATATATCATCATCTTCTTCTTCATCTTCTTCTTCCATGAAGAATGCTTGCTACATCAATGGTGATTGATGAAAAAGTGTGAGAAATCCAAATCTAAAGTCTACCCACTTCATATTTCTTCATCCTCTACCTCTTGCCAAGTAGTATAGGGTGTTTCCTTCACAAGTTTTCTTGACTTGGTGAAGTTGGAACTTGATCTAGCGATGCCTCGACGTAGATCATCTTCGGCATCGTCGTCGATGACCTAGCTCGCTTTTTCTCCGATGAAGCCGACGCTAGAGCCCAAGATCCGATTTGTACAGTGAGGAGACTTCATCGCGGAGCCATGGAGGTGGTGGACCGGATCTACAAAGATTGTAGCCACTTTCCTTTAGCATTTAAATCGTTTATATGCTTGCATCGCCTCATTATCTAGTTAACGATCCGTATTAGGGTTTGTAGGCACCCGTAAAATTTGAATTAGCCATGTTTGATGCCTTGTGAGACTCCACTTGAGTGCCTAGGAACCCTACAGTGGTATCAGAGCCTAGCTAGAGCCTTAAGCGATGCGTAGACGGAGTTAGAAGTCCGATCGACCCGAAACCCCGATTAAAACATGCTCTCTGGACATTTTTGAAATTCGTGGATTTTTGTGAATTAAAAATATGCAGAAAACTAAGTAGAATATTCTAAGAATTACTGTGTAAAACGGGACCCATGAATCGATAATAGTGCGGCGGAACCGCGGCATTGGCATGCCCAATGCGGCGGTTCCGCGGCAACTAGATATCTTCTCACACTTTTTGCTGCACAGTAATTCTTATATATTATTTCTGGTTTTTCTGGGAATTTTTAATAATTATTCAAGAGTTGAATTTTCTGGGTTGTATTAGGGACTCGGTGTACCGATCGGATTGTCTAATTCTGTCTGTGTGCTTTTCCGGGTATTTTTTAGAATATGTTAAAAAGTTCGATCGGATATAAATACCCACTTTTTCCCCTGTCGGGAAATTTCCAAGTGTTGGATCTTTCCGTAGTTTAACGACGTTCTAAGTAGTGCAAGTAACGCGATGGTCCCTCTAGAAGACAATAAACCTTAACTCGATTATGTGACCGTCTTGAACTGCCCTTTGAACCTTCGGGTTTGGGGCAGTACGGCGTGCCACATGTGAGGCGTTGGCTTGACCCTTCTACGGCTGGACCGTTGGTACTGAGGCACGAACTGAATGTTGTTAGACTTATTTCATGTGTTGAGCTGTTTCGGGAAAACTTGGATATTCGAATGTTCGATCGGAAAGTTTAACATTTTCTATTTTATCCGGAATGTGATACAATAATTGGAATTCACAAGTAGTTATGAGATAACTGAATGGATGTTATAAACACAGCACTTTAGTCTCACTTGATCGGTTGCCACGGAATTTTGATGTGATCAAAATTCCGTTGCAATCACGTAGTGTACGCGGATACTCGCCGGGTAAACTTAATAGACAGACTCACTCCATAGCCCCGACTAAGTGACTGTAGGAGAACCCCGTCGCCGAAAGCATCCGTTCGGGTGCTCGCGGCAGCGGTATTCCGCCTTGGTGCACTTTGTCGAAGGCGTCGAGGGTGCGGCCGCCTACTAATGTTTGCGACGAGCATTCGATCAGAATGTCGGGAATCCTGTTGAATTGCCCGACTTGATATTGAAAAGTGTTTTTGATTTTGAGACTAAAATGCGGGGTTTATAATTGTTAGGCATGCGATGTCTAAGGAATTCATTTGGTCAGGCATGCGATGTCTGAGGTGGTTGCGGATTCCAACTGTTGTAGTTTTACACTTTCTTTTCTGTGACCGTAAGTGTAATATATGATGTCGTCGGTTTCGTTGCTATATGTCAACGATAATTGGGATGCGCATATTTACTTACGTTGATGACATGTGATGTTATGTGTTGCTGGATATGTTATATTGGATCGTCGTGTTTGAATAGCCGGGGGTTTTTATGTGAGATGAGTGTTTTTCTTTTTCATTCATGTAAAAACTTGTATGTAATATTCTTTTATTGGGGCACTTCCAGGTTGCGGAAGATGTCACCGTTGATGTATATTATTTACTTTTCCGCATTAGGATAGACCCAAGGAGGGGAGCACAAGTAACCGGGTTCTGGGGTCCAGTAGGAGACCAACTCGAGGAGTCGAGTCCGGGTCTCCTAACCCTAGAATTGGTAGGGTTGCTTGCCGCTCTCGTAGGGGTCTAGGGGTGTGGGATTGGCTATTCATCACGACCGTGGAATCCGTGTTTTATACTGGCTCGTATTGAAAACACGGACGTCCTAGTATATCCAATATTTCATATGTTTCTTCTGCTGTGTTTTATCTGTGATGTGATCATGTGATGTTTTGTGACAGATATTATACATAGTATATATGATATATTATATAGACGTTGCTTATGTTTTACACCCGCGCTAGCCCTGCCCCGCTCTGTCGTTAGTTACCTAACCTAACGGTGCAGACGGGACATCGAGGCGAATGCGGATGGCATAAGCGTACGTTATATTTATCTGTGATGTTTAGGTGGACTTAAATGATGGGATATTCATTAATGAGATTAATGAAAGAAAATAAACCTAATTGATGTTGTGGAATCGAATTTCAAAATAAAAACAGGTAGCTACAGTTCTTGCTTTGCATCGCGGTGTTCATTATAGAACATCCTGCACCTTATTCGATAAGGAAAGGACCGAGATCCCTTCACCGGGAGTGATTCGTTTAGAAATAACTGGCAGATGCTACAACCCTCGGTTTGTCTTTGATCGCTTCTATAGTTTCCGCTTTGCACAGTGATATATATGATATATCCCGCACCTCATTCGACGAGGAAAGGGCCGACGATCCCTTCACCGGGAGTGGCCCCTTTAGCAAAACTAGAAAAGCCTAAAAAACATTCCATTTAAAAACCATTTGATTCCGCAACGAGATCAAGTTCAAAGCGTTAAAGGTTTTCACAAAAACCATTCGCAACCCTCCGTCATTTTAGGAAGTAGAGTACTTAGTATTCGTGCTGTGTTTGTTGACCATAGTCAAGGCACAGTGTACGGTAGCTAAGTGATGTCTTCCTACACCGCATATGATGCGATTAGTTAGGACAGTCGCGTGACTTTGTTGACCTTAGTTAAGGATCATGTGGGTGGGTCTAATTAATCACGAAATGACGGGTAGAACTTGACTAGTACTTATGATTTGTTGACCATAGTTAAGGCCATAGGTGCTAGGGGTAAAAACCATTATCGGGAGTTTCAAGTGTTGAAACTTGCAATGAGATTGCATACCTTCTATGTGATAGTTGGATCCCGATACCCACTGCGAATAATTGTTACTCCTGGGAGAGTTTTGCACTTTGCAATTAGCCGATCAAGTAGGTGTCTAGAAAGGTGTCAACGGGGTTACGCCTCTGGGAAAACGAGGTTTACTGTAATTAGGTCCGTGCGAAAGCACAGGGAACCTCCCTCAAAGTACCGACACTGGCCTGGCTGAAAGATTGGCGAACTTGTAGAGTGCAATTAATCCCGGCTAGTCTTTCCTTTTAAGGTTTGAAGGAAGATTTGATAAAAACAGTGGGAGCCATCCTGATTAGATAAAATACATAACCAATCTAATCTTGCAAGAGCGCACGCAGAGTGTTTTCTTCTCTCTCTTTCCTGGTAGCGACCATATCACGCCTTAATCAAGATAATAAAATGGATGTATTGACCGAACCCGCTTATTATACTGAGGTGGGGAACGTTGGTCCCGCTCCAACTTATAATTGTTATAAGACAGAGCAGGAAATTGGGGAATACCAGAATTCCTATGCCGCCTAAACGAAGAAAGTGCATATGATGCATCTCCTTTGGGTGTGTTCATTACAAAGAACTGTTTCTCGGTATCCTCTGCATCCTGGGTATATGATACCGGATCAGGATCCCAGATATGTAATCTGTTACATAGGGCTACAAAAAGGTAGAAAAACTGAGAACGGGTGATAAGTTTCATGAGACAGAAAACGGGGCAAGTGTTGCAGCCAAGTCTGTTGGTCACTGTCACCCTGTATTACCAATACATTGATTCTGAACAAATGCTATTAGATACCGAACCTGATATACAAAATCATATCAGTCTCTTTATTAGTAAAGAAATGATATAATTTTGTATTGTTGGATAATGTTTTGAACATTTCCTATATCAAAAGTTGATCGGTTCAGGCACGTTATCTAAAAGCATTGACGTTCTAAATCAAACTACAGTTCCTTGTATACTGAACACACATAAGAGGAAGAGTTCAGAAATGAACAAATTCCTCTTGAGGTATTGTAGACTAGGTCATATCAATGCGACCCGACTAGCTGAAGTTACATTTAGATGCATATTTAAATCAGTTTGAATTTACATCATGTGAAACTTGCCGGCCATGTCACAAAGATATAATGACACCAGCTCTGTTTACTGGAAGCAGAGAAAGAGTTAATGAACTCTTGGGACTAATACATAATGATGTATGTAAGGTCTCCTGTCTACACATGCCAGGACTGGTTCTTTGTACTTCATTATATTCTCTGATAATCTCTCAAGATTCAGTCATATATTTCTGTTGAAATATAAGTCCGAACCTTTTGAGGATTCACAGAATATAACGAGGAAGTAGAGAACCAAAATACGGGTATAAGTATTATGTCCTATGATGAGATCAGGGAGGAGAATACTTGTGCATGGAATCCTTGGACTATTCTAAAGGAAAATGAGATTCTCTCTCAGTATTACTCCTCTGAACACACCACAGCACAACGGTGTATCGGGACGGAGCAATCACACAATATTAGATATCGTGTGCTCTATGATGAGTATTACTGAGTTACCTATTTCCTTTTGGATGTTATGCGCTTGAGAAGCTGCATACCTATTGAATTAGGTTCGAATCAAATCACTGCCTACCACTTCATATGTGATATGGAAAGGGAAGAGCCCATATCTTAAGTTAGTTAAGATTTGGGGTTGTCTGGCCTATGTCAAAAGCAAAATCCGGACAAGATCGAGGTAAAGTCAGTTGTGTAGAACTGGAAAGGTTCCAGCTATACAAAACTGCAGCTGATGATTTGACAGAACCAAATAATTCAATAGTTCCCGACGAACCTCAGCCTCTCCGCCGATCTAGCAGGGTTCCTCACCTGCTTGAGAGATACTTCGGTTTCTCGATGACAGTGGGAGCAAGGATTGCATCATGAGATGATGACCCAACTAGATTCGAGCAGGCCATCAAGAGTAGGGACTCTGTAAGAATGGCTGGATGCTTAGCAATCTGAGATGGAATCCATATACACCAACAAAGTATGGACTTTGGTTGCGATATCTGAAAGGTTAAATCCCCATCATGAGCAAGTATATCTTGAGAAGATTACTTGGTGTAGATGGAAAAGTTGAGACTTTCAAAGCTAGACTTGTTAAAGGTTTTAGTCATCAACCAGGTATGGATAATGATGAAACCTTTTCTAAGGACTATGCTTAAGTCCATCCAGATCCTACTTGCCACTGCTACATACCATAACTGCGATATCTGGTGGTTGGGTGCCATGACTAATTTTCTAAATAATGATTTAGAAGAAAATGTTTATAAGAACACAGCCAGAGGGCTACGTAAACAGTGGGAGCAGCGGAAACATGTGCAAGATGTTTTATGTGATGAAGTAGGCAACGCGGAGTTGGAACATCTGTTTTGATGTGGTAGTCAAAGTATTTGACTTCATCAAAATGGTAGATGAACCTTGTATAAACAAAACGGTAGTAAAGAGTGAAGTGGTTATCCTCGTATTGTACATGGACAACATACTCTTGATAGGAAAGGAATTTCCTATGCTACGATCGGTCGATATCCTATTATCACAAAGATTCTCCAATAGGATCAAAGTGATACCTCCTAAAATCCTGAGTTTTCATCTATGAGATAGATGTAATTGGATGCTAGGATTCTCACTAGATGTAGTGAGATGGTATCAATCGATCCTGGGGAGAATCTCTGGAAGGGTTCCAGGGTGATAAAGATGACTGAATGTCAGTCACAAGCATTGTCTTTACCCTCAGTAAAGGGACGGTATGTTGGAAGAGTTCCAAGATAGATACCGTGGCAAACTAGACGATAAAGGCCGGTAACATCGCTATTAAAGATACTACCAAAGAGGCAGTTTGGGTGTATATTGGTTCATAAGATGAACTAGGTTCCTGCCATTGTATGACAATGGAAGTGTGGTTTTGGCCCTGGAACCCTGGTCCCATCAGTGACCCAGACATATTCGGAGGCAGCATCACCTGATCATGGAGATAGTTGATCTCCATGTTGATCGAGGTTAGGAGAGTAGACTCAGAGGACAACACGGCGGATCCACTCACGAAGGCCTTTTCCCAAAGAGAGACTTTTAGGGGATGGTTGAGTATGTGATACTGCAACCACTGCTACAGATGGCCCTAGTGCAAGTGGGAGATTGTTAGTTATATGTATGCCCTAGAGGCCATTACTGTACATTGGATGTATATTGTAGTGGATGCTGGGACATATATAGGTAGGACTTTCTTGCTCGACATGATAGTACGCTATCTGGTTGCTCTTTATCTTAACGTGTATACTTTCTGTCTCTCTGTTACATGTTGATAAAGCCCTTAGGATGTGTACTCGACTTCCAGGACTGTGATGCAGATCATACTAGTGGGGCCTGGATAGTCCATGAGTACATCCTTCAATGTTCCTAGTCGAGGGAATATCGAGACGGGGCATTGATATTCCAGAGTAGACTAGCGTATATCTTCTCGACCCATGCGATGGGCGATGGATGATCCCATATCCATTGGTGTTTGACATCAGAGATGGTATACGGGTGTTCAGTGGAGACTAGGTACACTGAATGGACTCGCCGAGAACTCCCAGATGGTATTATACCTCACGTCAGATGGCAGTTCACTGGTGACACTGGTACAGCTTAGTCTGTTGACCCGATATCGTCATAGAGTCTTGTGTGTCTCCCACTGTGCTTTGATTTTCACCCTACCACGGCTCTACTGAGTCGTGCAAACAGGTGGTTTTTGGGTACAGTCCCGATTCACATGGAGGAAATGAGCGATAGGAGGGGATTCGTCTCTCCCGGTATTGGGGGTTGATGTTGCGCTATGCTCGACTGGACATAACAGGAAATCCCTGGCCAGGGTTGCTGTGATATACTGGTAAGAGTTATCAGTAGTTTCACGAATGTTATGGACCCTACGTCGGCATGACTTATCGAGTTATTGGGGTCTGACGTTTACCACCCCTAGGCGAGATATGCGACATATCAGACGAACAGACCGGACTGTACGGTAAGTGTTACTGGTTGGATTCACAGGAGTGTGAGCGGGCTTGCTCGTCGATCTTTTGATCGCTCAATATCCGGGTGGCCGTTACGTTTAGCAGACCGCTTGCGACTTGTGGGTGTTTGATATGATCATCATCTGCTGCCGGCGTATTGACGAGTCTTTAGAGTCCTACACAGAGGTTTCCTGGCTCAAGCGAAACGAAATAGGAGCACATATGGGATATGTGCGGGACCGAGAATAATGCGTGTATGTGATACCGTATTTCATTCTCGCGATGTATGTGTCGAATGGTTGTATGCGATATAACCTAGTTATCGAATCAAGGATTGATTCGATAAGCCGATATGTTGGATACTAGCCGGTTATATGCGACATGACCGGATCATTGAATCAAGTGTTGATTTAATGATTTAATGTATAATTATATATTTGATATATTACTTTGCATTAACTAGTATTGGTTCACTTTAAATGGATTTACTCACTTGTATTGCACATTGTATATGTGATATATTTTGGTGCACATGATTGTATCATGTTTGATGATACATTCTAGCTTGGTTTTGTGTAAAGTATTAAACCATGGTTAGTTAGTGGTTAGGGTATCATTTCTTTTACTTATTCATTTATTTATTTTTTTTATTTCATTTGAAAAGAAAAAGAGAAAAGAATGGTTGCTAATTTTGTTTTATTTGAAGCTTCTTGAAGCTTTGAACAAGTCCACCATTCTTGTCTCTTCTCTAACCCTAACCACTCATCTAACCTTAGTTAAATCTCTACGCTAAACCATGGTTGAGATTATGATAAGTATCATATTGTTTTTATTTTAAAACACTTATGATATATATCATCTTCTTCTTCTTCATCTTCTTCTTCCATGAAGAATGCTTGCTACATCAATGGTGATTGATGAAAAAGTGTGAGAAATCCAAATCTAAAGTCTACCCACTTCCTATTTCTTCATCTTCTACCTCTTGCCAAGTAGTATAGGGTGTTTCCTTCACAAGTTTTCTTGACTTGGTGAAGTTGGAGCTTGATCTAGCGATGCCTCGACGTAGATCATCTTCGGCATCGTCGTCGATGACCTAGCCCGCTTTTTCTCCGATGAAGCCGACGCTAGAGCCCAAGATCCGATTTGTACAGTGAGGAGACTTCATCGCGGAGCCATGGAGGTGGTGGACCGGATCTACAAAGGTTGTAGCCACTTTCCTTTAGCATTTAAATCGTTTATATGCTTGCATCGCCTCATTATCTAGTTAACGATCCGTATTAGGGTTTGTAGGCACCCGTAAAATTTGAATTAGCCATGTTTGATGCCTTGTGAGACTCCACTTGAGTGCCTAGTAACCCTACAGAGTTGATGTTGCGCTGTGTTCGATTGGCTATAACCGGAAATCCCTGGCCAGGGTTGCTGAGATTTACTGGTAAGTGTTACCAGTAGTTTCTCGAACTGTTATAGATCTCATATCGACACGACTTATCGAGCTATTGGGGTCTGACGTTTACCACCCCTAGGCGAGATATGCGACATATTAGAAGAACAGACCGGACTGTACGGTAAGTGTTACTGGTTGGATTCACAGGAGTGTGAGCGGGCTTGCTCGTTGATCTTCTGATCGCTCAATACCCGGGTGGCCGTTACGTTTAACAGACCGCTTGCGGCTTATGGGTGCTTGATATGATCATCATCTGCTGCCGGCGTATTGACGAGTCTTTAGAGTCCTACACAGAGGTTTCCTGGCTCAAGCGAAACGAAATAGGAGCGCATATGAGATATGTGCGGGACCGAGAATAATACCAGTATGTGATACTGTATTCGATTCTCGCGATTTGTGACATTAATCGGTTATATGCGATATAGTTGGGTTATCGGATCAAGTGTTGATTCGATAAGTTGTTACTATTGATATTAGTCGGTTATATGCAGTATGACCGGATCATTAAATCAAGTGTTGATTTAATGATTTAATGTATAATTATATATTTGATATATTACTTTACATTAACTAGTATTGGTTCACTTAAGATTATTTTCTCACTTGAATGTGCACATTGTATATATGATATAGTTTTGTTCACTACTTTGTATCATGTTTGATGATACATGCAAACTTGGGTGTGTGTATGCTTTAAACTATGTTTAGTAAATGGTTAGGGTTTCATTTCATTTGCTTTATTTACTTATTTATTTATTTATTTATTCATTTTGGTAAGAAATAAAATGGTGACTTTATTTGGATTTCACTTGAAGCTTCATGAAGCTTTGAAAGTCAAACCATTTTGTTTCTTTCCTAAACCCTAACCCTTTAACTAAACCCTAGTTCATTCTCTACATGAGTTAGCCTCACCCATGGTTGGATTATGATAACTCTTTACTTGATTTTTATTTTAATTACTTCTTTTCTTCTTCTTCTTCTTCTTCTTCTTGAAAAAAAAAAGAAAAGCTTGCTTCAAAAATGTCAAGTGATCATTCCAAGTGAGAAATCCAAATCCAAAGTGAATCCACTTCCTATTTTTTCATCCTCTACCACTTGCCAAGTAGTATAGGGTGTTTTCTTCACAAGTTTCATGACTTGGCGAAGTTGGAGCTTGATCTTGAGTTGCCTCGACGTAAATCATCTTCGGCATCGAAGTTGATGACCTAGCCCGATCATTTCTTCGTCGAAACCATCGCTAGAGTCCGGGATCCGATGATCGCAGCGGAGGGACATCATCATGGAGATAAGGAAGTGGAGGACCGGATTTACAATGGTTGTAGTCTCTTTCACTTAACAGTAAAATTGTTTACTACTTGCATGTTTCGCCTAATCTCTAGTTAACGATCTATATTCGGGTTTCTCGGCACCGGAAAATTTTGAAATTGGCATGGTTGATGCCTTGTGAGACCTCATTAGTGTGCCTAGGAACCCTACAATATTTTCTCTCATAAGTTTTTCCTTATTCTCACCATTTTGTTCTCTCTTTTCTTGAGCTCCTCCTTCATCTTCCTCCCTACACTCTCATGTGTTGAGAATTAAGGGTGGAAGAGAGATAGAAAAATACTAGAACAACTCACTTCATCTCTAGATATCCTAGTGTAGCAAGTTAGGATTTTTAGTTGCTCCACTTGATTTTTAGTATGGAGCTAGAGTCTTGAACCAAATCTTTCGGGTGGATAATCTTTGACAAAGGGAAGACTGACGGTCAAGCTCAATCACGGAGACTCTGAGGAGCAAAAGAAGAGGGTTGAAGACCGTAGGACTCGAATCATTTTGGTATAACCTTCTAACCAATTAGATAATATCTTTGTAGATTTCTAGTTTAAGTGTTTGGTTAAGATTCTAGGGTTCATTGTTTCTAGCGCCTTTCGAATTTTTGTTTTTCATTCCGCATAGGCCGCGGTTGTAGCGACAAGGGTGCTAGGAAATATAACATGGGAACCCCCTAGGTGCCTCCAGGTCGGCGTTAATCTTTTGTCGGGGCCCTCCGTAAAGTTTCGGATCAATCCGAGCTCATTTCGGACTCCCGGAGTAGGTTTTAGCATGGAATTTTTGCCGGTTTTTCGCACACTTGATTTTCGGTATTTTTGGAAAATTGAAGTGTTAGCTATTAGTGTGCGGTATTCGATTGTCGTAGGCTTAGTGATGGTTGCATATATCATAACATTTGGTATAACGTCGTCTAATTGCTATATGTATCAATTAGACGGGGTTACGGAATTGATAATCATTAGGTTTGCATGTTCTGTGATGAATATTGTTATGTTGATTGTCGTTGTGTTGGATTTGTCATGATGGATAGCCCAGTACATATAGTATTAGATGTAATTCTATGTGATATAATGTATATTCATATTTCGTGACGAGCGTCCGACATGTGGATTGCCGTCATCGTGGCTTGTATTATTCTTTGGGACGCGTTCTTGTTGCGGATGTAGTCACCGTTGTATATTCAGGATTTCATTACATGCACTAAGATTATCCAGTGGCGAAGTGCTCGAGTTGCCGGGTTCTAGAATGCAATGGGCCATCCTCTCATGGCGTTCAGACCGAGGTGCCTTACTATAGAATTGAAGGGTTATTTTCCCCACTCATAGGGGGTATAAGTTGACCCTCGGAGGGGTGCCCAAGTCACTGGATTTTAGAAGTGCTGGGTGGCCCACTCACTTCGTTGATTAGGGTTGCCTCTCTTCTGGGATTGGCGGGCAGCTTGCCGCACTCGTAGGGATCTAGGATCCGATACTATGGGCTATACACACGACTGGGAAACTTGCATTTCATATTTGACTCCATTGAAATATACTTTTTCTAGATTATCCGCATTTCCATACTGTGTTTGCTTCTGCTGTGATACTTCTGTGATATTACTTGATATCATCCATGAGACAAATTTTGCTATATATATATATTATATATTTAGTAGATGCTATATATGTTTTGCATCCGTGCTAGTCCTGTCCCCGCTCTGACATAAGTTAAGTAACCTTACGGTAAAGATCCAGGACCCTATGGTGATTGCGGATGGCATATATGTGCGTGCTTATTTTCGTTTCTTTTTGGCATGATTTTTTTAATTGATAGGACTGCATTAATTCTGATTAATGCAAGGAAAACAAACCTAAATGATGTTGTTAGAACCAATTTTTGAAAACTATAGACGTTTACTTTTTCTTTGCGTCGAGGTATTCAGTTAGGGATATCTTGCATCTCATTCAATGAGGAAAGAGCGTAGATCCCTTCATAGGGAGTGACTTCTTAAGAAAAAGTTTACATGACTATAAATTACTCGGTTTTCTTCAATACCACCGGTTTTCTATAAAACCACACGTTTTAAATACGGAGCCTAAACCACTCTTTTTCAAAAACTGCTTGAGTTCCTTCAATGATATCAAGTTCATTACGTAAAAGGTTTTTCGCCAAAAATAACCCGTAGCCTTTCGTCATTTCCTACAAGTAGTTCTTAGTATTCGTGCTGTGTATATTGGCATTGTTAAGGTGTAGTGGGCGGTAGCTGAGTATTGCTTGTTTGTACCATTAGATGTGATTGGTTATGATAGTTGTACAGTTATGTTGGCATTATCAAGAACTCGTAGGGGTGGGTTTAATGCAATCAAGAAAATGACGGGTTGAACTTGTCTAGGACCCTTTGATATGTTGGCATTGTCAAGGTCACTTGGGTCCTGTGGCAAAAACCATATCGGGATTTTCAAATATAAAGAAACTTTCCAGGCATGCGCGTACCTTCTGAAGTGTGGTGACTTGAGTGGCTTTCATCAAGTTATCACGTGATGATAGTGGGGTCCCGATTCCCACTGTTGAGTAGGTATACTCCTTAGGAGATTTTCACTTCACAATTAGTTATCCTATTAGGTGTCTAGAAAGTGTTAACGAGATTACGCCTCTTCGGAAACAGAGTTATTTAATTTGGTCTGTGCAAAAGCATGGGGGACCTCCCTCGGAGTACCAACACTGGTCTGGTTGAACGGTTAGCAAACTTATAAGGTGTATAAGATCCCGACTAGTTCTTCTTTTAGGGTTTGAAGGAGAATTCAAGAAAACAGTGGAAGTCATCCTGATTAGATGAAGTGATTAACCAATCTAATTTAGGTTAGAGTGCACGCTGAGTGTTTCTTTTCTCTCTCTGGTTTACGATCATGACTTACCTTAAACTAAATTTCATGAACCATGTTAACCGAAGCTTCTTACACACTTTGAATTTTGGATTGTCACGATTCACGACAAAGTCGCATATATTCCTACTACTCCTACTTTCTCTTTGTCCTTCTCCAGAACACAATGTATTTGTCACAACCCGAAAAAGGCATGTGATTGTTACTTGAATCACGTGAAGTCTATAGGACCCCACCTAATTCAAGTAAGCCAAAAGCCCAGAAATCTAAACCTTTAGGGAAAATAGTGGAGGTGATGTTTTGAAAATAAAGGTTTAATGAAATCAGGTTCTTTCTTTGAAAACATAAGTAATATTATATGAAACACAAATGGATTATATACCGTAGTTAAAACATTTTCGTCATTTGAAATTTTGGCAGCACCTCCTTTGTAAATTTTAACCCGAAAGCAATACAAGCAATAATAAAAGGCATTCTCAAGCGAGAGCTAGCTCTTCGCCATTAGGCGGAAACACAACCACGCAATAAAAATATACGACACCCTAAGGCAAAAATCAAACACAGAAAGAAAATAAATAAAACAAAACATCATCAAGAAACCAGTAACAAGAATATATACATGAGCGTAACTCTAAGTCCGAAAGAATATACAACTGTGGTTTCTAAGTCTACCAAATATACATAATCTGGTTGATGGTGCTTCTAACTAGATACAAATAAATAAATATAAAAGCACAAATGGTGGTCACGATGCAAGTGTACCCCACCTATCAAAGTAAATCATCCAGAAGGAAACTTTGTGCCAGCAAGCCGCTACTGAATCTGTGCGGTTAAACCTGCAAAAAAACTGTGGCACAATGGAGGTGAGTTGCTAACTCATGAGTAGAAGACATCACTGGGTGGAAATCGAATGTGTGACGATCTCCGAAGTCATCTAGTAATATAATAATAATACAATAATATCGAGTGGTAGCAAGGGTAATAGTATAAGCATAAGTATAATGCCAATGTACTCGTGTCCGTGTCATAAAGGGGTAACACGTCATGTGTATCATGTATAAATGCATCATCCAACGTGTGTCCAGCAACGACACACTAAATCATGATAAAACCTAAGTGCCCAGTATCGACACTCGAAAACATCATGAAAACCGTGTCTAGCAGTGACACATAATTCTCATATCTCGGGCTCTGTCTCATTGGATCGGCCCCGTCTCATCGGATCGGACCCATATCCATCTGATCTCACGACTCCGGTCGGTATCCTCCGGATATCCGCCGAGCCAAACTATCACCGGTCGGTAGTGCTCCCCTGCCGGGCTCAATGTCTCTATATATGATTTTCTTGCCCCGGGGTACCGCACCGAGTCCACCATGTACCCACAGACGGTGCCTCCACTCTCATCGAATCAGGTATATATATAGCTCAAGAACCGAGAAACTTATAGTGGACGCCACACATCATATCAAGGAAAACCACATTTTTTTCTTTTGAAATAATCATAAGTTTTCAAAATTCATATATGGTTTCCCAAATCCAGAAATCTCATGAAAAACCTAAATCTCATAATCATGAACCAATAATGAAATAATGAATACCAGTACAAAGCCAATCAACAGTGCATAAGTAGAATGTATATCTAAATGAATGTGGCATCTAAATAAGAAATGAAATATCTAAACTAGCATGTGAGATCATGAATGCTAAGCAATACTATTAAACTATAAGTTATCAGGTTATATGAAGATGTAACGATTTCTAATGTGTATGTGGTATGGCAATTACCGATGATGATGTGTATGAGCCAGAAAGTAAGTATACGTGCAACATACGTACCATCGGTAATAATGCATGTGTCCTAGCAGATAAGGTCATAACAGCTAATGAAAGAACATGTATATATATAATGCAATGAGAATAATATGAGCATAGCAGAAAAGTAACCAATAAATGCAACAATATAACATATACAAATCTATATATGAGCCATACAGTTATAATATTTAAAATAGCACGAATCGTTTTTTTAGAAAAATAGGGGCTACGGTGTTTTTGAGAAAAAAAGATACCATTTGAAAATCCACAGCGTCCATCGGGTTTGTTTTTTGAAAATGCATACGATTCGTTAGTTTTGAAAATAGGCATGGCTCAATTATATTCTAATATCTACTTTAGTGGTTAAAAGGCTAAACTAATCCCGAGTCGAAAGTGATTAGAAAACTATACCATTTCCGAGTCGATACGTCTATTAGTCGGTGATCCAGCCTCATAATATCACGTACGGTATAGTTCCTCGTACAACATCCTCAAGTCAAGAGGGCGGATCAATCATATATATATATATATATATATCATATCTCGTACGGTATAATCCGTCGTGCAATATCCTCAAATCAAGAATACGGGTCAATCAACATATATATCGTATCTTGTACGGTATCATCCGTCGTACGATATCCTCGAATCAAGAATACGGATCGCTAATTACATATCTCATATCTCATACGGTATGCTCCGTCGTATTATATCATAATCAAGGGTGCGGATCTAAGGTCATGTACATTCTATTATCTCATCTAGTCACATGTTATCGCATGTTATGTGTACATCGCCCAATGATCCTTTAATATAACATACATAATACGATGTCTCAAAATCAAATCATATATCATAACATCGTGACATCATGTCCGATCATATCTGTTAGGAATATGTATTCCCTAAAGGCCATTATTGTTGATATAGTAGATACTTGGACATATATAGAGAGGACTTTCTTGCTCGACATGATGGTATGCTATCTGGTACCTTTATCTTAACATGTAGACTGGTATTTTTATACTGTCTGTCTCTTACATGTTGATAAAGCCCTTAGGATATGTACTTGACTACCAGGATTATGATAAGATCAAATTGGTGGGGCCAGGGTGGTCCAAAAGTACATCCTTTAACAGTTCCTAGTCGAGGGGATATCGAGACATGGCATCAATATTCCAGATGGACTAGTGTGTACGTTTCTTATCCCTTGGAGGGCGATGGTTGATCCCACAATGTCACGTCCCGCTTCCTGGTGTATGGGCAGGGGACGCGACTGGCCGCTACGTATTTACTGTGAAGTAAATACGCTAAGCGTTTCTAAGCAATATAAATATAAATGCACAAGAGACAAGATATAATAAAACAACAACTTTATTTATTCACATTCTTTTTACAATACATAGAAAAATAAATACAACTGAATGAAAGCAATGCCTAAACAGTGGTATAACAGAAATGAAAAGTACTAAAATAAAAATGTGTACAATGAAGCTAGTGCTCTGGGTCGTAGGCAAGCTAATCTAAATCCTCCCTAGTAGGCTCGATCTCCTGAGTGTCCAGATCACCTGACAACATTCCAAAGAAGAAAGAGAAGAAATTTCGTCAGCGAACAATCGCTCGGTAAGTCCCAAAGATAAAGGAGAAGGATAATAGACAGAGAGTAAGAGAGTGAGTATAACTTTTAAAGTTGTAATTAGTGTTAACGCTGTTGTTTGTAGCTTGGTACAGAAAGATACCAGTGTATACGAGAGGAGTCCCTATATGCTAGAGACTAGGGCAATTGGAAGTACAAGGAACTGTTATGCCACGATACAACAGTAACGGAATATAGGTTAGGTGTCTTAAATCTTGCAGTCTCATGCCACTTCTAACACCTTCCGTACCAATCTACCCCTTAAACCTCGCGATGTCTTGTTTGTATTGTTTGTGTTGTATTATAACTTGTATTGTCTTGTATAGATGGATGACTTGCCAAAACCATAATATCAGTAAATGGATGTAACTGGAGAATCATGTAAATGGAAGTATATCCATGGTTCGGCTCAGTCAATACGGATTGAATAAATTGAATATATGTATTCAGGGATTCATGTTGAATTGTAGATTATAGATTGTACTTGAGTCATATTCAAGTCAGATTATTTATAATGAGACTCAGTCTGAGTCGGAACAATTAGAAAAGAAATTGAAGTCCTGAATTAGGTTTTGATGTTATCGGTAACTGCTGCACATGGGCGGCAGGATTTGTGTCTTTTTCAAAGACGATTACCGTGTTGATAACACCGTTGTTAAGTTTTCTACCTTAGATAAGCAAGCACCCAAATCTTCGGCCCCCTGAGGCTCAAGAGACTGGTTCCGCTTAAACCTATATTTACTAGGGTCCTTAGGGTAATTTATAGAACTTGAGGGGGTTTTATGTAAAAAATAGTTTTGTATAATTTTCAAAATACACCCCAAGTATTTAATTATCGTCTTTAGAGTTGTCATAGATATAGATTTTATATTTGTGATATTTCTAGTGAAAATAACATAATTTCATAATATAGGGTATTTAATTGTAAGTATTGGACTGGTATGGAATTTCGTGGTATTTTAATGTAAAGTGATTCTTGTGATTTATAAAAAAGTTGGAATATTTATATTATCACAAAATATATATTTTAATGATACATATATATATATATATATAAAAATAATTTTAATATATATATTATATTTCTAGAAATATTATTTTCTTAAGATATTTGTATTTTAAATCTCTCGAGACCGAATACTCCTTGCGGAGGTCTGCATCTCGCACTACTAAGCCCAGGGATGTGCGATAATCCACACCATCCCAATCGGGTTCCCCAAAATGGGTTGTAGCGGTGCTTTGCAAAGATTTATAAAAATATGAATTCTTATAGAAAACGGTTTTAATAGTTAGTGGTATTTATATGTAAATTTTTGTTTTCTCGTATTCTATATTCCCGAAAGGTATTGTGCTATATTGCATATGAGTGTTGTGAGGAGGTAGATCATTACCTCGTGATCTACTTAAAGGTATATCAAGATTGCGATGTTTAAATGTCGATATTAAGCTACATGGTATTTTAGTGCAAAAGTACAATAAAAAAAATGAAATAGAAATCCTTTAGATATGGAACTTGTTCAGTATGACTTGTTAATGTTTAATAGTCAACATGTAAGGGTTTAGTATGATTGTATGTAAGAAAAGTGAGATTTTTAGGAAGAACAGAATCGGACATCGGATTAACCCCGATTCCGTCGGGTTTTAGAAATACATGTTTTTAGAAAAGAATAAAGAAGAGGGAGGTGGGACTTACGGGTTCGTAGGTTAGGGATGAGGAAGAAGAAATGGTAGGAGGCGCCGATACATCGTTTCGTCGCCGGGAGCTTCTAAGGTCGTCGTCGGAAAATCGCCGAAATTTCGCCCTTTGTTAACTTCATTTGCTCACTAAAATTTCTAGAGAAATTTCTTGAGAGTTTGGACAGAATTGTGAGTGAGGGGTGTGTTTTTAGGGGTGGTATTTATAAGGTAAATCTAGGGTTAGGGTTAGGTGAAAGGGTGTATCGAAAATTGTATTAATTTGTAATAAAAATAAGGTTTAATGGGATTTTAAAGAGCTCTAGAACCGATCCAAGGAATTTAAGTATGCAGGAGTGATGGGGAGGTGAAAAGGCATGACTTTTGTGTTGACGACTCGGTTGTCCGGCCGGCGGTGGCGGCCGAGTTAGCCGAGTCGCCGGTCGATCCGGGCCGAGTCAGGCCGGGGTCGGTCGCCGTCGGTCCGTCATCGCTTGGTCTTCCCCCTAGTCCAGTTTTTTTTTTCATGTGTAGTGGGGGTTTTATGAGTTATGCATGTGTAGACCCTTGGACTTCTAAATGTTTAAAAGAAAATAATATTAAAAAATAATGTGGGGTATGGGATTTGAACTCTGGTGTTTTGGTTCAACAGTGCAAGGTCTTACCAATGAGCTACAAGCTCTTGCTTGCTATTAAAAAGGAAAACAATTACTTATAGTAATCACAGTAAATGCAAATACCCCAAGTATACATTAACTTTTAAACAATTTTTATACACTAAAATTGGAGTTGTTACACACAACCATTGGTGTGTGACATAAAAGATTGTAAACATGTGCTCATAAGAGAATGGGTACACCGAACAGGATTCACCGAGGACTCCTAGTTGGTAGTATACCTGTCGTCAGATAGCAATTCTCTGGTGACATAGATTCTTGTGTGGCTCCCACTGTGCTTTGATTTCCTCCCTATCACGCTCAAGAGGAGTTGTGCAAACAGGTGGATTTTAGGTACAGTCCCAAGTTACATGGAGGCAATGAGCGATAGGAGGGGTTTCATCTTTCCCGGTATTGGGGATTGATGTTGCGCTATGCTCGATTGGCTATAACTGAAAGTCCCTGGCCAGGGTTGCAGCTGAGATTTACTGATAAGAGTTATCAGTAGTTTCTCAAACTGTTACAGGCCAGACATCGGCATGACTTATCACATTACTGGGGTCTGACGTTTACCACCCCTGGATATGATATGCGACATATCAGATGAAGAGACCGGACTATATGATAGTATTACTGATAGGCTTCATAGAGAGTATGGACAAGCTTGCTTGTTGATATTCATATCGCTCAATACCCGGGTAGCCGTTACGTCCAGCTAGTACCGCTGATGGCTTGTGGGTGACTGATGTGATCATCACCTACTGCTGGCGTATTGATGAGTCTTTAGAGTCCCACACAAAAGTTCGCTGGTTCAAGCGAAATGATGTAGGACACATATGTGATATGTGTGGGCCTGATTAAATACGTGTATGTGATACCGTATTGTAATCTGGCATTTATCTATTATCGAGTTAAGTTATATGTGATATTACCAGATAATCGAATCAAGTGTTGATTTGATAATGTGATACACAGATAAATGATATTAGTCAGTTATATGTGATATAACCGGATATTAAATCAAGTGTTGATTTAATAATATGATATATAATATATTTGATATAATTATATCTTAACTAATATTATTAGCTCACTAATTATTCTTCATAATGTGTGTGTGTGTGTGTGTATTAGGAAGATGGCATGAATTTTTATTTTGTGAAAATAGAAATTGAGGTGGAAAATGGGAGCATGGTGAGGCATGGCTTTTTTCTTTTGTTTATTCATCTTAACTTAATATTCAAGCATGGTTGCAATTTTATATTGCAATTATCTCCATGCTTCAATGAGTGAGGGTTAAGGGGTTTCCATTATGCACTTCATTCTTAACACTTAGCTATTTTCAAGTGTTGCTCTCATCTTCATCTTCCTCTTCATGATGGTTCAAGGTTCAACCCTCACATGTGATATGAACCATGAAACTTGAACACAAATAAGTGGGCCTCAAATCCCCTACTTCACCATCCCACACCAAATTAGCACTTTGGTGTGGTGTGTTTTCTTCACTAATAAGAGATTAGTGAAGAGGTAGCTTGAGATAGCGGGCTTCGCGTGGATCATCTTCGGTACGAAGGCCATCTGAGGAAGCTCGTCCAAACTCTTAAGTGGAGCCTAGTGGAGTTGTGTGGCTACTACATGGAGCCTAAGAAGTGAAGGACTCGATCTATGAGGGTATACTCTTCTTTCACTTCTTATAATTTACTAGATATCAAACTAAAACCCTAATCAACTAGCTAACGATCTAGGTTAATGTAAGTTAGCACCCTAAAAATTTTTAGATCGACATGCTTGATGATTGTAAAACCCAGTGGGGGTGCTAGCATGCACTTTCATGGTATCAGAGCCAAAGCTAGAAGATTAGGCGATGTAGTTATGATTACGAAACCGAAACAAACTCCAAAACCAAAACCCTAAACACCTAGTTTCTGTCGATTTTCAAAGGTTTCTGAATTTTTTTTAAATAGTTACAGAATGTTATATATGATATAACAAGAACATTCAACAAAAACGAGACCAATCCACCTTAATTAAACCGGCGAGATGGCCATTTTTACCGGCCTCGCCGGCCGAACTGTCTTGATATGTTCTCGTATTTATTTTGTGCTCTGTTGGCTTGTTTTTGGGGTTTCAAGTTATATTTGATTAGTCCAAAATTGCATGTGATGTTAATTTTGTTAAGGGGCTAATACGGAGTGTTTCATAGTTGTAATTATTACATTGTTTTGAGTTTAAGTTTGATATGGATGCAGTAGTTGGAATCCACATTTAATTAGTTTTGAGAAAACTAGTTAGTGATTATAAATCTATTGTTTTAGTCTCGGTAGATTGATTGCCACGAAGTTTCAATTTGGATCAAAACTCCGTCACAATCGTGTATAGTACGCGGATACTCGCCGGATAACTTTACTGGATTGTCTCGCCCCATTGCCCTAACCAAGTGACTGTAGGAGAACCCCGTTACCAATAGCATCCACTCAGGTGCTCGCGGCCACGGTGTCCCACCTAAGTGTACTTGGTTGACGGCATCGGGGGTTCGGCCATCTACTAAAGTTTCCGACGAGTATTCGATCAGTTAGTCGGGAATCTTGTTGAATTACCCGACTAAATTATTGAAAAGAGTTTTTGATATGAGACTAAAATACAAGATTTATCTGGTTAGGCATGAAATCCAGAGTATGAGATATTCCGGGTTTATGATGTCTAAGAAAATGCAGATTCTAATTATTGCAGTTTTTCACTTCTTTTCTACGACTGTAAGTGTAATATGTGGGGTATCCCAAATCACGTTGCTATATATCAACGGAATTTGGGATACGCGTATTTACTTACATTGATGATATGTGATATTATGTGTCGCAGATATTTTTTATTGGATCGTCGTAATTGAATAGCCGGGGTTTTTTTTATGTGAGATGAGAGTTTTTCGATTTTCATTCATGTAAAATTTGTATGTAATATTATTTTATTAGGACACTTCCGGGTTGAGGATGATGTCACCATTGGTGTATATTATTTACTTTTCCACATTAGGATAGACCCAAGGTGGGGAGCACAAGTAACCGGGTTCTAGAGTCCAGTGGGAGACCATCTCAAGGAGTTGAGACCGGGTCTCCTAACTCTAGAATTGGTAAGGTTACTTGCCGCTCTTGTAGGGGTCTAGGGATGTGGGTTTGGCTATTCATCACGACCGTGCAATCCATGTTTTACATTACAGGCTAAATTTAAAACACGGAAATCCTAATATATCCAATATTTCATATGTTGTTTCTGCTGCTTAGTTCTGTGATGTGATCATATAACTACGTGAGACGAATGTTATATTATATATATGATATATAATAAACGTTGTTTAAGTTTTGCATCCGCGCTAGTCCAGCCCTCTCTCTGCCAGTTGTTAAGTAACCTAACGGTGCATGACGGGGCCCAGTGGCAAATGCGGATGGCATAAGCGTACGTTCTATTTTCGTTTCATTTTTCTGTAATGTTTAGGAAATATTAAATGATGGGATTTCATTAATAAGATTAATGAAAAGAAAGAAACCTAAAGATGTTGTAGAATTAAATTTTCAAAATAGGTAGCTCTAGTTCTTGCTTTGCATAGTGGTATTCCTTGATGAATATCCAGCACCTTATTCGATGAGGAAAGAGCCGAGATCCCTTCATCGGGAGTGAACTATTTAACGAAACTAGCAAATGCTACAACCTACTTAGTTTTGTCTTTTGATAGCTTCTCTAGTTTTTACTTTGCATAGTGGTATTCCTTGATGGATATCCAGCACCTCATTCGATGAGAAAAGAGCCAAGATCCCTTCACCGGAAGTGACCTCTTTAGCGAAACTAGCAAAAGCCTAAAAAACACTCATTTTCAAAATCACTAAATTCTACAACGATTTCAAGTTCATTACGCTCATACCTGTGTAGCCCTCCATCATTTCAAATAAGTACTATTTAGTATTCGTGCTGCGTTTGTTGACCCCATCAAGACGTAGTGTGCGGTAGCTGATTAGTGCTTATCTGCTGTATGTGATGCGATTGGATTAGGGTAGTTGTACGGCCTTGTTGACCTCCATCAAGGGTCATGCGGGTGGGTTTAATTCAATCAAGAAATGAATGGGTTGAACTTGACTAGCGGCCTATGGTTTGTTGACCTCCGTCAAGGTCATAGGAAGCTAGGAGTAAAAACAATTATCGGGAATTTCAAGTGTTGAAATTTGCAATGAGATTGCGTACCTTCTATATGATAGTTGGATCCCGATACCCACTGCGAGTAAGAGTTACTCCTGGGAGAGTTTTGCACTTTACAATTAGCTAATCTAGTAGGTGTATAGACAGGTGACAACAGGGTTATGTCTCTAGGGAAACGAGATTTATTTTAATTAGGTCCGTGCAAAAGCATAGGTAACCTCCCTCGGAGTACCGATACCTGCCTGGCTGAACGATTGGCGAACCTGTAGGGTGTAATTAATCCCGGCTAATCTTACCTTTTAGGGTTTGAAGGAAGATATGATAAAAATAGTGGGAGCCATCCTGATTAGATAAAAACCAACCTAATCTTGCAAAGAGCGCACGCAAAGTGATTATCCTTCTCTCTCTCCTAGCAGCGACAAATGAAATGCTTTAATCAAGATAATATTATTGATGTTTTGACCGAACCTACTTATTATACTGGGCGAGGTTCCTCTCTATCTTTTGATTTTCATAAGTCTGAGCAAGGAATAGGGGAATATCCGGATTCCCACGCCACCCAAACGAAGAATAAGCATGTTGATGCATCGTCTTCGAGTTTGTTCGTTACCAAAACCTGTTTCTTAGTTATCTATACGTCCTGGGTATTGGATACCGGAACAGGATCCTATATATGTAATTTGTTACATAGGCTACAGATAGGTAGAGAACTGAGAAAGGGTAATATGTCTTTATTAGTAGAGAATGGTGCAACTGTTACAGCCAAGGTAGTTGGCAAATATCACCTAGTGTTACCAACTGGTAATACAATGATTCTGAACGACTCTTATTTCGTACCAAAAATATTTTGAATGTTTTCCCAAATCAAGTGTTGATTAGGTATGGTACGTTGTATAACAGTATACACGTTCTGAATCAAACCATAGTTCTAAACATACAGAACACACACAAGAGAAACAGAAATGAACAAAGTCTTCTTATGGTATTGTAGACTAGGTCATATCGATGAGACAAGACTAGCTAAGTTGCATAATGATGCATATTTGAATCCGTTCGAATTTACATCATATGAAACTTGCCAGTCATGTCTCAAAGACTAGGTGACCAAATCTCCGTTTACTAGAAACGGAGAAGGAGCTACTGAACTCTTGGACGGATACATAGTGATGTATGCGGTCCTATGACTACACATGCTAGGATTGGTTCCTCGTATTTTATTACATTCACCGATGATCTCTCAAGATACGGACATGTGTTCCTATTGAAACACAAATCTGAATCTTGTGAGAAATTCAAGGAATATAAGTACGAAATTGAGAACCAGATGGGTAAAAGTATTCAAATCCTTCGATATGATCGGGGAGGAGAATACTTGAGCACGGAATTCCGGGATTATTTAAAAGAGAATGAGATTCTCTCTCAGTTTACTCCTCCGTATACACCACAACACAACGGTATATTGAAGGTGGAGGAATCGCACCCTATTAGATATGGTGCGCTCTATGATGAGTACTGCTGAGTTATCTATTTCCTTTTAGGGATATGCACTTGAGATAGCTTCACACCTATTGAATAGAGTTCTGACCAAATCCGTTTCCTACCACTTTATATGAGATATGGAATTGGAAGAGACCATCTCTTAAACGAGTTAAGATATGGGTTGTTCGGCTTTTGTTGAAAAGAAAAATCCGGACAAGTTTGAGGCAAGGTCAGTTTTGTGCAAGTTTGTAGGATATCCCAAATATTCGCGAGGGTATATCTTCTACCACACCGAGGAATAAAAGGTGTGTGTTTCTCGACATGCCACCTTTTTAGAAAAAGAATTTCTTGTGAAAGAAATTAGTGGCAACAAGGTAGAACTGGAAGAAGTTCTAGTAAGACAATCTATAACCGACGATTTGGTAGAACCGGAGGATTCAATAGTCCCCAACGAACCTTAGCCACTCAGCAGATCTAGTAGGATTTCTCATCCACCTGAGAGATACTATGGTTTTCTCATAGATGGTGGGAGCGAGGATTGCATCATGGAAGATGATGACCCAACTAGTTTCGAGCAGGCCATCATGAGTGGGGACTCTGTGAAATGGCTGGTGTTCTGCGATCTGAGATGGAATCCATGTACACCAACAAAGTATTGACTTTGTATGTTGCTCTTGAAGGGGTAAAACCCATCGGGAACAAGTGGATCTTTAAGAAAGATAATTTGGTGTAGATGGAAAAGTTGAGACTTTCAAAACTAGACTTGTAGCAAAAGATTTTCGTCAACGACCTGGTGTCGACTATGATTAAACCTTTTCTCCTATCGTTATGCTTAAGTCCATCAGGATCCTACTTACCATTGCTGCATACCATAACTATGAAATCTGGCAGACTGCACGTCAAAACCGCTTTCTAAATGGTGATTTAGAAGAGAGCGTGTATATGACACTTCCAGAGGGCTTTGTAGACAGCGGGAGCAGCGGAAGCTTGTGCAAGTTGCTTAAATCCATCTAAGGATTAAAGCAGGCATCGCGGAGATGGAACGCTTGTTTTGATGAAGCCATAAAAGAGTTTGACTTCATCAAAAAGGTAAATGAACCATGTATATATAAGAAGGTTGTAGAGAGTATGGTGGTTTTCCTCGTATTGTACGTGGATGACATACTCTTAATAGGAAATGATATTCCTATGCTACACTCGGTCAAGCTTCTCTTATCACACAATTTCTCCATGAAAGATCTAACTGATGCCTCCTACATCCTGGGGATATAGATCTATAGAGTAGATCTAAACGGATTTGGGATTATCCCAATACAGGTACTTATACACCATACTAAAGAGGTTTAGAATGGAAGATTCTAAGCGTGGTAATGTACCCGCTTGTTTAGGAATCACTCTCTCTAAAGTGATGTCTCCCAAGAATGGTTTAGAGAGGGCTCACATACAAGGGATACCCTATGCTTCGGCAGTCGGGTCAATCATGTATGCAATGATGTGTACCAGACTAGATGTAGCTTGCTCACTAGGTGTAGTGAGTAAGTATCGAAAAGATCTTGGGGAAAAGCATTGACAGCTGTGAAGAACGTTCTTAAGTACTTGAGAAGGACTAAAGAAATGTTCATGGTGTATGGTAACGATGAACTCCAGGTGGAGTTCTTTACCGATTTGAGCTTCCAGAGTGATAAGGACGACTGAAAGTCAGTCTCGGGTTTTGTTTTCACCCTCAGTGGATGGACGGTATGTTGGAAGGGTTCCAAGCTATATACCGTAGCAGACTCATTGATAGAGGCTGATTACATCGCTACAACGATGTTTCCAAAGAGGCTATCTGAATGAATAAAGTTCATAAGATGAACTTGGTTCCTACCATTGAGCATCCAATACCTGTGTATTGTGATACCAATGGAGTTGTGGCTTTGTCCTAGGAACCCCGGCCCCGTCAGCGATCAAGACATATTCTTAGACAGTATCACCTGATCAGGGAGATAGTTGATCTCTGAGAGATTGAGGTCAAGAGAGTTGACACAGAGGATAACACAGCAGATCCACTCACAGAGGCCCTCCCCCAGATGCTATTCGAGAAACTTGTGGGACGTTGGGTATGAGATACTACAACAACTGGTCTTAGTGCAAGTGGGAGATTGTTAGGAATATGTATTCCCTAGAGGCCATTATTGTTGATATAGTGGATACTTGTACATATATAGAGAGGACTTTCTTACTCGACATGATAGTATGCTATCCGGTTACTTTTATCTTAACATGTAGACTGGTATTTTTATACTGTCTGTCTCTTTCATGTTGATAAAGACCTTAGGATATGTACTTGACTACCAGGATTATGATGAGATCATACTAGTGGGGCCAGGGTGGTCCAAAAATACATCCTTTAACAGTTCCTAGTCGGGGGGATATCGAGACAGGGCATCAATATTCCAGAGTAGACTAGTGTATACGTTTCTTGTCCCTTGGAGGGCGATGGTTGATCCCACAACCATTGGTGTGTGACATCAAAGATTGTACACATGTTCTCATTAGAGAATGGGTAAACTGAAAAGGACTCGCCAAGGACTCCTAGTTGGTAGTATACCTATTGTCAGATAGCAGTCCTCTGTTGACACTGGTACAGGTTAGTCTGTAGACCTGATATCGTCATAGAGTCTTATGTAACTCCCATTGTGCTGTGATTTCCTCCCTACCATGCTCAAGAGGAGTTATGCAAACTGGTGGATTTTGTGTACAGTCCCGAGTCACATGGAGGCAATGAGCGATATGATGGGTTTCGTCTCTCCCAGTATTGGGGGTTGATGTTGCGCTATGCTCGATTGGTTATAACTGGAAGTCCCTGGCCAGGACTGTAGCTGAGATTTACTGATAAGAGTTATCAGTAGTTTATCGAACCATTACAGGCCAGACATCGGCATGACTTATCACGTTACTGGGGTCTGACGTTTACCACCCCTAGACATGATTTGCGACATATCAGACGAAGAGACCGGACTTTACGGTAGTGTTACTGATAGGCTTCATGGAGAGTATGGACAAGCTTACTTATTGATCTTCATATCGCTCAATACCCGGGTAGCCGTTACGTCCAGCTAGTACCGCTGATGGCTTGTGGGTGACTGATGTGATCATCACCTACTGCCTGCGTATTGACGAGTCTTTAGATTCCCACACAGAAGTTCCCTGGTTCAAGCGAAATGAAGTAGGACACATATGTGATATGTGTGTGGGCATGATTAAATAGGTGTATGTGATACCGTATTGTAATCCGGCAGTTATCTGTTATCGAGTTAGGTTATATGTGATATAACCAGATTATCGAATCAAGTGTTGATTTGATAATGTGATACACAGATAAATGATATTAGTCGGTTATATATGATATAACCGGATTATTAAATCAAGTGTTGATTTAATAATGTGATATATATTATATTTGATATAATTATATCTTAACTAATATTATTAGCTCACTAATTATCCTTCATAATGTATATATATATATATATATATATATATATATATATATATATATATATGGAAGCATGGCATGAATTTTTATTTTGTGAAAATAGAAATTGAGATGGAAATTGGAAGCATGGTGAGGCATGGCTTTTTTCTTTTGTTTATTCATCTTGATTCACTATTCGAGCATGGTTGCAATTTTATATTGCAATTATCTCCATGCTTGAATGAGTGAGGGTTAAGGGGTTGCCATTATGCACTTCATTCTCAACACTTATTTATTTTCAAGTGTTGCTCTCTTGCTCTCATCTTCTTCTTCCTCTTCATGATGGTTCAAGCTTCAACCCACACATATGATGTGAACATGAAGCTTGAACACAAATAGGTGAGCCTCAAATCTCCTACTTCACCATCTCACACCAAATTAGCACTTTGTTGTGCTATGTTTCCTTCACTAATAGGAGATTAGTGAAAAGATAGCTTGAGCTCGCGGGCTTTGCATGGACCATCTTCGGCATGAAGATCATCGGAGGAAGCACGTCTAAACTCTCAAGTGGAGCCTAATGAAGTCGCATGGACTATTACACGAAGCCTAAGAAGTGAAGGACTCGATCTATGAGGGTATACTCTTCTTTCGCTTCTTATTATTTACTAGATATCAAACTAAAACCCCAATCAACTAGCTAACGATCTAGGTTAATGTAAGTTAGCACCACAATTTTTTTAAATCGGCATGGTTGATGCTTGTAAAACCCAGTAGCGGTGCTAGCGTGCACTTTCATGGTATCTGTCACGACCCGAAAGTACGGAACATGACCGGCACTTAGATTACGAAGCGTCTAGAGGCGCAACGTAACCTAAGTAAGCCGAAGCCCAGAAATCTAAACCATAAAAAGAAGAAGAAGTAAAGGAAAACATGTAGAAAACAAGTTTAAAATCAACATCCAATTTTCTCAGAAATTTCAGCAGAGTCTCCTTTGTAAAAATTGGCTCCAAACGGGTACAAACAAGAATAATATATATACAAACAATAAAAAGTATCCCCAAACGGGAGCTAGCTCTACGCCAAAAGGCGGAAACAACCACATCAATGCACAATAGTATACAACGCCAAAGGGCGAGGCTCAAAATTCAAAAGAAAACAAACCACCAAATATCATAATAATACAAGCGCGGCTCTAAGGTCGAAATAAACAAATGATCCAGTAAACTATCAAGTAAGACAAGTTTGGTCGATGGAGTTTTCTAAATACAAATGAAATAATAAAAGTATAATGGCGGTCCAGATACAAGTGAACCAACCTACCGTGCAAATCACCCTGAATGAGAAGATGTGCCAGCAAACTGCCAGGAAAACCTGTACATCGAACCTGTAATAAAATTTGGCACAACGGGGGTAAGTTGCCAACTCGTGAGTAGAAGATATCTGCGAAAGGAAATCGAATGCACGACGCTGTCCTAGGTCATAATAATATACTACTAGTCATCAAGTAAAGACATGATAATAAGCTACGTGTAAGTGCAAATGCTCCGTGCTCGTATCAGTGCCTCATATAGAACTATGTCATGTGAATGAGTATGCATGCACCATGAATGTGAAATAACCAATCCTGAAATCTAGATATATCTGTATAAGAAATCTTTAGCTTTTATCATGGTAAAATGTGTATAGAAATCTGAAATATCAACGATGAAATCCATGGAAATCCGTGTCAAGTATCGACACAAAACATGTCTCAAGTCTCAATACCTCATAATTTCAATGTCTCATAGTCTCAATATCTCGGGCTCCTTCAGTCCGGATCGGCCCATATCATCAAATCTCACGACAACGGTCGGTATCCTCCGGATATCCGCCATACCAGACATCACCGGTAGGTAGTCCTCCCCTGCCGGGCTCATCGTCTACAACTCGATCTTCTTGCCCCGGGGTACCATACCGGGCCCACCATGTACCCGAGACGGTTCATCCACTCCTCGAATCGGTCTTGAAATCCAACAGAAAACATGAAATCTCATAGTGGACGACACATACATCACGAGAAAACCACATCTTATGTTTTAAAAAGAGAGGAGGAGAGAGAGAGAAGTTTTTATATATTCTTGCGGTTTTCCTCAAAAATCCAGAAATCTCATAGAAATCCAAAATCCCAAAATCATGAGTAAGTATATGATAAGTGTCGGCATATGCCCCATAATACTGCATGATAACATGAAAATGCGAATGCATGAAATGTCTAAGTAATAAATACCATATCTATACTAACACCAGAGAGTAATCACAATATTATATCGATCTAGCTGTTAGCTGATTGTATCAATAAAAGATAATATGATCTACAGTGTACGCGACATAGCAATTACCGATGATGATGTGTGTGAGCCGGCAAATAAGTGTGCGTGGAATATGCGTATCATCGGTAATGGTGCTGGTGTCCTAACAGGCAAAGTTTTATTCTGATTATAGAAACATATGAATGAACATGCACCATTATGATTCGGTATGAATGTAAAGACTGATGTGTAATAACCACTCATCTGTGATATACAAGTATAACTACAACTATATGATTCGAGCCTAAACTAGTGTCCATCTAACCTCATAAGGAACTAAACCTAAGAAACTAGTCAATAAGAAATAAGAGTCCACCTAAGGTCTGAATCCATATCTCTAATAGTCGGCGATCCAGCATTAATAGCGTCACGTACGTAGTACGGCTTTCTCGAATCAAGAGTGCGGATCAATCATCATATCTATGCCTCGTACGGCATCCCAATATCAGGGTACGGGTCAAGTATCACCTACGTGTCTCATCATTCGTATAATATTATCATCAACTCATATCAAGATCAAGGTGCTATACTGTAATCGCATACATCAATCATATATCATTGCCAGCATAAATATACATCGTTAATTTGTCCTCATAAATATCATGTATATGCATCATATTGTGATTAAGTCACACTTAAATCATATCGTAATCATGTAACACCTATATGATATCATAATCAAGTTACACATATATATCATATCAAAATCAAGTCACACCTATATGATGTCGTAATCAGGTCACACATATATCATATCAGAATTTCAGGCACAGGTTACGGTCCGGGTTCTATTTAGAGTCCCATATACTTCAATATCATCACCATCCTTTATTATTGTTCATGTATACAAATCCATTATCTCATTTTCTAATGATCCGCGAATATCATAACACGACTGTATAGCCAAGAATCACGGCATCAGCCCAGTTATATTGTTTCATCCCCGTGTATCATATCACATCCTTGTATCACATATACGTATTATGTATATATATATATATACCTACACCTAGTCCTATATATATACACATACACGTATACACCACGTCGAGTCTCAGTGTGTGCGTGTGTGTATCTACCTGAAACCTACGAATCTTCTCCAAGATATTCATTCTCGGGTAAGGTCTTTCTAAATCAATCTAGTCCAACCTAAGGTCACTACTAGGGTCCTACTCACCAAAATTCTAAGGTCACGTCTGGCTTCCTAATGAAAATAAGTACTATCCCTATTCTACGTCTGCGGGGGTGCTAAACGCCATCCACCCGACTTTCCCCGTAGATATACATCTACTCACCTGGTCCTTGTCTGCCGAAGACGGTATCGCCATCCTCTTCTTCATCGCCCGCAGTCCACGTGAGGGGTACCTATACGCAAACATATGTAGTATTGTAAACTGAATCACAGACAACATCAAAACGACGTACGAAACGCGCATAGGTTAAAACCTATGACCCGCTCATGCAAAAGAACCAAATATCGCTCGATATCGGCGTATAAACTCCGATTAATCGAGATAAATATCAAAAAACAACTCATAGTTTTAAAACTCATTACTTATAATATAAAACATGATTTAATTCATCGAAACCCTAAAATCAATCAAATCGCCCGATTTCGTAAAACCTGAAAACACCAATTTACCGTTTTACTTCAAAACTTGATGTTTAAAAGAAACTAATGGTCATAGTATTCATTAATTAGCATAACTAGACTATATAAACCATCACTATATTTTTAACACCCTAATTTATATTAGTTTGGAAATTCTAGTTTGCAAACTTGCCCGATTTCGATACTTTTAAGGAAAATTTCACAATATCACATCTAAACTGGATTTTGCATGAATTAATGCATTAAACTACAATTAATGATGATAATAATATAATGAAATCATAATTTAGATTTTAAACCTTATTTATTTAAGAATTTCCAAAATCTAGTTAGCAAAAATATCATTTTTATTAGTATTTTTCAATTATCAATAGAAACTAGTAACCAATTTAAGTTTTTCATTCCACTAACAAGTTAATATCCTCATTAAAACTACAATCTAGTGTTACAAACATTAATTGGAATTTTATCTCACCAATATATAAAATATATAGAAATCTAGTTTGCAAAATGGATTAATTAAAACAATTTTGGATAAACAATTTACAATATATCATCCATACAAGATTTTCCACTTTTAAAAATGTTAAACTAGTTATTATAACCCTAATTAATTAATATAAATCATAACTTAATTTTATAAACCCTAACTTGAATTTTAAAGCTTGTAGATAGAAATTATTTATTAAATCTAATTATGCTTAAATGAAACATCTAATAACAATAAATCAAAAGAAGAAGATTTATACCTCCACAACATGAAATTCAAACATGAAAATAAGCCTCCAAAATGAATGCTTTCCATCTCCAAAATCCATGTAAAGATGAGCAAAGAATAGAGGGTAGGAATTAATTAGGATTTTGTGGGTTTTTTATTGAATTTTTGATGAATTTTGATGATTTTTAATACAAAAATGACGGGGGGGGAGGGGAATTTTGGGGCTGCCCATGGAGGTGAGGCCAGCCATGAGTTGAGGAAAAGAGAGGAGAGTGAGAAAAGGTGAAGAAAAGTGTACAAGGTTTCACAAAAATATCATACAATTAAGTCTTTCCATGAATTTATTTAAAAATTCTTTATTTTCTTCACTCCATTTGACCTAGAATGGTCTAGAACCATTGTAAATTTTTGAAAATAAATTTTGCATGAAACACACTTGATTCTAAGATGCAATGGTTCATTTTTGCAAATTTAACCCATTCAAATTTGTAATTTACACTAATTTAGTGTAAAAATAAAGCTTATGTTAATATTTAAAATAATTAATTTAAGAAAATATTTAATTAAACTAAAAATTTATAAGTGGCTAAATAAACACCATTTACTAGTAATAACATAATTGAAATAGGTATTTTTAAATTTATAGTGAAAAATAATTACGGTTTAGTTTTATGAAAACTACGTTTTACTTTACCGAAAATTATAAAATTTACTTAAACGATTTTATTTATTTAATTAATTATTTAATTATTTTTAAAATGTTATAGTATCAGATCCAAACCCGGAAGATTAGACGGTGTAGTTAAGATCTCGAAACCGAAACCCTAAATAGTTTCTGTCGATTTTCAAAAGGTCTCTGAAATTTTTTTAAATAGTTGCAGAGTGTTATATATGATATAACAAGAACACTCAACAAAAATGAGACCATTGTTTGTTCAGAAACGGTATCCCACAAACTTACACAGTATTGATCGTGCCTCGAGCTTGTCCGCATGCTGCTTTTTGACAAAAGATGGACATCTCTATATCTTAAGATACTTAAGATAAGGTTTCTTCCCACTCCACATTTCATATAGTGTGGTAGGCACTGACTTAGTAAGAACTTTGTTCAAAAGATATGCAACAGATTCTAGTACATAATCCCAGAAAGATCGTGGTAACTCAGTGTCACTCATCATGGAATGTACCATATCCAATAAGGTGCGGTTCTGCCTTTTCGATATACCGTTGTCCTGTGGTATGTATGGAGGAGTAAGCTGAGAGAGAATTCTATTCTCTTTTAAATAATTCAGGAACTCGGCACATAAGTATTCACCACCTCGATCAGATCGAAGTGTCTTGATACTTTTTCCTGTTTGTTTTTCCACTTCTTTCTTGTATTCCTGGAATTTCTCAAAACCCTCGGATTTATGTTTCATCAAGAATACGTGTTTATACCTTGATAAATCAACCGTAAAAGTAATGAAGTAGGAATAACCACTTCTTTCATATGAAGACATTGGACAATACATGTTTCCGTGTATGAGTCCCAGGAGCTCGGTGGCTCTTACTCCGTGTCCAGTGAATGGAGTCTTTGTCATCTTTCCTTTAAGACATGATTGACAAGTTGCATAAGACAGATATTCAAACGGATCCAAATATCTCTTTCTTTGTAACTTTGTCAACCGTATTTTATTGATGTGACCTAGTCTATAATGCCATAAGAAATCTTGATTTAATTATGGGGTCTTTCTTTTAAGTGAGTTCTGGACATTGAAAACCGTGTTTTGGTTTAATACGTATATACCTTTGTCTAGTGTACCTGACCCAATCAAATCATGATTAAGGTGAATGTTTACAACATCGCTTACAAATGTAAAATCATAACCTTTTTTAGATAGTAAAGATACAGATATGATATTACATGTCAAACTAGTATACAAAAACAGTTACGCAAAACCAAAATGTGCCCACTTGTCAACCCTAGGTGATATTCCTCTACGGAAACAGCATCCATGGTCGCTTCGTTAGCAACCCCGAGGGTCATATTACCTGTCTTTATAACTCTACGGCTTCTCAGTGCCTGCAATGAATTACAGATATGAGATCCTGAACCGGTATCTAATACCCAGGAAGTAGAGTTGATTGACAGACAGTTTTCAATCATAAACACACCTGAAGCCGAAGCCACAACTTGCTTCGAATCCTAGTTCTTGTCTTTCCAAGCCCTGCAGTACTTCTTCCAATAGACTTTTTGTGACAATAGAAACATTCCTCTTTCCCTACTATCGGCCCTAATACTTTTTCCTTGCCCTTTCCCTGTACCTTATTGACACCACCTTTCAGCTTGATGGTGGCCTTCTTCTTCTTCTTCCCATTGGCTTTTGTATTGGATCTAGAGGAAGAAGCTTCCCCAATATGCAGAGCGGGTGTCTTCTTCGTTTTCTTTAGGGTGCCCTCTGCACTCCTCAACATGTTAAGGAATTTTGAAAGTGTAACTTCCTTCCCTTGAATAATAAATTCAATATAAAATGGGCATAGGTAGAGGGGAGGGACTGTAGAATCAAGTCCGTATACAACTCGTTCTCCAACATGGTCCCAGGGTCCGCGAGCTCTTCAATATAGCTGATCATCTTAAGGACGTGGTCCCCTACAGATGACCCGATAGCCAACCTCGTCTGAAATAATTTCTTCGAGGTCTCGTATCTTGCGATACGAGATTTCTCTCCATATAAATCCTTGGTATGGAGGAAGATGGAAGCTAAGTCCATCTTCTCGTGCCGCCTCTGGTGTTCAATATCCATTGAGGAGAGCATGAGGCACTTGGCTTTTGCACAGTCTATTTTCCATGTCTTACGGATTTCAATATCCGTGACGGTGGAATCTGGACCAGGGACGACGGGGGATTTAGTAGTAAAGAGGTAGCCCAGCTTGTCATAGGTAAGGGCCATCTGGACATTCCTAAGCCAATCTTTTTAGTTTGTCCCCTTCAATATATTTTTATCTAGTAGTAATTTAAGCCCAGTCATTTTGGTCGCTGCAATTAGGAGAGAGAGAAGAAACACTCAGTATGATACTCTTGGAAGTTTAGATTAGTTATTAGTTTATGTAAACAGGATGGCTCCCACTATTTCCTTAATGTAGGGTTATCTATGTTAGTTATATGTATGCCCTAGAGGCCATTGCTATACATAGGATGTATATTGTAGTGGATGCTGGGACATATATAGGGAGGACTTTCTTGCTCGACATGATAGTATGCTATCTGGTTGATCTTTACCTTAACGTGTACACTGATTGTCTCTCTGTTACATGTTGGTAAAGCCCTTAGGATGTGTACTTGACTACCTGGACTATGATGCGGATCATACTAGTGGGGACATGGTAGTCCATAAGTACATCCTTCAAAGTCCCTAGTCGTGGGTATATCGGGACGGGGCATCGATATACCAGAGTAGACTAGCGTATACCTTCTCGACCCATACAGATGGGCGATGGATGATCCCATATCCATTGGTGTTTGACATCAGAGATGATATACGGGTGCTCAGTGGAGACTGGGTACATTGGACGGACTCGCCGAGAACTCCCAGATGGTATTATACCTTACGTCAGATGGCAGTTCTCTGGTGACACTGGTACAGAGTAGTCTGTTGACCCGAGATCGTCATAGAGTCTTGTGTGGTTTCCACTGTCTTTGATTTCCACCTTACCACGTCCAAGAGGGCGCGCAAAACGGTGGTTTTTGGGTACAGTCCCGAATCACATGGAGGCAATGAGCGATAGGAGGGGATTCGTCTCTCCCGGTATAGGGAGTTGATGTTGCGCTGTGTTCGATTGGCTATGACCGGAAATCCCTGGCCAGGGTTGCTGAGATTTACTGGTAAGTGTTACCAGTAGTTTCTCCCACTGTTATAGACCTCATATCGACACGACTTATCGAGCTGTTGGGGTCTGATGTTTACCACCCCTAGGCGAGATATGCGACATATCAGACGACGAGACCGGACTGTACGGTAAGTGTTACTGGTTGGATTCACAGGAGTGTGAGCGGGCTTGCTCGTCGATCTTCTGATCGCTCAATACCCGGGTGGCCGTTACGTTTAGCAGACCGCTTGCGGCTTGTGGGTGTTTGATATGATCATCACCTGCTGTCGGCGTATTGACGAGTCTTTAGAGTCCTACACAGAGGTTTCCTGGCTCAAGCGAAACGAAATAGGAGCGCATATGAGATATGTGCGGGACCGAGAATAATGCGTGTATGTGATACCGTATTCTATTCTCGCGATGAATGTATCGATATGGTTGTATGCGATATAACCTAGTTATCGAATCAAGGATTGATTCGATAAGCCGATACATTGGATATTAGTCGGTCACATGCGATATGACCGGATCGTTAAATCAAGTGTTGATTTAATGATTTAATGCATAATTATATATTTGATATATTACTTTGCATTAACTAGTATTGGTTAATTTTAAATGGTTTTTCTCACTTGTTGGTGCACATTGTATATGTGATATATTTTTGTGCACAAGTTTGTATCATGTTTGATGATGCATGCTAACTTGGGTTTGTGTAAGATTAAACCATGGTTATATGAATGGTTAGGGTTTTGTTTTCTTATTCATTTATTTATTTATTTATTCTTTTTGGAAAATAATAAGCATAAAGAGAAAAATGGTGGCTTTCTTTGTTTGTGTATTGAAGCTTCATGAAGCTTTGAACAAGTCCACCATTTTTGTCTCATGCTTAACCCTAACCATTCCACTTAACCATGATTCATTCTTTACACTTGACCATGGTTGGTTTATGATAAGTATTCATTTATTTTCTATTTGGTAAATATTTATCATAATATACTTCTTCTTCTTCTTCTTCTTCAAGATGAAGAAGCTTGCTACCAACAATGGCATCTTAAGAAAAAGAGTGAGAAATCCAATTCTAAAGTGAACCCACTTTCTATTTCTTCATCCTCTACCTCTTGCCAAGAAGTATAGGGTGTTTTCTTCACAAGTTTCATGACTTGGTGAAGTGGGAGCTTGATCTTGTGATGCCTCGACGTAGATCATCATCGGCATCGTAGTCGATGACCTAGCTCGCCCATTTCTCCGATGAAGCCGACGTTAGAGCCCGGGATTTGATTTGGACAGCAAAGAGACTTCATCATGGAGCTATCGAGGTGGAGAACCGGATCTACAAAGGTTGTATTTCCGTTCACTTAGTTAACTTGTTAACTAGTTGTATGTTTCGCCTAAATTTCTAGTTAACGATCCGTATTACGGTTTCTCGGCACTTGTAAAATTTGAAATTGGCATGGTTGATGCCTTGTGAGACCTCATTAATGTGCCTAGGAACCCTAAAGAGGTATCAGAGCCTAGCTAGAGCCTTAGGCGATGCGTAGACGAAGTTTGAAACCCGAACGAACCTGAAACCCTAAAATTTCACACTCTCTGGACATTTTTCAAAAACTGGCTTTTTTTCAGATTAAAAATGCTTAAAAAATTCAGCAGGGAATTATAAGAATTACGGTGCAAAATTTGACCAATGATACCTCAAACATGCGGCGGTTCCGCGGCTCTTTAGTGACGTCAGCCCTCCTTATTTGCACAGTAATTCCTCTTTCACAATGCTGAGTTTTATGGGAATTTTTAATATTTATTCAAGAGTTGGATTTTCTGGGGTTGTTTTGGGGATTCGATGATTCGATCGGATTATCAGAATTTGTCTTTGTGTTTTCCGGATAATTATTGAATATGTTAAAAAGTTCGATCGGATATAAATACCCACCTTTTCCCCTGTCGGGAAATTTCCAAGTGTTGGATCTTTCCGTAGTTTAACGACGTTCTAAGTAGTGCAAGTAACGCGATGGTCCCTCTAGAAGACAACAAACCTTAACTCGATTATGTGACCGTCTTGAACTGCCCTTTGAACCTTAGGGTTTGGGGCAGTACAACGTGCCGCATGTGAGGCGTTGGCTTGACCCTTCTACGGCTGGACCGTTGGTACTGAGGCATGAACTGAATGTATTTAAAACTTATTTCATGTGTTGATCTGTATCGGGAAAACTTGGGTGTTCGATTGTTCGATCGGAAAGTTTAACATTTTCTATTTATCTGGAATGGGATACAATAATTGGAATTCACAATAAGTTATGAGATAACTGAATGAATGTTATAAACATAGCACTTTAGTCTCACTTGATCGGTTGCCACGGAATTTTGATGCGATCAAAAGTCCGTTGCAATCACGTAGCGTACGCGGATACTCGCCGAGTAAACTTAATAGACAGCCTCGCTCCATAGCCCCGACCAAGTGACTGTAGGAGAACCCCGTCACCGAAAGCATCCGTTCGGGTGCTCGCGGCAGCGGTGTTCCACCTTGGTGCACTTCGTCGACGGCGTCGGGGGTGCTGCTGCCTACTAAAGGTTGCGACGAGCATTCGATCAGGATGTCGGGAATCTTGTTGAAATTGCCCGACTTGATATTGAAAAGTGTTTTCGATAATGAGACTAAAATGCGGGGTTTATAATTGTTAGGCATGTGATGTCTAAGGTATTCATTTGATTAGGCATGCGATGTCTATGCAGATTGCGGATTCCAACTGTTGTAGTTTTACACTTTCTTTTCTGTGACTGTAAGTGTAATATGTGATATCGCCGGTTTCGTTGCTATATGTCAACGACAATTGGGATACGCATGTTTACTTACGTTGATGACATGTGATGTTATGTGTTGCTGGATATGTTATATTGGATCGCCGTGTTTGAATAGCCGGGGGTTTTTATGTGAGATGAGTGTTTTTCATTTTCATTCATGTAAAAACTTGCATGTAATATTCTTTTAATGGGGCACTTCCAGGTCGCGGATGATGTCACCTTTTGTATATTATTTACTTTTCCGCACTAGGATAGACCCAAGGAGGGGAGCACAAGTAACCGGGTTCTGGAGTCCAGTGGGAGACCAACTCGAGGAGTCGAGTCCGGGTCTCCTAACTCCAGAATTGGTAGGGTTGCTTGTCGCTCTCGTAGGGGTCTAGGGGTGTGGGTTTGGCTATTCATCACGACCGTGGAATCCGTGTTTTATACTGGCTCGTATTGAAAACACGGACGTCCTAGTATATCCAATATTTCATATGATTCTTCTGCTGCGATATCTGTGATGTGATCATGTGATATGTTCTGTGATGGATACTGTATATAGTATATATGATATATTATATAGGCGTTACTTATGTTTTATACCCGCGCTAGCCCTGCCCCGCTCTGCCGTTAGTCACCTAACCTAACGGTGCACGAGGGGACATCAAGGCGAATGCGGATGGCATAAGTGTACGTCGTATTTATCTGTGATGTTTAGGTACTTAAATGATGGGACTTCATTAATGTGATTAATGAAAATAAAAGAAACCTAAGATGTTGTAGAATCGAATTTCAAAAATAAAACAGGTAGCTACAGTTCTTGCTTTGCACAGCGGTATATGTGATATATCCTGCACCTTATTCGATAAGGAAAGGACCGAGATCCCTTCACCGGTAGTGACTCCTTTAGCAATAACTGGCAGATGCTACACACTCCGTTTGTCTTTTGATTACTTTTAAGAGTTCTGCTTTGCACAGTGATATATATGATATATCCCGCACCTCATTCGAAGAGGAAAGGACCGACGATCCCTTCACCGGGAGTGACTCCTTTAGCAAAACTAGAAAAGCCTCAAAAGCACTCCATTTTTAAAATCATTTGATTCTACAACGATATAAAGTTCCTTACGCAAAAGGTTTTCTTAAAAACCTGACATAGCCCTCCGTCATTTCAGATAAGTCCTAGTTAGTATTCGTGCTGTGTTTGTTGACTCAGTCAAGGCGTAGTGTGCGGTAGCTGATTAGTGCTTATCTGCAAAGCATATGATGCGATTGGATTAGGGTAGTCGTGCGGCCTTGTTGACTCAGTCAAGGGTCGTGCGGGTGGGTTTAATTCAATCGAGAAATGACGGGTTGAACTTTACTTGTGGTCTATGATTTGTTGATTCAGTCAAGGTCATAGATCGCTTAGGGCAAAATATTATCGGGAATTTCAAGTGTTGAAATTTACAATGAGATTGCATACCTTCTATGAGATAGTTGGATCCCGATACCCGCTGCGAGTAAGAGTTACTCCTGGGAGAGCTTTATACATTACAATTAGCCGATCAAGTAGGTGTCTAGAAAAGTGTTAACGAGGTTACGCCTCTGGGAAAACGAGGTTTACATTAATTAGGTTCGTGCGAAAGCATGGGGGACCTCCCTCAAAGTACAGACACTGGCCTGGCTGAAAGATTGGCGAACTTGTAGTGTGTAATTAATCCCGGCTAGTCTTTCTTTTTAGGGTTTGAAGAAAGATTTGATAAAAACAGTAGGAGCCATCCTGATTAGATAAAATAATAACCAATCTATTCTTGCAAGAGCGCACACTGAGTGTTTTCTTCTCTCTCTCTCCAGGTAGCGACCATATCACGCCTTAATCAAGATAATAATACGGAATATTGACCGACCCCGCTTGTTGTACTGAGCTGGGGAACGTTGGTCCCGCTCCAACTTATAATTGTTATAAGACAGAGCAGGAAATTGAGGATTACCAGAATTCCCGTGCCGCCCAAACGAAGAGAGTGCATGCTGATGCATCATCTTCGGGTGTGTTCATTACAAAGAACTGTTTCTCAGTATCCTCTGCATCCTGGGTATATGATACCGGATCAGGATCCCAGATATGTAATCTGTTACATAGGGCTGCAAAACGGTAGAAAAACTGAGAACGGGTGATAAGTTTCATGAGACAGAAAACGGGGCAAGTGTTGCAGCCAAGTCTGTTGGTCACTGTCACCCTGTATCCCAAATACATTGATTCTGAACGAATGTTATTAGATACCGAACCTGATATACAAAATCATATCAGTCTCTTTATTAGTAAAGAAAGGATATAATTTTGTATTGTTGGATTATGTTTTGAACATTTCCTATATCAAAAGTTGATCGGTTCAGGCACGTTATCTAAAAGCATTGATGTTCTAAATCAAACTACAGTTCTTTAGTATACGGAACACACACAAGAGGAAGAGTTCAGAAATGAACGAATCCTTCTTGAGGCATTGTAGACTGGGTCATATCAATGCGATCCGACTGGCTGAAGTTACATTTTAGATGCATATTTAAATCAGTTGGAATTTACATCTTATGAAACTTTCCAGTCATGTCACAGAGATAAGATGACCATAGCTCCGTTTACTGGAAATAGAGAAAGAGTTAGTGAACTCTTGGGATGATACATGTTGATGTATGTAGGTGCCCTGTCTACACTTGCCAAGACCGGTTCTTTATACTTCATTACATTCTCTGATGATCTTTCGAGATTCAGACCTATGTTCCTGTTGAAACACAAGTCCGAACCTTTTGAGATATTCACAGAATATAAGTTAGAAGAAGAGAACTAAAATACGGGTATAAGTATTATGTCCTTTGATGAGATCAAGGAGGAGAATACTTGAGCACGAAATTCTTGGACTTTTCTAAAGGAGAATGAGATTCTCTCTCAGCATTACTCCTCCGTATACACCATAGCACGATGGTATATCGGGACGGAGCAATCACACCCTATGTGATAAGGTGTGCTCTATGATGAGTACTACTGAGTTACCTGTTTCCTTTTGGGAGTTATGCACTTGAGAGACTGCATACCTATTGAATAGGGTTCGAATCAAATCAGTTGCCTACCACTTCATATGTGATATGGAAAGGGTAGAGCCCATGTCTTAAGCTTGTTAAGATTTGGGGTTGTCCGGCCTATGTCTAAAAGCAAAATCCAGACAAGCTCAAGGCAAGATCTGTTATGTAGAACTGGAAATGTTCCAGCTATACAAACTACAGCTGATGATTTGAAAGAACCAAAGGATTCAATAGTTACCAACGAACCTCAGCCTCTCGGCCGATCTAGTAGGGTTCCTCACCCACCTGAGAGATACTTCGGTTACTCTATGACAGTGGGAGCGAGGATTGCATCATGAGATGATGACCCAACTAGTTTCGAGCTGGCCATCAGGAGTGGGACTCTGTAAGAATGGCTGGATGCTTAGCGATCTGAGATGGAATCCATGTACACCAACAAAGTATGGACTTTGGTTGCTATATCTGAAGGGTTAAATCCCCATCAAGAGCAAGTATATCTTGAGAAGATTACTTGGTGTAGATGGAAAAGTTGAGACTTATTAAAGCTTTTCGTCATTGACCAGGCGTGGATAATGATGAAACCTTTTCAAGTGGCTATGCTTAAGTCCATCCAGATCCTACTTGCCACAGCTACATACCATGACTACAATATCTGGCGGTTGGGTGCCATGACTGCTTTTCTAAATGATGTTTTAGAAGAGAACGTCTATAAGTACACAGGCAGAGGGCTTCGTAGACAGTGGGAGCAGCGGAAACGTGCACAAGATGCTTTATAGGTTAAAGCAGGCATCGCGGAGTTGGAATATCTGTTTTGATGTGTTAGTCAAAGAGTTTGACATCATCAAAATGGTAGATGAACCTTGTATAAACAAAAAGGTAGTAGGGAGTATAGTAACGATCCTCGTAGAGTACGCGGATGACATGCTCTTGATAGGGAAGGAGTTTCCTATGCTACGCTCAGTCAATCTCCGCTTATCACAATGATTCTCCATATAGGATCAAAGTGATACCTCCTAAATCCTGGGTTTTGGATCTATGAGATAGATCTAATTGGATGTTGGGATTCTCACTAGTTGTAGTGAGATGGTATCAACCGATCCTGGGGAGAATCACTGGAAGGGTTCCAGGGTGATAACTACGACTGAAAGTCAGTCACAGGCATTGTCTTTACCCTCAGTAAAGGGACGGTATGTTGGAAGAGTTCCAAGCTAGATACAGTGGCATACTAGACGATAAAGGCTCGATACATTGCTACTTAAGATGCTACCAAAGAGGCAGTCTGGATGTATATTTATTCATGAGATGAACTTAGTTCCTCCCATTGTATGAAAATGGAGTTGTGGCTTATGCCAAGGAACGTCCGTCCCATCAGTGATCCAGATATATTCTAAGGCAGTATTACCTGATCATAGAGATGGTTGATCTCTAAGGAGATCGAGGTTAGGAGAGTAGACTCAGAGGACAACACGGTGGATCCACTCACAAAGGCCTTTTCCCAGAGAGAGACTTTTATGGGATGGTTGAGTATGAGATACTACAACCACTGCTATCAGATGGCCCTAGTGCAAGTGGGAGATTGTTAGTTATATGTATGCCCTAGATGCCATTGCTATACATAGGATGTATATTGTAGTGGATGCTGGGACATATATAGGGAGGACTTTCTTGCTCGACATGATAGTATGCTATCTGGTTGATCTTTACCTTAACGTGTACACTGATTGTCTCTCTGTTACATGTTGGTAAAGCCCTTAGTATGTGTACTTGACTACCTGGACTATGATGCGGATCATACTAGTGGGGATATGGTAGTCCATAAGTACATCCCTCAAAGTCCCTAGTCGTGGGTATATCGGGACGGGGCATCGATATACCAGAGTAGACTAGCGTATACCTTCTCGACCCATACAGATGGGCGATGGATGATCCCATATCCATTGGTGTTTGACATCAGAGATGATATACGGGTGCTCAGTGGAGACTGGGTACACTGGACGGACTCGCCGAGAACTCCCAGATGGTATTATACCTTACGTCAGATGGCAGTTCTCTGGTGACACTGGTACAGAGTAGTCTGTTGACCCGAGATCGTCATAGAGTCTTGTGTGGTTCCCACTGTCTTTGATTTCCACCTTACCACGTCCAAGAGGGCGCGTAAAATGGTGGTTTTTGGGTACAGTCCCGAATCACATGGAGGCAATGAGCGATAGGAAGGGATTCGTCTCTCCCGGTATAGGGAGTTGATGTTGCGCTGTGTTCGATTGGCTATGACCGGAAATCCCTGGCCAGGGTTGCTGAGATTTACTGGTAAGTGTTACCAGTAGTTTCTCCCACTGTTATAGACCTCATATCGACACGACTTATCGAGCTGTTGGGGTCTGACGTTTACCACCCCTAGGCGAGATATGCGACATATCAGACGACGAGACCGGACTGTACGGTAAGTGTTACTGGTTGGATTCACAGGAGTGTGAGCGGGCTTGCTCGTCGATCTTCTGATCGCTCAATACCCGGGTGGCCGTTACGTTTAGCAGACCGCTTGCGGCTTGTGGGTGTTTGATATGATCATCACCTGCTGCCGGCGTATTGACGAGTCTTTAGAGTCCTACACAGAGGTTTCCTGGCTCAAGCGAAACGAAATAGGAGCGCATATGAGATATGTGCGGGACGAGAATAATGCGTGTATGTGATACCGTATTCTATTCTCACGATGAATGTATCGATATGGTTGTATGCGATATAACCTAGTTATCGAATCAAGGATTGATTCGATAAGCCGATACATTGGATATTAGTCGGTCACATGCGATATGACCGGATCGTTAAATCAAGTGTTGATTTAATGATTTAATACATAATTATATATTTGATATATTACTTTGCATTAACTAGTATTGGTTCACTTTAAATGGTTTTTCTCACTTGTTGGTGCACATTGTATATGTGATATATTTTTGTGCACAAGTTTGTATCATGTTTGATGATGCATGCTAACTTGGGTTTGTGTAAAGATTAAACCATGGTTATATGAATGGTTAGGGTTTTATTTTCTTATTCATTTATTTATTTATTTATTCTTTTTGGAAAATAATAAGCATAAAGAGAAAAATGGTGGCTTTCTTTGTTTGTATATTGAAGCTTCATGAAGCTTTGAACAAGTCCACCATTTTTGTCTCATGCTTAACCCTAACCATTCCACTTAACCATGATTCATTCTCTACACTTGACCATGGTTGGTTTATGATAAGTATTCATTTATTTTCTATTTGGTAAATATTTATCATAATATACTTCTTCTTCTTCTTCTTCTTCAAGATGAAGAAGCTTGCTACCAACAATGGCATCTTAAGAAAAAGAGTGAGAAATCCAATTCTAAAGTGAACCCACTTCCTATTTCTTCATCCTCTACCTCTTGCCAAGTAGTATAGGGTGTTTTCTTCACAAGTTTCATGACTTGGTGAAGTGGGAGCTTGATCTTGTGATACCTCGACGTAGATCATCTTCGGCATCGTAGTCGATGACCTAACCCGCCCATTTCTCCGATGAAGCCGACGCTAGAGCCCGGGATTTGATTTGGACAGCAAGGATACTTCATCATGGAGCTATCGAGGTGGAGAACCGGATCTACAAAGGTTGTATTTCCGTTCACTTAGTTAAGTTGTTAACTAGTTGCATGTTTCGCCTAAAATTCTAGTTAACGATCCATATTAGAGTTTCTCGGCACTTGTAAAATTTGAAATTGGCATGGTTGATGCCTTGTGAGACCTCATTAGTGTGCCTAGGAACCCTACAATCTAGCACGGCAGCAAGGTTTCGGGTGGTATCCTCCATGCCAAATTAAAATTTTGCCGTTCTAAATAACCCTAACCCTAGGTTCTTAACTAAAGAATCATACGGAATTGATAAAGCAAACAACTTTACTTCTAAGTGATTAGGGATTACAACCTTTGTAGTCCGTTCCTTCGCTTCATAAGCTCCAAGTTATGGTCCCTTCGCTGCGATCATTAAGCTCCCGGACACTTGAGAGACTCCATGAAGTGAATGATGCATCCTTGCTTGAAGTCTTTACTATCCAAGATGATCTACCTTGTGGAGTCACAAATTCAAGCTATCTCTTCACTAATTAGGGATTAGTGAAGCTAACACACTAATCTATATGGCTAGTATAGAAGAGAATGATGATGTAGGAATTTTGCTCTCTTTTGTTTTCTTTTTCTCACAATCTTTCATCATAAAGAAAAAATCTAGCAAGCTTTTTGAGAGCAAGAAGAAGATGAAGAATTGATGAATGAATCATTGATAAGGTTAGAAATGCAACCATGGATTAAGAATATCATGTTTAACCCTTGTAGAGACTTAACTATGAGCTAGGGTTAGTGTTAAGTTAACAAATATCTTAGTAAATATCAAGAGAGTGGACTTAGTCAATATAAACAAATATCTTAAATAAAGTCCACAATTTTGAATTAACTAAAATAAATATATATCTAACCCTAACTCTAGCAATGGTGTGAATCTCATAAACCCTAGTTGCATGTATAACCTAACATGTTACAATTATACATATCACATATATATAATTTTGTAACAAAAGAAAAGAATACAATAAACATATATCACATATATGTTAAATGTATTCAAATGTGAGAAAAAGAAATACTTAAGTGAATATATATTAGTTAATGTAATTTAATATATCAAATATACAATTATACATTAAATTACCGAATCAACACTTGATCCGATAATCCGGCTATATGACATATATCCGAAAATATCAAATGCAACAACTTATCGAATCAACACTTGATCCGATAATCCGGCTATATCACATATAACCGACCGATGTCACAAGTCGCGAGAATAGAATAAGGTATCACATACACGTATCAATCTCAGTCCCGCACATATCGCATATGTGCTCCTACTCCGTTTCACCTAAGACAGGAAACCTCTGCGTAGGACACTAAAGACTCGTCAATACTCTGGCGGTAGGTGATGATCATATCAAACACCCATAAGCCGCAAGCGGTCAGCTAAACGTAACGGCCACCCGGGTATTTAGCGATCAGAAGATCAACAAGGAAGCTTGCACACACTCCTGTCAATCCAATCAGTAACACTACCGTACAGTCCAGTCTCTTCGTCTGATATATCGTATATCCAGTTTAAGGGTGGTAAACGTCAGACCACAGTAACCGATAAGTCGTGTCGATGTGAGTCTTATAACGGGTTGAGAAACTACTGATAACACTTACCATTAGATCTCCATATCAGCCCTGGCCAGAGACTTCCAATTATAGCCAATCGAACACAGCGCAACATCAACCCCTAATACCAGGAGAAACGAAACCCTTCCTATCGCTCATTGCCTCCATGTGATTTGGGACTGTACCCAAAAGCCACCGTTTTGCACGTTCTCATGAACGTGGTAAGGTGGAAATCAAAGCACAATAGGAATCACACAAGACTCTAAACTAACCTGTACCAGTGTCACCAGAGAACTGCTATCTGATGATAGGTATAATACCATCTAGGAGTTCTCGGTGAGTCCGTTCAGTGTACCCAGTCTCTACTGAGCACCCATACTCCATCTTTGATGTCAAACACCAATGGATGTGGGATCATCCATCGCCCATCATATGGGTCAAGATGCGTATACACTAATCTACTCTGGAGTATCGATGCCCTGTCTCGATACACCCTTGACTAGAAACAATTATAGGATGTACTCATGGACTACCCTAGCCCCACTAGTATGATATGCATCATAGTCCTAGTAGTCAAGTACATATCTTAAGGGCTTTATCAACATGTGATAGTAAGACAGTAATACAATACAAGTCAATATGTTTAGACAAAGTGAAACCAGATAGTATACTATCATGTCGAGCAAGAAAGTCCTCTCTATATATATCCAAGCATCCACTATAATATACATCATATGTACAATAATGACCTCTAGGGCTTATACATGACTAACAATCTCCCACTTGCACTTAGGCCAGCTGTTGTAGTATTTCATACCCAACATCCCGAAGAGTCTCTAAAATTGTATATAGGGTATGGCCTTCGTGAATGGATCCGAAGTGTTGTCCTTCATATCAACTCTCCTGACCTCGATCTCGCGGTGATCAATTATCTCCCGGATCAGGTGATACCGCCTCAGAATACGCTTGGATATCTGATGGGACCTGGGTTCCTTGGACAAAGCCACATCTCTATTGTTATCACAATACAAATGTATAGGATGTTCAATGGACGGAACCACTCCAAGTTTAGTTATGAAATTCTTTATCCAGACAGCCTCTTTGGCAGCATCATTGGCAGCGATGTATTCAACCTCCATTGTCGAGTCTGACGGTTTCCTATTTGGAACTCTTCCAACAAGCCACCCCTCTATTGAGGGTAAAGACAAATCCCGAGTGTGACTTAGAGTCGTCCTTATCACTTTGGTAGCTCGAATCGGTAAAGGACTCCACCTGGAGTTCTCCGTTATTATACACCAAGAACATCTCTTTAGTCCTTCTCAAGTACTTGAAAGTGTTCTTCACAGCTATCCAGTGACTCTCTCCAGGATCTTCTTGATACCTACTTACTACACTTAGTGAGTATGCTACATCGGGTCTGGTACATAGCATCGCGTACATGATAGAGCCTACTGCCGAAGCATAGGGTATCCCTTGCATGCGATCTCTCTCTAAATTAGCCTTGGGAGACATCTCTTTGGAGAGAGTGAGTCCAGAGATCGTGGGTAAATTCCTACGCTTGGATTCTTCCATACTAAACCTCTTTTGTATGGTGTCAATGTACCTGGATTGGGACAATCCCAGTATCTTTTTAGATCTATCTCTATAGATCTTAATCCCCAAAATGCAGGAGGCATCACCTAGATCTTTCATTGAGAATCTTTGTGATAAGAATAGCTTGACCGAGTGCAGCATACGAACATCATTTCCTATTAAGAGTATGTCATCTACGTACAATACGAGGAAGACAACCTTACTCTCTGCCACCTTCTTATAAATACAAGGTTCATATACGTTCTTGATGAAGTCAAATTCTTTGACTACCACATCAAAACATATATTCTAACTCTGTGATGCCTGCTTTAACTTGTAGATGGATTTAAGCAGCTTGCACACGTTTCCGCTGCTCCCACTATCTATGAAGCCCTCTAGCTGAGCCATGTACACGCACTCTTCCAAATCACCATTTAGAAAGGCAGTCTTAACATCCATTTGCCAGATTTCATAGTCATGGTATGCAGTAATGGCAAGTAAGATCTGGATGGAGTTAAGCATAACCACTGGAGAAAAGGTTTCGTCATAATCCACACCTGGTCGTTAACGAAAACCCATTACAACAAGTCTAGATTTGAAAGTCTCAACTTTCCCATCTACACCAAGTTTCTTCTTAAAGGTTTATTTGCTCCCAATGGGTTTTACCCCTTAAGGAGCAACTTCCAAAGTCCATACTTTGTTGGTGTACATGGATTCCATCTCAGATCGTATTGCATCCAGCCATTTCACAGAGTCCCCACTCGTGATGGCCTTCTTGAAGCTAGTCGGGTCATCATCTTCCATAATACAATCCTCGCTCTCACCATCAATGAGAAAACCGTAGTATCTCTCAGGTGGATGAAGAACCCTACTAGATTGGCGGAGAGGCTGGGGTTCGTTGGGAACTACTGAATCCTCCGGTTCTACCAAATCTTCTGTTGCAGTTTGTGTAGCTGGAACTTCTTCCAGTTCTACCTCATTGCAACTAATTTCTTTCATAAGAAAATCCTTTTCTAAAAAGGTGGCATGTCGAGAAACAAACACCTTTTATTCCTCGGAGTGGTAGAAGATATACCCTCACGAATGTTTGGGATATCCAATAAACTTGCACAGAACAGACCTTGCCTCGAGCTTGTCCGTATTTTGTGTTTTTGTTAGTGTATATGCCCTAGAGGCCATTACTGTATCATACTAGTATGTATATTACTTGATGGAAGCTTGGGATATTCACAGTTGTATATACAATCTTGCTCGAAATGGTAGTATGCTACTTGGTTTGTCTCTGCTTTAATATGTGCATGTGTTTCTTTTAGCATATCGCTTATATACATATTAGTAGAGCCCTTAGAATCTTTGCTTGATTACCAGCGTTGTGATGGCGCTCACACTCGTGGGGCTGGGTAATCCATAAGCACATCCTTATACAGGTCCCTAGTCGTTAGACTATCGAGACAGGCATCGATACTCCGGAGTAGATTAGCATATGCGCTTCTCATCCCAGAGTGGGAGACGGTCTGTCCCACAGCCGTCAGTACGTCGTACTTGAGATAGTATGTGGGTGCTCGTTAGGTTATGAGTACACTGGACAGGACTCGTCGGGAACTGTCGGTTAGTATTATACCTATCGTCAGTTATCAGTTCCCAGGTGACATGAGTACAGCTTAGTCCGCTGACTTGACACTGTCACTTCGCCTCGAGTGTGTTCCCACTGCACTTTGATTACTACCCTACCACGGCTCAAAGGAGTCGTGCAAACAGGTAGTTTTTGGGTACAGTCCCGAAGCACTTAGAGGCAGTGACGGTTAGACAGGATTCGTCTCTCCCGGTATTGGGGGTTGACATCGCGCTGTGTCCAGGAGTGCCATTACACAAGTAGCCCCTGGCCAGGGCAAGCGAGATATACTGGTAGGTTTCCAGTGTTATCTCAGGGTGTTCTGGGCTACACTCCGACACGACTTATACCGCTATTAGGGGACTGATGTTCACCGCCCCTAGGCCCGCCATGCGATGTATCAGACGATCAGACCGGACTGTACGGAGACTGTCACATACAGGCTCAGTAGGAGTTCAGATGGGGTCACCTCGTCAGTCTTCGTATCGGCATCTACCTGGGGACCGTTACGTATAGCTAGTACCACTTGCGGTCTGTGGTTAAACCCACTGCCAGCGTAGTGTCGAGTCTTTAGAGTCCCACACAGAGAGCTATTCGCCTTTAGGCAAAATGAGTAGAGGTCGCATGGTTTTGCGACAGGGTTCGTTAACATCCGCGCACTTGTGCACGTTTGCTGTCCGGACAGCTTATACTAGCGGGCTTTGGTTTAAGCCAGATCCTAGTATATGATTTGGGATTGGTTTTATCTCTTTGTATTCGTGTTCCTCGGATCATGAATACGGGTGCGTATGCACAGTTGATTGAGACAGAGGGAGAGGACTTTGATTAGGGTTAATGACCATTGTCATTTTGCTAACCCTAATGCTTATGTGTGTATTATGGTTAATTGAAATTAGTTTAATATAATTGTGCATGGTTAGGGTTGTTGACCATTTGACATTCTTGACTTGTTGACCTAGGTTGACAATTTGACCATCATCATTTCATTTGAAAGATGCTCTTTGATCCTTGCAGTTTGCATTAAAAATGAAATGATAATGGTCATGTCTTGATTAAGCCATGAAAATTATCTCACTAATTTTCAATTTACAATAATTCACACATATATGTGAGAATGCTTCATAATTCTCTCATTCTATCATATACTTTCTCTCTCTTGCTCTTCCTCTTCCTCAAGCTCTCCCCTCTTATGTGTTGAGAAACACTTGAGCTTGAGAAAAACCACTCCATAGTAATCTCTACTCTCATCTAGGGTTATAGGATTAGCAGCACCTTAGTTACTTCTAGCTTGAAGTTGAAGCCAAAGGTTGAGGCTTTCGGGTGGATCCTTCTTCGACTCGAGAAGGCGACAAGGCGATCTCTTTCTTACACTCCAAGGAGCAAGGAGAGAAGGACATAAAGCCCTAGGTATAAACATTCTTCCTTGTAGCTAATTTCTAGTTAGCTTTTAGTTAGTTTTGTTTAGCAAAGATCCCGACTTTGTCTAGTCCATGTTGCCTAGAGTAGTAAAAATCCGATTTTTATTCCGTTTTCCACCTCCCCGCAAGCAACGGGGTGGGCAACGTGGACTTACAGCGGTATCAGAGCCTAACTAAACATAAACTAGCTAGGTAGTAAAGTGTATGGAAGTTCAATCGGAAAAAATCACAAAACTAAAAACGCAAAACCCTAACTTTCTGTTGAAATTTTTTCTGCTCAAAATAAAATAAATCTTACGTCAAAAATCATCTCAGGGTTTTGTGAAGAAAGCCACAAAAAACGATCCAGTGAATCGCTCAAATCGCCGCTGTTCCACGGCAATAGCAAGCTATTGTCGCGCAACCGCGGCCGAGTTGACTCGGTTCTGGGTCGAGTTTGGTGTAGTGTTCTTCTGACATGGTTTTGGGATTTTTAAGAAGGTTTATTTGTGCCCAGGTTTTCCAGAAAAGAAATTTGTTTTTGGGGGCCTATAAATCCGTATTTTTTGATCGAACTTCACTACACTTTGACTAGTGGGTTATATCTGTGATGTTTATATGTATTGAACGTCGGCTAATCGCTATACGTCGATTAGTGGGGGTTATACATATCTGTGATCTGTGTTTGATGATGGTATGTGTATATGAATGCGTTGGATTTTCGCGGGTGAATAGCCGGGATGGATGTGAGATGAGTGTTTCTTTTTCTTTCATTCATGTAATATGTAAATTGATGTATTATTATTTGTATGGCCGCACAACCGGGTCAGGGTTGTAGCCGTCATTGTATAATTCTTTTTACTGTTTTTGCTCCTAGGATAGACCCATAGAGGGGGTGCACAAACTACCGGGTATCTCGAAGTGCCGAGTGGCCTACTCACGATGTTGAGGGAGGTTGCTTCGCTTCGGGTACTTGGCGGGTAGTTTGCCGCACCCGTAGGGTCTTGGGTGGGGTATTTGGCTATTCACCGCGATCGTGTAATCCGCTTTTCGTTGCAGGCTCGAACGGATTGCGGATTCCTAGTATATCCAATGTATTCATCTGTGATCTGTAATGTCTATCATTACTATATATTTATATACTATAACTATTTAGGCGTTGCTTATGTTTTACAGCCGCGCTAGCCCAGCCCCCGCTCTGTCGTTAGTTAAGTAACCTAACGGGTGATGACGGGGCCCCGTGGCGAATGCGAATGGCATAAGCGTACGTCATATTTTGGTTATTTTCTGCAATGGTAGGATTAAATGATGGGGCGCATTAAAAGAACTAATGCAAGAAAATAAACCAAGTAAAAGTCGATTGGAACACTTTGAAAACCACTCGGTTCTTTTCAAAACTAAATTTTTAAACGCGGAGCTTGAACCACTCCTTTTAAAAGCTATCTCGTTCCATCGATTATATCAAGTTCACTACGTTCATGGTTTCGCCAAAACCATTCGTAGCCCTCCATCATTTCAGTTAAATGTTCGGTAGTATTCAAGCTATGTATTTTGACCTCACGCCAAGGCATAGTGATTGGTAGCTGCCGGATATTTATCTGTTGCATAGATAGAATGCGTTGGTTTGAGACAGTCGTACTGCCATTTTGGCCTACGTCAAGGGTAGGTACGGGTGGGTTCAAATTATCCGGGATAATGATGGGAAGAACTTGACATGTGACTTATGACATTTTGACCTCACGCCAAGGTCATAAGAGCATGGGGCAAAAATCCACATCGGGAGTTTCATAAGTACTGAAACTTGCTAGCGCTGCATACCATTTGGAGTGTGATAATTCTGGTAGGATTCCTTCGGTTTTATCACGCGATGATATTTGGATCCCAATCCTACTGTGAGCATATGCTACTCCTCGGCAAAACTCTCACTTAACGATCATTGCTATAAACCAAGTAGGTGTCTAGAAAGGTGTTAGCGGGGCTACGCCCACAGGGAAAAGATGTTACTTAATTAAGGAACTTCGCGAAAGCGTTGGAAAACCTCCCTCGAAGTACCGACACTGGCCTGGCTGAACGGTTAAGCAAGTATTGTACGGTGAGATTGATCCCGACTAATCCTTTCTTTATGGTTTGAGAAGGGATTCGAGAGACAGTGGGAGCCATCCTGTTTAGACAAACTAAAAACCACTCTAAACTTGCAAGAGCATCATGCTAAAGTGTTTCTTTTCTCTCTCCTAATTGCAGCGACCATTCAACATGACCGGACTTAAGTTATTACTAGATAAAAACATACTGACAGGGCCAAACTACATAGATTGGCTCAGGAATGTCAAGATGGAAATCACTTACGACAAGTTGGGGTATGTCCTTACCACCAAAGCTCCCCCTGTCCCAGGTCCCACCTCCAGCGTCGCGGATAAAGAAATCCGTAAGACATGGGAGATAAATTGCGCGAAGGCCAAATGCCTCGTACTTGCCTCGATGGACAACGAACATCAGAGGAGGCACGAGAATATGGACCTAGAGTCCATAATTCTCCATACAAAAGAACTGTATGGAGAGCAGTCTCGTATCGCAAGATACGAAGTGTCGAAGAAGCTATTTTCGGCAAGATTGGCCGTCGGATCATCGGTAGCGGAACACGTGCTTAAGATGATTGGCTACATAGAGGAGCTCGCGGACCTTGGGACCACGTTGGAGAATGAACTCTACACTGATTTGATTCTCCAGTCCCTTCCTTCCACTTACGCTCAGTTTATCCTTAACTTCAACATGCAAGGAAAGGAGGTTGAACTTTCCGAACTTCTGAACATGTTGAGGAGTGCTGAGGGCACCCTACAGAAAGGTAGGGTGACATCCACTTAGTTTGTAGGAGGATCTTCCTCTTCTAGGTCCAGGGCGAAAGCCAAGGGTAAGAAGAAGAAAGCCCCCACCAAACCAAGAGGCGGTGTCAGTAAAGTGGATACGAAGGGAAAATGAAAGGAAACAAAGGTAGCGGGAAAGCTGGTGGGGAAGGAAGAATGCTTCTACTGTCATAAAAGTGGTCACTAGAAACAGGATTGCAAGGCTTGGAAGGCCAGAACCCAGGATCTGAAGCGAGTTGCGGCTTCAGCTTCAGGTGTGTATATTATTGAAAACTGTCTATCAATAAACTCTACATCCTAGGTATTGGATACCGGATCAGGATCTCATATCTGTAATTCTTTGCAGGCGTTGAGAAATCGTAGAGTTTTGAAGACAGGTGACATGACCCTTAGAGTTGCAAACGGAGCTAGCATGGATGCTGAGGCCGTGGGGGACTATCACCTAGGATTGTCGGATGGACACTTTTTGGTTTTACGTAGTTGTTATTTTGTACCAAATGCAACCTGTAATATCATTTCTGTATCTTTATTATCTAAAGAAGGTTATGAATTTGCATTTGTAAGTAATGTAGTGAACATTCACCTTAATCAAGTTTTGATTGGGTCAGGTACATTGAACAACTGTATATATGTATTAAACCAACCACAGATTTTCAATGTCCAGAATACACACAAAAGAAAGTCTCCAGAAATCAATAAAAATTTCTTATGGCATTGTAGACTGGGTCACATCAATGAGAGAAGGTTGACTAAGTTACATACAGAAGGATATTTGGATCCGTTCGAATATCAATCGTATGCAACTTGTCAATCCTGTCTCAAAGGAAAGATGACAAAGACTCCGTTCACTGGACACGGAGAAAGAGCGAGCGAGCTCTTGGGACTTGTACACAGCGACGTGTGCGGTCCAATGTCTACACATGCACGAAGCGGTTATTCTTACTTCATTACTTTTACGGATGATTTCTCAAGGTTCGGACATGTCTTATTGATGAAGCATAAATCCGAAGCTTTTGAAAATTTCCAGGAATATAAGAATGAAGTAGAAAAACAAACAGGCAAAAGTATTGAGGCACCGAGATCTGATCGAGGTGGTGAATACTTGAATGCCGAGTTCCTGGGTTACTTAAAAGAGAATGGAATTCTCTCTCAGCTTACTCCGCAACATAACGGTGTATCGGAGAGACGGAACCGAACCCTATTGGATATGGTACGGTCCATGATGAGTAACGCTGAGTTACCGCGATCGTTCTGGGGATATGCGCTAGAATCAGCTGCATACCTTTTGAACCGAGTTCCCACTAAGACTGTGCCTACCACACCATATGAGTTATGGAGTGGGAAGAAACCCTATCTTCAATACCTGAAGATTTGGGGATGTCCAGCTTATGTCAAAAAGCAGCATACGGAAAAACTAGAGGCACGCTCAGTACTGTGCAAGTTTGTGGGATACCCAAAGAACTCCAGGGGGTTTCTTTTCTATTACGCAGAGGAACAAAAAGTCCTTGTTTCTCGTAATGCCCATTTTCTGGAACATCAGTTCTTAGAAAAAGAAATAAGTGGGAGCACAATAGAACTGGAAGAAATTCCAGAACCACAAGCTATTACTGAAAGCTTAGTAGAACCAGAGGGTTCGAAAGATCAGGACATTCCCACGCCACTCCGCAGGAGTAGTAGGCAGTCTCATCCACCCGAGAGATACTACGGTTTTCTCATTGACGGGGATAGAGAGGATTGCATCATAGATAGTGATGAGCCTACTAGCTTCCAGCAAGCCATTAAGAGCGTCGACTCGGTAAAATGGCTGGATGCAATGCGGGCCGAAATGGAGTCCATGTACACCAACAAAGTATGGACGTTGGACATTGCTCCAGATGGGGTAAAACCCGTAGGATGCAAGTGGATCTTCAAAAGGAAGATTGGTGTAGATGGACAGGTTGAGACCTATAAAGCTAGACTGGTTGCAAAGGGTTTTCGTCAGCGACCTGGTTTGGACTATGATGAAACATTTTCTCCAGTAGCTATGCTGAAATCCATTCGGATCCTTCTTGCCATTGCTGCCTTCCACGATTATGAGATTTAGCAGATGGACGTAAAGACCGCTTTTCTAAATGGAAATTTAAAGGAGTGTGTCTATATGGACCAGCCAGAGGGTTTCATTCAGAGTGGGAGCAGCGGAAAGGTGTGCAAGTTGCTTAAGTCCATTTATGGACTAAAGCAGGCATCGCGGAGTTGGAACATCTGTTTTGATGAAACGGTCGAGGATTTTGGCTTTATCAAAAATGCAGATGAACCATGCATCTATTGTAGATTTGTAGCGAGAACTGTATTATTCCTCGTTTTATACGTGGATGACATTCTCTTAATAGGAAATGACATTCCTATGCTACAATCTGTCAAGGGGTTCTTGTCACACAGGTTCTCCATGAAAGACCTGGGTGATGCCTCAAACATTCTGGGTATCCGGATCTACCGTGACAGATCCAAGAGGATATTAGGACTATCACAGTCCAGGTACATCGACACTATACTGAAAAGATTCAGTATGGAAGATTCCAAGCGCGGTAATCTACCGGCTTGTCACGGGATCACCCTCTCCAAAGAGATGTCTCCCAAGACTGATTTGGAGAGGGATCGCATGTCTATTATACCCTACGCTTCTGCGGTAGGCTCTATAATGTATGCGATGTTATGTACCAGACCAGATGTGGCTTATGCACTGAGTGTAGTAAGCAGGTATCAGTCAAACCCTAGGGAGAAACATTGGATAGCGGTAAAGAACATTCTCAAGTACCTGAGAAGGACTAAGGAGATGTTCTTGGTGTATGGCGGAAAAGGCCTCCAGATTGAGGCCTTTGCTGACTCTAGCTTCCAGAGTGACAAGGATGATTCCAAGTCCATGTCGGGTTTTATCTTTACCCTCAATGGAGGGGCGGTGTGTTGGAAGAGCTCCAAACAGGAAACCGTTGCTGACTCGACTATGGAAGCGGAATACATCGCTCCATCTGATGCCGCAAAAGAAGCTGTCTGGATGAGGAAGTTCTTGAAAGAACTTCAGGTGGTTCCGTCCATTGTTGACCCAATACCTCTATATTGCGACAACAACGGGGCTATAGCTTTAGCGAAGGAACCCAGGTCCCATCAGAAATCCAGACACATCTTGAGGCGGTATCACCTGATCAGGGAGATCGTGGATCGCTAGGAGATAGAGGTTCGGAGGGTTGCTTCAGAAGATAACACTGCAGATCTATTCACGAAGGCCTTACCCCAGACTCAGTTCGAGCGGCTGATCGAGATGATAGGTCTTCGATACGCCAGTACATGGACTTAGTGCAAGTGGGAGATTAATACTGTATATGCCCTAGAGGCCATTACTGTATCATACTAGTATGTATATTACTTGATGGAAGCTTGGGATATTCACAGTTGTATATACAATCTTGCTCGAAATGGTAGTATGCTACTTGGTTTGTCTCTGCTTTAATATGTGCATGTGTTTCTTTTAGCATATCGCTTATATACATATTAGTAGGGCCCTTAGGATCTTTGCTTGATTACCAGCATTGTGATGGCGCTCACACTCGTGGGGCTGGGTAATCCATAAGCACATCCTTATACAGGTCCCTAGTCGTTGGACTATCGAGACAGGGCATCGATACTCTGGAGTGGACTAGCGTATGCGCTTCTCATCCCAGCGTGGAAGACGGTCTGTCCCACAGCCGTCAGTACGTCGTACTTGAGATAGTATGTGGGTGCTCGTTAGGTTACGAGTACACTGGACATGACTCATCGGGAACTGTTGGTTGGTATTATACCTATCGTCAGTTATCAGTTCCCAGGTGACATGAGTACAGCTTAGTCCGCTGACTTGACGCTGTCACTTCGCCTCGAGTGTGTTCCCACTGCACTTTGATTACTACCCTACCACGGCTCAAAGGAGTCGTGCAAACAGGTAGTTTTTGGGTACAGTCCCGAAGCACTTGGAGGCAGTGACGGTTAGACAGGATTCGTCTCTCCCGGTATTAGGGGTTGACATCGCGCTGTGTCCAGGAGAGCCATTACACAAGTAGTCCCTGGCCAGGGCAAGCGAGATATACTAGTAGGTTTCCAGTGTTATCTCAGGGTGTTCTAGGCTACACTCCGACACGACTTGTACCGCTATTAGGGGACTGACGTTCACCGCCCCCCTAGGCCCGCCATGCGATGTATCAGACGAACAGACCGGACCGTACGGAGACTTTCACATACAGGCTCAGTAGGAGTTCAAATGGGGTCACCTCGTCAGTCTTCTTATCGGCATCTACCTGGGGACCGTTATGTACAGCTAGTGCCGCTTGCGGTCTGTGGTTAAACACACTGCCAGCGTAGTGTCGAGTCTTTAGAGTCCCACACAGAGAGCTATTCGCCTTTGGCAAAATGAGTAGAGGTCGCATGGTTTTGCGACAGGGTTCGTTCACATCCGCGCACTTGTGCACGTTTGCTGTCCGGACAGCTTATACTAGCGGGCTTTGGTTTAAGCCAGATCCTAGTATTTGATTTGGGATTGGTTTTATCTCTTTGTATTCGTGTTCCTCGGATCACGAATACGGGTGCGTATGCACAGTTGATTGAGACAGAGGGAGAGGACTTTGATTAGGGTTAATGACCATTGTCATTTTGCTAACCCTAATGCTTATGTGTGTATTATGGTTAATTGAAATTAGTTTAATATAATTGTGCATGGTTAGGGTTGTTGACCATTTGACATTCTTGACTTGTTGACCTAAGTTGACAATTTGACCATCATCATTTCATTTGAAAGATGCTCTTTGATCCTTGCAGTTTGCATTAAAAATGAAATGATAATGGTCATGTCTTGATTAAGCCATGACAATTATCTCACTAATTTTCAATTTACAATAATTCACACATATATATGAGAATGCTTCATAATTCTCTCATTCTATCAGATACTTTCTCTCTCTTGCTCTTCCTCTTCCTCAAGCTCTCCCCTCTCATGTGTTGAGAAACACTTGAGCTTGAGAAAAACCACTTCATAGTAATCTCTACTCTCATCTAGGGTTATAGGATTAGCAGCACCTTAGTTACTTCTAGCTTGAAGTTGAAGCAAAAGGTTGAGGCTTTCGGGTGGATCCTTCTTCGACTCGAGAAGGCGACAAGGCGATCTCTTTCTTACACACCAAGGAGCAAGGAGAGAAGGACATAAAGCCCTAGGTATAACCATTCTTCCTTGTAGCTAATTTCTAGTTAGCTTTTAGTTAGTTTTGTTTAGCAAAGATCCCGACTTTGTCTAGTCCATGTTGCCTAGAGTAGTAAAAATCCGATTTTTATTCCGTTTTCCGCCTCCCCGCAAGCACCGGGGTGGGCAACGTGGACTTACAGTTTTCACATAGGCCGGACAACCCCATATTTGAATAAAATTAAGACATGGCATCTTCCTATTCCATATCTCATATGGAGTGGTAGACACTGATTTGGTGGGAACTCTATTCAATAGATATGCTACTGTCTCAAGCGTATAACCCCAAAAGGAAATAGGTAACTTAGCGGTGCTCATCATAGAACGCACCATATCTAATAGGGTGCGATTCCTCCATTCCGATACACCGTTGTGATGTGGTGTGTATGGAGGAGTAAGCTGAGAGAGAATCCCATTCTCTTTTAGATAGTCCAGGAACTCATTGCTCAAGTATTCTCCTCCTCGATCAGATCGAAGGATTTTAATACTTTTACCTGTTTGGTTCTCGACTTCGTGCTTATATTCTTTGAATTTCTCAAAAGCTTAAGACTTGTGTTTCAACAGGAACATATGTCCGTATCTTGAGAGATCGTCAGTGAATATAATGAAGTACGAGGAACCATTCCTGGCATGTGTAGACATGGGACCACATACATCACTATGTATCAGTCCCAAGAGTTCCGTAACTCTTTCTTCGTGTCCACTAAACAGAGTTTTGGTAATTTTACCTTTGAGACATGACTGGCAAGTGTCATAAGATGAAAATTCGAATGGATTCAAATATCCATCCTTGTGCAACTTAGCTATTCGTGTCGTATTGATATGACCTAGTCTATAATACCACAAGAAGAATTCGTTCATTTCTGAACTCTTCCTCTTGTGTGTGTTCTGTACATTAAGAACCGTGGATTGATTTAGAACGTATATGCCATTATTTAACGAGCCTGATCCAATCAACTTTTGATTCAGGAAGATGTTCATAACGTTATCCTGTACTAAAAAATTATATCCCTCTTTACTCAATAAAGAAACTGATATAAGATTGCATATCAGGGTCGGAATGTAATAGCATACGTTCAGAACCAATGTATCACCATTTGGCAATACAAGGTGATATTCGCCAACTGCTTTGGCTGCAACATTTGCACCATTCCGTACTCTTATGGAATGATCACCCTCTCCCGATTCTCTACCTTTCTGTAACCCATGTAACATATTACATATGTCGGATCTCGATCCGGTATCTAATACCAGGATATAGACTGAACTGAGAAGCAGTTCTCGATAACTAACACGCCCGAAGAAGATGCATCAACATGCTTATTTTTCGTTTGGGCGGCATGGGAATCCGGATATTCCCCTATTTCCTGCTTTGTCTTATAACAATTATAAGAATGAACGGAACCAATGTTCTCCTGCTCAGTATAACAAGTGGGTTCAGTCAATATATCCATATTATTATCTTGATTAAGGCCTGACATGGTCGCTACCTAGAGAGAGAGAGAAGAAAAAACTTTAGCGTATACTCTTACAAGAATAGATTGGTTATTATCTTATCTAATCAGGATGGCTCCCACTGTTTTTATCAAATCTTCTTTCAAACCCAAAAAGGTAAGACTAGCCGAGATTAATTACACTTTACAAGTCCGCCAATCTTTCAGCCAGGCCAGTGTTGGTACTTTGAGGGAGGTTCGTCGTGCTTTCGCACGGACGTAATTAAAGTAAACCTTGTTTTCCCATAGGCATAGCCCCGTTAACACCTCTCTAGACACCTACTTGATTGGCTAATTGTCATGTGTAAAACTCTCCCAGGAGTAAGTCTTACTGGCAGTGGGTATCGGAATCTAACTATCTTATAGAAGGTATGCAATCTCATTGCAAATTTCAACACTTGAAATTCCCGATAATACTTTTTACTCCTAGCGTCCTATGACATTGACGCAGGCCAACAAACCATAGTCCGCTAGTCAAGTTCTGTAGGGTTGCGTAGCACCACCACAAGATTTAGGAAGGCATCACACATGCCATTTTATAAAATTTTGGTGTGCTATAAAACCCTAACCAAGATCTTAACTTGAGAATTAGGGTAAACTTTGCATGTAAACAACTTTACATCTAAGAGATAGAGATTACAACCTTTGTAGTCCGTTCCTTCGCTTCATAAGCTCCGAGTTGTGGTCTCTTCGCTGCGATCATCAAGCTCCTGGACTCTAGAGAGGCTCCATGAGGTGAATGATGCATCTTGCTTAAAGTCTTCGAAATCCAAGACGATCTACCTTGAGAAAACACAAACTCAAGCTAACTCTTCACTAATTATGAACTAGTGAAGCTAACATACTAATCTATATGGCTAGTATAGAAGAGGATGATGAAGTAGGAATTTGCTCTCTTTAGTTTTCTTTTTCTCACTTTATTTCATCACAAATGAAAAATCTAGCAAGCTTTTTTTCACTCAAAAAGAAGAAGAAGAAGATGCAAGTGATGAATTATTGTTGTGTGGTTAGAAATGCAATCATGGATCAAGTATATCATCCTTAACCTATGTAGAAATTTAACCATAAGATATGGTTAAAGGTATGGTTGATAAATATCTTAAGCGAGACAAAAAGAGTGGACAAAGTCAAAGAAGACTACAAGCTTCTACAAGCTTCATCCTTGATCAATATCCACAATATTTGAATTACTTAAGGATAAATATAAACCCTAATATTAACCCTAGATTGGTTTAACTCTAATAAACTCTAGTTGCATTTATAACCTAGCATGTTACAATTATACATATCACATATATATATATAATATTGCAACAAAAGAATACATCTAACATATATCACATATATATTAATGTATCCAAAATGAGAAAAAGAATTACTTAAGTGAGCTTATATTAGTTAATGTAATATAATATATCACATATATAATTATACATTAAATCATCGAATCAACACTTGATCCGATAATCCGGCTATATCACATATAACCGACTAATATATAAAATGTATCATTTCATCGAATCAACACTTGATCCGATGACCCGGCTATATCTACCCGGCCGATATCACATATCGCGAGAATAGAATACGGTATCACATATCATATTTTTCTCGGTCCCGCACATATCACATATGTGCTCCTACTCCGTTTTGCCTGAGCCAGGAAACCTCTGTGTAGGACTCTAAAGACTCATCAATACGCCGGGAGTATATGATAATCATATCAAACACCTACAAGCTGCAAGCGGTCAGCTAAACGTAACAGCCATCCGGGTATTGAGCGACCAGAAGATCAACAAGCAAGCATGTACATACTCCTGCGAATCCAGTCAGTAACATTACCATACAGTCTGGTCTCTTCGTCTGATATGTCGCATATACAGTCTAGGGGTGGTAAAACGTCAGACCGTAATAACCGATAAGTCGTGTCGATGTGAGGCTCATAACGGGTCGAGAAACTACTGATAACTCATACCAGTAAATCTCCATATCAGCCATGGCCAGGGACTTCCAGTTATAGCCAATCGAACACAGCGCAACATCAACTCCCAATACCGGGAGAGACGAAACCCCTCCTATCGCTCATTGCCTCCATATAATTCGAGACTGTACCCAAAAGCCACCGTTTTGCACATCCTCTTGAACGTGGTAAGGTGGAAATCAAAGCACAGTGGGAATCACACAAGACTCTATAACGATCTCGGGTCTACAGACTAACCTGTACAAGTGTCACTAGAGAACTGCTATCTGACGATAGGTATAATACCATCTAGGAGTTCTCGACGAGTCTGTTCAGTGTACCCAGTCTCCACTGAGCACCCGTACATCATCTTTGATGTCCAACACCAATGGATATGGGATCATCCATCGCCCATCATATGGGTCAAGATGCGTGTACGCTAGTCTACTCTGGAGTATCGATGCCCTGTCTCGATACACCCTCTACTAGGAACAGTTATAGGATGTACTCGTGGACTGCCCTGGCCCCACTAGTATGATCTCATCATAGTCCTAGTAGTCGAGTATAGATCCTAAGGGCTTTATCAACATATGAGAGTAAGACAGTAAACTAATAAAAGTCAACATGTTAAGACAAAGTGAAACCAGATAGCATACTATCATGTCGAGTAAGAAAGTCCTCTCTCTATATATCCAAGCATCCATTATAATATACATCATATGTACAACAATGGCCTCTAGGGCATATGCATAACTAACAATCTCCCACTTGTACTAAGGCCAGCTATTGTAGTATATCATACCCAACATCCCGAAGAGTCTCTCAAAATCTATCTGGGGTATGTCCTTCGTAAGTGGATCCGTAGTGTTGTCCTTCGTATTAACTCTCCTGACCTCAATCTCCCGGCGATCAACTATCTCCCGGATCAGGTGATACCGCCTCAGAATATGCCTGGATCTCTGATGGGACCTGGGTCCCTTAACCAAAGCCACAGCTCTATTGTTATCACAATACAGAAGTATTGGATGCTCAACGGACGGAACCACACCAAGTTCAGTGATGAACTTCTTCATCCAGACAGCCTCTTTGGCAGCATCGTTGGCAGCGATGTATTCAGCCTCCATCGTCAGGTCTGCCACGGTTTCCTGTTTGGAACTCTTCCAACAAACCGCCCCACCATTTAGGGTAAAGACAAAGACCGAGTGCGACTTAGAGTCGTCCTTATCACTTTGGAAGCTCGAATCGGTAAAGGACTCCACCTGGAGTTCTTCGTTACCATACACCAACAACATCTTCTTAGTCCTTCTCAAGTACTTGAGAATGTTCTTCACAGCTGTCCAGTGACTCTCTCCAGGACCTTCCTTATACCTACTCACTACACTTAGTGAGTATGCTACATCGGGTCTGGTACATAGCATTGCGTACATGATAGAGCCTACTACCGAAGCATAGGGTATCCCTTGCATGCGAGCTCTCTCCAAATCAGTCTTGGGAGACATCTCTTTAGAGAGAGTGAGTTCAGAGATCGTGGGTAAATTCCCACGCTTGGATTCTTTCATACTAAACCTCTTTAGTTTGGTGTCAATATACCTGGATTGGGACAATCCCAGTATCCGTCTAGATTTATCTCTATAGATCATAATCACTAAAATGCAGGAGGCATCACCTAGATTTTTCATTGAGAATCTTTGCGATAAGAAGATCTTGACCGAGTGCAGCATAGGAACATCATTTCCTATTAAGAGTATGTCATCCACGTACAATAAGAGAAAGACAACCTTACTCTCAGCAACCTTCTTATAAATACAAGGTTCATCTACGTTTTTGATGAAGTCAAACTCTTTGACTACTACATCAAACCAGATGTTCCAACTCCGCGATGCCTGCTTTAACCCGTAGATGGATTTAAGCAGCTTGTACATCTTTCCGCTGCTCCCACTGTCTACGAAGCCCTCTGGCTAAGTCATATACACGCACTCCTCTAAATCACCATTTAGAAAGGCGATCTTAACATCCATTTTCCAGATTTCATAGTCATGGTATGCTGCAATGTCAAGTAGGATCCGGATGGACTTAAGCATAGCCACCGGAGAAAAGGTTTCGTCATAATCCACACCTGGTCATTGACGAAAACCCTTTGCAACAAATCTAGCTTTGAAAGTCTCAACTTTTCCATCTACACCAAGTTTCTTCTTAAAGATCCATTTGCTCCCAATGAGTTTTACCCCTTCAGGAGCAACTTCCAAAGTCCATACTTTGTTGGTGTACATGGATTCCATCTCAGTTCGCATTGCATCCATCCATTCCACAGAGTCCCCACTCGTGATGGTCTGCTCGAAACTAGTCGGGTCATCATCTTCCATGATGCAATCCTCGCTCCCACCATTTATGAGAAAACCGCAGTATCTCTCAGGTGGATGAGGAGCCCTACTAGATCGGCGGAGAGGCTGAGGTTCATCGGGAACTACTGAATCCTCTGGTTCCACTAAATCTTCAGTTGCAGTTTGTGCTGCTAGAACTTCTTCCAGCTCTACCTCTTCGCCACTAATTTCTTTTGCCAGAAATTCCTTTTCCAAAAAGATGGCATGTTGAGAAACAAACACCTTTTGCTCCTCAGCGTGGTAGAAAGAATATCCTTAAGAATTCTTTGGATATCCCACAAACTTGCAAAGAACTGATCGTGCCTCGAGCTTGTCGGGATTTTTCCTTTTGACATAGGCCGGACACCCCCATATCTTGACTCGTTTAAAACATGGTCTCTTACCACTCCATATCTCATATGGTGTGGTGGGTACAGATTTAGATGGAACTAGATTCAATAGGTATATGGTCGTCTCAAGCACATACCCCCAAAAGAAAATAGGCAACTTAGCAGTGCTCATCATAGAGCGCATCATATCTAATAGGGTGCGATTCCTCCGTTCCGATACACCATTGTGCTGTGGTTTAGTTTTGGTTCTGACGGTCACATAATCGAGTTAGGGTTTCGTTTTTCTTGAGGATCTACAGAATCGCTTGCATGGGTTTCTAAAAGTTTTAAACTAAGGAAAAATCCAACACTTGGAAAAATTTCCAGCAAGGGTTAAAATAGGTATTTGATATCCGATCGAACTTTTTAACACAGTCTAAAATACCCGAAACAAAACCTAGAATTACGAATACGAAATACTCCGAATAGTTAATACAGTAAATTAACATCTTATGCAATTTTAGCAAAAACAAACAACACCTGAAGTACCAAACCCTAGAGACTGGAACACCCTAGAAACATGAACCCAAAACTCCCTGATAAAACCGAGGTGGTCGGTTTTTGTGTGGGTTTGCTTGGCCAAAATCCGAGCTATGGTGTTCAATTTCCTACTGTGTTCATATTGTATCATATACAATATTCTGCATTTGTTTAAAAAAAATTTTGACACATGAAAAATTTCGACAGAAACTAGGGTTTTCAAACGGGTGTTTGGGAGTTGTTTCGGTTTCGTAATCCTACATAATCCGTATAATTCTCTAGCTAGGCTCTGATACCACTGTAGGATTTTCTAGCACGGCAGCAAGGTTTCTGGTGGCATCGTCCATGCCAAATTAAAATTTTACCGTTCTAAATAATCCTAACCCTAGGTTATTAACTAAAGAATTATACGGAATCGATAAAGAAAACAACTTTACTTCTAAGTGATTAGGGATTATAACCTTTGTAGTCCGTTCCTTCGCTTTATAAGCTTCGAGTTGTGGTCCCTTCGCTGCGATCATCAAGCTCCCTGACTCTTGAGAGGCTCCATGAAGTGAATGATGCATCCTTGCTTGAAGTCTTCATTATCCAGGATGATCTACCTTGAGGAGTCACAAATCTAAGCTATCTCTTCACTAATTAGGGATTAGTGAAGCTAACACACTAATATATATGGCTAGTATAGAAAAGAATGATAAAGTAGGAATTTTGCTCTCTTTTGTTTTCTTTTTCTCACAATCTTTCATCACAAAGAAAAAATCTTGCAAGCTTTTTGAGTGCAAGAAGAAGATGAAGAAGCGATGAATGAATTATTGAAAAGGTTAGAAATGCAACCATGAGTTAAGAATGACATGCTTAATCTTTGTAGAGATTTAACCATGAGCTAAGGTTAGGGTTAGGTTAACAAATATCTTAGTAAATATCAAGAGAGTGGACTTAGTCAACATAAACAAATATGTTAACTAAAGTCCACAATTTTGAATTAACTAAAATAAATATATATATCTAACCCTAATTCTAGCAATGGTGTGAGTCTCATAAACCCTAGTTGCATGTATAACTTAGCATGTTAAAATATACATATCACATATATATAATTTTGTAATAAAAGAAAAGAATACAATAAACATATATCACATATATGTTAAATGTATTCAAATGTGAGAAAAAGAAATACTTAAGTGAATATATATTAGTTAATGTAATTTAATTTATCAAATATATAATTATAAATTAAATTATCGAATCAACACTTGATCCGATAATCCGGCAATATGACATATAACCGACTAATATCAAATGCAACAACTTATCGAATCAACACTTGATCCGATAATTCGGCTATATCACATATAACCGACCAATGTCACAAGTCGCGAGAATAGAATACGGTATCATATACACGTATCAATCTCGGTCCCGCACATATCATATATGTGCTCCTACTCCGTATCGCCTGAGCCAGAAAACCTCTGTGTAGGACTCTAAAGACTCGTCAATACGCCGGCAGTAGGTGATGATCATATCAAACACCCACAAGCCGCAAGTATGCACACACTCCTGTGAATCCAATCAGTAACACTACCGTACAGTCCGGTCTCTTCGTCTAATATGTCGCATATCCAGTTTAGGGGTGGTAAACGTCAGACCACAGTAATCGATAAGTCATGTCAATGTGAGGCTCATAACAGGTTGAGAAACTACTGATAACACTTACCAGTAGATCTCTATATCAGCCCTGGCCAGAGACTTCCAGTTATAGCCAATCGAACACAGCGCAACATCAACCCCCAATACCGGGAGAGATGAAACCCCTCCTATCGCTCATTGCCTCCATATGATTTGGGACTGTACCCAAAAGCCACCGTTTTGCATGTTCTCATGAACGTGGTAAGGTGGAAATCAAAGCACAGTGGGAATCACATAGGACTCTGTGATGATCTCGGGTCTACAGACTAACCTGTACTAGTGTCACCATAGAACTGCTATCTGACGATAGGTATAATACCATCTAGGAGTTCTCGGTGAGTCCGTTCAGTATACCCAGTCTCTACTGAGCACCCGTACACCATCTTTGATGTCAAACACCAATGGATGTGGGATCATCCATCGCCTATCGTATGTGTCAAGATGCGTGTACGCTAGTCTACTCTGGAGTATCGATGCCCTGTCTCGATACACTATCGACTAGGAACAATTATAGGATGTACTCGTGGACTACCCTGGCCCCACTAGTATGATCTGCATCATAGTCCTAGTAGTCAAGTACATATCCTAAGGGCTTTATCAACATGTGAGAGTAAGACAGTAATACAATACAAGTCAACATGTTTAGACAAAGTGAAACCAGATAGCATACTATCATGTCGAGCAAGAAAGTCCTCTCTATATATATCCAAGCATCCACTATAATATATATCATATGTACAACAATGACCTCTAGGACATATACATAACTAACACTTAAATCCTCCTTCAAACCATAAAAGAAGAATTAGTCGGGATTAATCTCACCCTACAATTCTTGCTTAACCTTTCAGCCAGGATAGTGTCGGTAGTTTGAGGGAGGTTTTACAATGCTTTCGCGAAGTTCCTTAATTAAATAATCTCTTTTCCCTATAGGCTTAGCCCCGCTAACACTGTTCTAGACACCTACTTGGTTTATAGTATTGCAAAATGAAAAATTCTCCCGAGGAGTAATAAAACTCATGATTGGATTGGGATCCAACTATCATTGTATGATAAATTTGAAGGAATCCTACCAAAATCACCACACTCGAGATGGTATGCAAAAATAGCAAGTTTTCTTTTTCTTTGAAACTCCCGATATGGATTTTTGCCCCAGGCGCTTATGACCTTGACGAAGGCCAACATATCATAAGACACAAGTCAAGTTCTACCCATCATTGTCCAGGTTAATCTTAACCCATTCGTACAAACCCTTAATAAATGCCAAAATAGCTGTACGCCTGTCCTATATTAATGCATCTATCTATGCTGCATATGAATACCCAGTAGCTACCAATCACTATGCCTTAGCGAAGGTCAAAATATATAGCTTGAATACTACTGAATACCCATTTGAAATGACAGAGGGCTGCGGCTGGTTTTGTCAAAAACCGTGAACGTAATGAACTTGATATAGTCGAAGGAACCATGATAGCTTTTAAAAGGAGTGGTTTAGGCTCTGCATTTAAAAGTTATTTTTAAAAAAAAAACAAGCGGTTTAAAAATTGTTCCAATGATTTAACATTGGTTTGTTTTCTTTGCATTAAACATTATTAATGTTGTTCCCATCATTTAACCCTATCATTGCTGAAAGAAACGAAAATAGAATGTACGCTTATGACATCCGCATTCGCCATGAGGCCCCGTCACCGTTAGGTTACTTAACTAACGGCAGAGCAAGGGCAGGGCTAGCGCGGGTGCAAAACATAAGCAACGTTTATATATATATATAAATATAAAATATATATATATATATATATATATATATATATATAGCCATTCGTTTCACACAATAATAGCCATTCCAGATCACAGATCACAACACAAGTAACACAGGTGAATATATTGGATATACTAGGATTTCCGTGTTTCGTTTTATCCTAGAACGAAAAGCGGATTCCATAGTCGTGATGAATAGCCAAACCCTTACCTTAGACCCTTACGGGTGCGGCAAACTACCTGCCAAATCCTCGAAGTGAAGCAACCTCCCTCAATGAGATGAGTAGGCCACTCGGGCACTTCAAGAACCTGGTAGTTTGAGCACCCCACCTTGGGTCTATTCTAGATGCAAGAAAAAGTAAATGAAATAATACAACGGTGGCTACAACCCCAACCCGGATGCGCCCCGCAAAAGGATACTACATCACTTTACAAATTAAATGAATGAAAGAAAAGAACAGTTTTCTCACATCCTCCGGCTATTCAATCATGACGATCCTATACTTCATATCCACAAACCACAAACACAAGATACTAGATATGTGCAACCCACACTAATCGATGTATAGCAATTAGTCAACATTTCAAAACACATATTCAAACTTTAAAGCGAATAAACGATGTTAAAATTTTGATTTAGAAACACTCTGTATTGCCTAAGCACAAAGATAACATAATATAAAATCTGGGCAAAATCAAACAATACCATAAATCCTAAATCTATGAGTACAAAACATCACAAAAAACCCAAGACCTAACTCCCTCAAAAAAACAGCCATAGCGGAAAAAATGGAATTTTGGGCAGCTTTTTCTTGGAGTTTAGGCGTTATTTTTCTCTGGCATTCTAATTACTTTATGAGGATCATTCTGCACTTATTTAAAAATTTTTTAGAAACCTTGTTAAAATCGACAGAAACTTGGATCTAGATTTTATCGTTTCGGAGTTGTTTCGATTTTGAAACTCTAAATTTTGTTTATTCAGTTAGTTAAGTATTTTGGTAGGCTCTGATACCAGTGTAAGTGTATATGTGCTCCTTACTGTATCAACTACGGCTATGCGGAATAAAAAACTTTTAAAATGTTGAGCATATAGCACTAAATCTCAGGATACAAGCCCAAACATTAAACTAAACAAATCCTAACTAGAGTTTTTAACTACTCGGTTGAAATTACAACCTTTGTAGACGGTCCTTCGGGTCTTGAAAGTTGACTCCTCAAGCTCCTTAGGTCGATGGAACGAGCTCTCGAAACCGATCTTCCGTGTCAAAGATGATCCACCCGAGGATGCCGATTCGAGCGATAGGTTCGTCCGAAGTAACTAAAGATCAAGCCTTACTAAGACAAGATGCTGAGAATGATATAGTTTGTGAAAACAAATGCTCTCTTTTAATCCTCACAACTCAAGAGAGAAGATTGAGGAAGAAGATGAAGATGGCTAGCAACTCAAGAAAAACTCAAGTGAAGAAAATATCAACCATGAACACACAAATATCTTACATTCTCATTCTTATCCCATCTCACCCAAAACAAAAGAGTAGTGGGCTTGGTGACTCACTTGGGTGAGTCACAAGCCCACACACTTCCATGTTTAAATGGTGGAGAGAAGAGAGAGTGTGTGTAGCCATCTTACTAGGTGCACATATACAAACATTTATAAATATAAATGTAAGTATATAAACAAGTATACCCATACCTGTATAAAAACGTATACCGCATTTCTACCAAAATACGAATACCGTATTTGCACCAAAAATACAAAATACGCATATTCATATTTAGAAAGAAATACATATATTTGTATCAAAGCACAAATACCCGTATTTATACAAATACACGTATTCGTATAAATACCGTATTCGTGTTAAAATACAAATACCCAAAGAGAGCAATATAATACCAGCATCAAAACTGGTTGTCTTTCAAACCTACTAGTACTGCTAAACCATCCGATTAAAGCACGTGCATAAACGCACATGTTCAATCGAACACCCCTGCATAAAATCATATGCAAACTACACCGTTTTGCCTGAACCGGAAAACCCTCTATGTGAGACTCTAAAGCCTCGACAATATGATGGCAGTAGGTTTAACCACAAGCACGTCAGTGGCACTAGCTGTACATAACGGCTACCTACATATCTGTCGAAGGGAAGATCGATATGATAACTCGTCCGAAAACCCTACTGAGCCTATAGGTGACATTCTCCATACAGCCCGGTCTGTTCATCTAAGAGTATCGCATATCCGGCCTAGGGGTGGTAAACGTCAGACCCCTAACAGCACAATAAATTGTGTCGGTGTGGAACCAAATACACCCTAAGAAACTACTGGTGTACCTACTAGTAAATCACACTTTCCCTGACAAGGGACTTTTTGTATTGGCCAACTATACACAGCGCGATATCAACTCCCAATATCGGGAGAGACGAATCCCTTTTATCCCCTACTGCCTCCAAGTGCTTCAGAACTGCACCCAATTACTACCTGTTTGCATGACTCATTTGAGCCGTGGCTGGGTAGTAATTTAAGTACAGTTGGAACACACTTAAGACGAATAGTGATGTCAAGTCATTGGACTAACCTGTACTCATGTCATCGGAGAACTGCTAAGTGATGATAGGTATAAAACCAACCAGCAGTTCCCAGCGAGTCCTTCCAGTGTAACTCATAACCCAATAAGCACCTATATACTATCTTTGGTACCGTATACTAATGGCTACGGGACAGGCCACCTCCCTTGACGGGGATTAGAAGCATATACATCAGTCTACTCTGGAGTATCTATGCCCAGTCTCGATAATCCTACGACTAGTGACAAGTTTAAGGATGTGCTTATAGACTACCCAGACCCCATAAGTGTGACTGCCATCACAACGCTGGTAGTCAAGCAAATATCCTAAGGGCTCTATCAACATGTATTAGCTATACATTAAAAGAAACATATACACATGTTACGATAGAATCAAACCAGATAGCATACTATCATATTGAGCAAGACTGTTATTATATCTGCGTATATCCTAAGATTCCAAAATGTAATATACAATCCAGTACTATATAATAATGGCCTCTAGGGCATATATCACTAACAACCTCAGCCACCCTAGAGGTATTTCGGTCTTCTCAAAAACGGTGATATGGAGGTTTTTATGAATTATGCTTGCCACTACTGTTGTCCTAGACTATGAGATATGGCAGGTTATTTTTAGAAGTGCACGTATATATGACTCTGCTAGAGGGTTTTTGTAGTCAGTGGGAGGAGTGGAAGCGTGGTGGGCTAGTAGCTTATGTCTATTTATAGACTAAAGCAACTATAGCGAAAATAGATTATCTATTTTTGATGTGACAGTCATAGAGTTTGACTTCATCAGAACAACAGATGAACCTGGTAAGAAGGTAGTAGGGAGTGATGTCCTGGTATTTGGATGATGTGCTCCTTGATAGGAAGTGATTTTTCTTTACTATGATCGGTTATACTGTGGTTGTCACATGTGTTTTTCCACAAAAGGGTTTGGACAAAATATCAGGGTTTCTAGTGACTAGACCTAGATTTGGGAAGTGTCCCAATTTGGGTAATTTGACTATATTCTAAAGTGTTTTAGAATGGAAAACTCCTGGCATGGTGGTGTACCCGCAAGTGATGTAGTCACTCTTTCTAAAGAGATGTCTTCTAGACTGATGAGAAGAGTGATTTTTATGATTGATGATTGAAAGAGTTAAAGTTAACCGCAATCAAGACGGTGTAGCTTTGCAGCTAGCCGTGATGAGCATGGGTCGATCCACAGGGAGACAGAGCATTTAGGTTCTTATCGTTACGAGTTAATGCGCATGGCAGAAAGTTTTATATCTACCCTAAGTGTTATATATGCACAATTATAAATTGTTAGGAATAGAAAAGATAGTGTAAGCTAGTGGATTCCGTACTCAATCCTTTGAGCCGAACTTAACCAAATGAAGCTAGAGCAATCGGCAACAACGTGGATTAGGGTGCTTAAGCACGGTATTCGTGGAATCCGGCTTATTGACCCTTGTCCTTCCGTTCTTGTCTCTTGCTTTCGCCTCTGGCCAAACCGAACGCAACCGGTCGCAGTTAGGAATCACCGTTACCTTGGTAGGGTAGGGTGCCTAACGGAACGCTTGTGTAAGGTTTGGGCGGAGTTTCAAATGGAAAAGATGGGAAAAGGAAATGAAAAACGAAACGTTAACTTACAATATCGGTTTCTTTTCCTAACAACATATATTCACAATATCTTATTAACAACAAACCAAAAAGAGCAAAGAAAAGATAAGAAAAGAAAAGAAAATATTACAAGCAAGTAATTAAATGACATGGAATTTAAATTGCAAGAATGTAAAGCATGAATGTAAAAGACATGAATATAAAGCAAGTAAGAAATAACTAGGGACCAAAGTGCAAGTGACAATCCATGGATTCAATAGCCCAACCTTAAACTTGCAAGCTCAATGAAGAGCTTGCAAGATCAAGAGAAAACTACGAACCTAAGGGAAATGAAGGCACAAAAGAGAGAACTTTATTAATCTTCAAGAAGATACAACCCTTGAGATCAAATACCAATCCTTAAACCTTCAAGCTTAATGAAGAGGTTGAAGAATCAAGAGAAGGCAAGGACCTCAAGGCGAAACTATGTACAAGAACTAAAAAGAAAACAAAAGAGTTACAAAGTGTAAAATGAAAGATACAATGTGATACCCTTCAGCCCTTGCCCACTACTTGCTATATATAAGCACAAAAGAAAAGAAAATAAACAATAAAATTGTGATGAGGTGGAAGCAAGGGGGGCCCACAGCAAACTGGAGGCCAGAGGAGGCAGTGGGGCCGGCGAGCTCGGATGGGAAGGCAATGTGCTCGGGTCAAATCCGAGCACATGGTCTTGTACTTTGTGTGTGGTCTTGTGTTGTTCCCAGAAGTCCATTGGTGTTGTTTGCTTGGTCAGTAAAAGCTCTGGATGCACTCAGGGCTTGGAGGGAAATATGGTTGTTATGAATCACATCACACTTTATGCAATAAATGCACCATAAATGCACATCACTTCTCATGCCCACTTTCCATGAGCCATCATGCCATGGCTTCCTCCCTAGGTCCTAGTGCACACTTGTGTACAACTTGTATTGTGTTGGTCCATTTAGATAGAAAAGTGTGTACACAAGCATGTTGCATAAAGAAACCCAAGAATTATCGATTGGTTCGCGGTTCTGGTTGCAGTGTCAGCTCACAAATGATATATCCGTGATTTTGGATGTATTTCTAGTATTTTGTACAGATACCTGTAATCTGTATTATTGAGCAAACACCGGTTAATAGTATCGATATATACAAAAAATGGATAATGAATGGGTGGTAATAAAATGCAATATTCTGGTCTGAACAATTGACATGTCACTTGCTTAGGCAATTGAGTCAATCATGAGATGTCAAAAACCATACCAAATATTACTTTTTGTACTGGCTGCAATAAGTAGATATTAATCCAATCATGAAGAAACATTGGAAAGAAGCTTGGACATAAGAGGATATTCTTGGTAAATGGTAACTGCGACCTCCTTAAGGAGGAGATTTTCATTTCAGACTTCCAAAATGACCTGAATGACAGAGTAGCTGTCAGAGGTAATGGTTTTCCCTCTTTTGAGGTGCAGTATATTGGATAGGTTTCCATACAGGATACTGAGGTGGTCATGGCGCTGAGTGCTGATTACATCAACAAATGGATACAGCTTAAGTAGTTTGTTGTATTTGGATGTTCATTAATGAACATGGTCCCATCAGCTATCCAGACAAATTCTAAGGCAAGTATCGCTCATATCGGAAGATAGTCGTTCTCCGCAAAGTTGAGATATAGAGAAATAAAGATAAAAAAAACATTGGAGCGGATCCAATCACTGAGACTATTTTTTGAACGCGAATGTTTCACAAGCAAGCTTTACGAAACAGATTAGTAGAGAAGTTGGGTGATCGGTAGCACACGGGCTGTGAGTATGCGATATCGCAATAATTGGCCTTAAGTGCAAGTGGGAGATTGTTGGATATAGTGCCCTCAAGGTAATTATTGTAATTGCAGGTAGGCAATTATGATAATTGAAGGAGGACCTATACAGGTAGAACAGTCTTGCTCGAGATGAAAGTATGTTATCTTGTTTGTCTTTATCATCGTGGGTAATACATAATGATAAAGCTCGTAGGATCATTGCTTGACTACCAACATTATGATAGCGATCATATACGTGAGAGCTGGGTGGTCTATAAGCACATTCTTAAATGTCCCTAGTCGAGGGAGTATCGAGACTGGGCATCGATACTCTGGAGTAGACAAGGGTATACGTTTCAAGACCCTGATGAGGGGCGATGGCAAGGTCTCATAAACCATTAGTGTTGATTCACTTAAGATAGTATACAGGTGCTTACTAGAGGTGAGTACACCGGATGGACTCGCCGAGATCTTTTAGATGGTATTATAGCTATCGTCAGATGGAAGTTCTCTTGTGACATGAGAATAGGTTAGTCATTTGACTTGAGATTTTCATTAGTCTCATGTGAGTTCCCGTTATACTTAGATTACTACCCTACCACGACATAAAGGAGTCATGCAAACAAGTTTTAGCTGGGTACAGTCCTGAGCCGTAAGGAGGCAGTGAACAATCATCAGGGATTTGTCTCTCCCAGTATTGGGAGTCGGTGTCGCATTGTGTTGGGTTAGAAGTCACCATAAAATCCTTATCCAAGGTGGATGAGATTTACTGATGTGATATCAGCAGTTTCTCTGTGGGTGAGGAGCTTTAGACCGGCATGATTTATCGGGTTAGTAGGGGTCTGACGTTATCCACCCCCTAGACCCGGTATGCAACTATCTCAAATGAAGATTCTGGACTATACGGAGATTTTCACAGACATGCTCAGTAGGGGTATGGATGAGTTTGCCCGTCGGCCTTTTTTTCTCTCAATACCTGGATAGCCGTTACATACAGTTAGTGCCGCTGATGTGCTTGTGGTTAAATCCACTGCCAGCGTATTGACGAGTCTTTAGAGTCCCACACATAGGGTTTTCCCGGTTCAGACGAAATGGTGTAGTGGTCGTATACGTATGTGTGCTAGCCACACGGATTTTAATCGGGCGGATGATAATACTAACCGGCTGAGGATTAAGGCGGATTATTACATCAAGTTTTGATTTAATAATTTACATATATATTTCAATATGTATATTCTAGTATTATCTTCATTGTATTTTTTTATCTCTTAGATATTCGTATTTTCGTACGAATATGGGCATGTATTTGTAGAGACGTATTTTTGTATTCATACAAGAATACTTCTAGACGGAGGACACCTCATTTTTAAGTTTTTCTTTTTAGAGAAATTATGAAATGAGGTGGAAAAGAGAAATGGTGGAGGGTATGGCCAAAAGAATTGTTTATTCATTTGGTTATACTATTCAAGTATGGTTGCAATTTTAAAATAGTGAAATTCTTTTAACAAAAGAAAATGAGCATGCTTGATTTGAGGAGAAGTCTTTCATTCTACCATTTTAGCTCCTCTCTCCTCCATGGCTCCTCCTTCTTCTTCTTCATTATCTTCTATCTTCTCATGAGTTGAGAACCATGAAGATAAAAAGAGAGAGAAAAATACTAGAATACTACACTACATCCTAAGCATCCTAGATTAACATCGTAGGATCCTAGTTGTTTCATTGATGAAGTTGAAGCTTGAAGTTGGTTATCTCAGGTGGATCATCTTCGGCAAAGGAGGACTGGCTTACAAGCTCGATCTAGGAGCCACAAGGAACTTATGAAGAGGATCGAAGATGAAGGACACGACTACAAAGGTTGTAATCCTAACCGAGTAGTTAAATCCTTATCTTGTTGTTTTCTAATTTAGGTGTTTGGTTATAATTCTTAGGTGTAAGTTTCTAGAGCCATCAAAATTTTCTTTTTTGTATTCCGCTTTGGTTGCGGGTTAGCGGTAGGGGCACTATGAACATTCATAAGTATCTTGCCCAACACGCTTCCGCTGCTCCTACTGACTACAACCCTTTGACATAGTTATATACACGTGCACTTCTAAATTCAATTTAGAATGACATTATAGTCATCCAAGTGCCAAATCTCATAATCTAGGACAAAAGTACTGATAAGCTTGGGTTATCAAAATCTTCCTGTCACCATCTTTGAGAAAACTGAAGTACTTCTCGGGTGTCTGATATTACCCACTTAATATGCGGAGTGGCTAATGGATTATCGCATCTAATTGAATTCTTAGGTTCTACTAAATATTTAGTAACCGTTTATAGTTCTAGAATCACTTCCAGTTCTACTATATTCCCATTAATGTTTTCTGAAAAGAATTTATTTTACTAAAAGGTGGCGAGTCAAGAACAATATAACTATTGATCCTGCAAATAGTAGAAAGTTAACTCTCATCAAAGCCCGGGATAACCCATAAACTGCCATTACTGAAACGTGCCTTGAGTTTATCCGGATTCTGGTTTTAAGCATAACCCGGACAACTCCATTTACCTTAACATCATTAAGATATGAATATATTCCATATCAAATATAGAAACAAAGATACTTACTTAATTGGAACCAGATTCAAAAATTATGCAGCTGTTTCCAGTGCATATTGACTAAATGGAAAAAAGATCATGCAGTATTACTCATTAGGGAGCGCACCCACGGATGAATAACCTAAGAGAGAAGCAAATTCTCAATAATATTACTTACAACGGAATACCTATCATAAGTATCTACATGTTCGATCACCTCGAAGAATCTTGATACTTACAATGTATGGTTCTCTACTTTATTCTTATACTTATGACTTCTCAATTATTGGACCTTGTATTTCAACGAAATGCGTGTTTAAAACCAGAGAAGTCATAAGTAAATGGAATATAATACAAGTACCAATCTCTTGTCCTAATGGATATCGGACAATATACAATACTTTGTATAATTCCTCTAAATTTAATAACTTAAATCCTGTGTGTCGTAGGTTGAAAACTGTATTATAGTTAAGAAAAATTACATCGTTATTGAATGCACCTTACCTAATCATCAACTAATAAAGGTAAATGTTATAAATATAATTTCAAAAAATTATATCTCACATTATAAAATAAACGTATAGATATATCAGTTTGAAATTAATGCATAACAATGGATATTCAAAACTAAATATTTGTCGTTAGGCAAAACCTAGGTGATTTCTTCAAAAATTACCAATTACATAGAATTCTGATATTGAGAATCTAATCACCCAATTTCAAATATTCTACTCCCACTCAGTATCTGTAACGCCATACAGATGTGAGAATCAAGTCCAGTAAATATATACTCTAGTGTCAGAATCTAATTGGAAAAACAGTTTTCAATTAACAACACTGTAAAACTGAAACATGAAAATGTTTCGAGGGGGTTGCTGGGTATGATTAGCTTTTTCCAATACTAAACTCATGACATCGGTTATGATTTCCATTGCCCTTATTCTACTCCCTTTATATGTCTTTACTTCTTACCTTATGTACACCATACTTAGGCTAATTGGTTTTCTTGTTTCCCTACCTTTCGACACTAGTCTAAGGTTTGGAAGAAGACCATCCAATAAGCGTAATAGGTGTACTCTCCTAATGCTAGGATCCCTCACAACAAGAGAGAATATAAAATAGAAAAGACAGCCGAATAATCCTATTCAATTTCCCCAGAACCGGAATCCATCCTCAAACTGAAATAAATTTATGCGAGTTTGTATGTAACTATACGAGATGGTTTTATCCATTCTATATGGATCTTCGAAATGATCCGGAATGTTCTGGAGAAAGCAAAAGGTAAAGCAAGAGTGGCATGATTATATGAGAGTTTGTCATGAACCGTGACAAAACAAATCTAGGTTTGTAAAAAGGTTCGGTCAACATGGTTTACGAGTTTTAGTTTAAGGCGGCATGGTCGTTGCCAAAGAGAGAGAGAAAAGAAACACTTAGCATGCACTATATCAAGATTAGATTGGTTAATCACTTTATCTAATCAGGATGGCTCCCACTATTTTCTCGAATTCTTCTTCAAACCCTAAAAGGAGGACTAGTCGGGATTATTTACACCTTACAAGTTCACTAACCGTTCAGCCGAGACAGTGTTGGTACTCCGAGAGAGGCTCCCCATGCTTTCGTATGGACCTAATTAAATAATCCCGTTTCCTCAGAGGCATAACCTCGTAAACACTTTTTACACACTTAATAGGTTAGCTAATTGTGAAGTGAAAATTTTTCAAAGAGATTCCTACTGACAGTGAGAATCGGGACCCGACTATCATTACGTGATAACTTGATGGAAGCCACTCAAGTCACCCCATTCTAGAAGGTATGCGCATGCTTGGCAAATTTCCTGTATATTTGAAACTCCCGATATGGTTTTTGCCCCTGGGACCCAAATGACCTTGACTAAAGATCAAAATGCCAAAAGGTCCTAGTCAAGCTCCACCCGTCATTATCTTGATTGCATTAAACTCGCCCGTATAAGCCCTTAATGGAGTCAACAAGGCCGCACGACTGTCTTAACCAATCCCATCGTATGCTACCAACAAGCACCACTTAGCTACCGTACACTATGCCTTAACGAAGTTAACAAATGCAACACGAATGCTAAACACTACTCGTAGGAAATGACGGAGGGCCGCGATAGGTTTTTGGCGAAAAAACCTTTAACGTAATGAACTTGATCTTATTGTAGGAACCAAGTGGTTTTTGCAAAGGAGTAGCTTAAGCTCCGCTTTTAAAACGATTGGTTTTTAAGAAAACCCAGTAGTTTTAAAATTTTGTTCCGACAACATCTATTAGGTTTTTTTTCTTTGCATTAAAACTATAATGCGACCCCATTAATTAATTTCCTATGTATCACAGAAACAACCAAAATAGAATGTACGTATATGCCACACGCATTCGCCAAGGGGTCCGGGAACTTCATCGTAAGGTTACTTAACTTACGGTAGTGCATGGGTAGGGCTAGCATGGGTGCAAAACATATACAACATTTATATATATTATCACAGGCAGGAAATAAACATCACAGGTATGTGATAAAAAAGATAGAATAGCGGATAAACTAGGAGCCCCGTATTTCATTTGAGCCGCAAATGAAAACCAACTCTTACCGGTCGTGTAGATAACTCGAACATCACCTGAACCAAGACCCCTACGAGCACGGTAAGCTATCCACCAATTCTAGAAGTGAGGAAACCATCACTCAATGACATGAGTGGGTCATCCGCCACTTCATGGAATCCGTTAACGTGAACACTCCACCGTGGGTCAATACTAAACCCTTACAAGCACGGCGAATACCCCGCTAATTCTAGAGCGAGGCGGTTCGAACTCGCCACTGCGAGACGACCGCCTAGTCACACTCTAGAATCCGGCTATTCGAGCACTTCTCCGTGGGTTATCCTAATACAAGAATAAATGAATATACAATAGTAATATCGACCTCAACTATAGGGTAACTAGGCACACTAACGAGGCTCTACAAGGCATCGACCATCCCAAAATTAAATTTTAATGTGTCGAATAACACTAAGCAAGATCATAAACTAGAAATTAGGCGAATCATATAGAAAGTAAACAACTTTACACCAAAGCGAACGCGATATACAACCTTTGTAGATCGGTCCTCCACTTCATTTGCTCCTTGTTGAAGTCCCTTTGTTGCGATCAAGGTTCTCCCGAGCTCTTGCATGGCTTCACAATGCGAAGGATGCGACCTTGCTTGAAGTCTCCGAGGCCGAAGATGATCTACGTCGAGGGAATTCCGACTCAAGCTCCTACTTCACTAACTAGAGAATTAGTGAAGTAAACACCCTAAACTAAAGTGCTAGTCTAGTAGAGGATGGAGAAATAGGAAGTGGGTTCTCTTTAGAATTTTGTTTCTCACAAGGATTCTCACTTTGGATCAAACCCTAGCTTGCCTTTTCTTTTGCTCAAAGAAGAAGAAGATGATGAACAAAAGAAAAGAAAATGAGGATAATGATTAAGTGAGAAGGCTAACCATGGTGAGTGAGTATCATATACTAACTCATGGTGAGACATAACCATGGCAAAGTGTAAATGGTTAGGTCAATAAAAATCTAAAGTAAAACAAAACTTGTGGACTTTTTCAAAGCATCCACAAGCTTCTACAAGCTTTATGCTTATGAAAAAATTCCATTAATTTGTAATTAATTTAGATAAATATAAACCACCATTTAAAAATAGAATGGTGTAAGTCTTACACATCCATGTCTAGTGTATCAACAACCATGATACAAATATATAACACATTTTAATATATATATCATATATATATAGTAAAGATGTGTGAAAGTGAGAAAAACCCTAAAGTGAACAAGTGATAGTAAATGTAAATTAGTATATCTAATATACAATTATACACTTAATTATTAAATCAACACTTGACTTAATAATCCGGTCATATCTCATATAACCGGCTAACAATCATTGTATCGACTTATCGAACCAACACTTGATTCGACAACCCGGCTATATCATATATAACCGACCGATACAAAAAAGTCACGAGAATAGAATACGGTATCACATACACGCATTTACTCTCGATCTCGCACATATCACATACGTGCTCCTATTTCGTTTTCCCTGAGCCAGTAAAACCTCTATGTAGGACTCTAAAGACTCGTCAATACGCCGGCAGTAGGTGATGATCACATCAAGCACCCACAAGCCGTCAGCGGTACTAGCTGGACGTAACGGCTACCCGGGTATTGAGCGATCAGAAGATCAGCAAGCAAGCCCGCTCCAACTCCTATGAAAGCCTGCCGGCAACACTTCCCGTACAGTCCGGTCTCCTCATCTGATATGTCGCATATCAAGTCTAGGGGTGGTAAACGTCAGACCCCAATAACCGATAAGTCGTGCCGATGTGAGGCTCATAACGGGTCGAGAAACTACTGGTAACACTTACCAGCAAATCTCTAATCAGCCCTGGCCAGGGACTTCCCTGTTATGGCCAATCGAGCACGGCGCAACATCAACCCCCAATACCGGGAGAGACGAAACCCCTCCTATCGCTCATTGCCTTCATGTGACTCGGGACTGTACCCAAAAACCACCGTTTTGCACGCCCTCATAGACGTGGTAAGGTGGAAATCAAAGCACAGTGGGAATCATACAAGATTCTATGACGATCTCGGGTCTAGAGACTAACCTGCACAAGTGTCACCAGAGAACTGCCATCTGACGTGAGGTATAATACCATCTGGGAGTTCTCGGCGATTCCGTCCAGTGTACCCAGTCTCCACTGAGCACCCGTATACCATCTCTGATGTCAAACACCAATGGATATGGGATCATCCATTGACCATCTCATGGGTCGAGAAGCATATACGCTAGTCTACACTGGTATATCGATGCCTCATCTCGATACACCCACGACTAGGGACCTTGAAGGATGTACTTATGGACTACCATGCCCCTACTAGTATGATCCGCATCATAGTCCAGGTAGTCAAGTAAACATCCTAAGGGCTTTACCAACATGTAATGATAAGACAGTATAAAGAGACAAGTATACATGTTAAAGTAAAAAGCAACTAGATAGCATACTATCATATCGAGCAAGAAAGTCCTCTCTATATATGTCCAAGTATCCAATATAATATACATCATCTGTACAATACTGGCCTCTAGGGCATACATGCAACTAACAATCTCCCACTTACACTAGGGCCAGCTGCTGTAGTATCGCATACGAAGCATCCCGAAGAGTCTCTTAAACTGTATCTGGGGAATGGCCTTCGTGAGTGGATCCGCTGTGTTGTTCTTCGTTTTAACCCTCCTGACCTCGATCTCCCGGCGATCAACTATCTCCCGGATCAGGTGATACCGCCTCAGAATATGCCTGGATCGCTGATGGGACCTGGGTTCCTTGGCCAAAGCCACTGCTCCATTGTTATCGCAATACAAAGGTATTGGATGCTCAATGGATGGAACCACTCCAAGTTCAGTGATGAACTTCTTGATCCAGACAGCCTCTTTGGCAGCATCGTTGGCAGCGATGTATTCAGCCTCCATCGTCGAGTCTGCCACGGTTTCCTGCTTGGAACTCTTCCAGGTAACCGCCCCTCCGTAAAGGGTAAAGACAAATCCCGGCTGCGACTTAGAGTCGTCCTTATCACTCTGGAAGCTCGAATCGGTAAAGGCCTCCACTTAGAGTTCTCCGTTACCATACACCAAGAGCATCTCTTTAGTCCTTCGTAAGTACTTGAGAATGCTCTTCACAGCTGTCCAGTGACTCTCTCCAGGATCAGCTTGATACCTACTCACTACACTTAGTGAGTATGCTACATCGGGTCTGGTACATATTGTTGGAGATAGTGCCCTCAGAGTCAATTATTGGATCACAGGCACGTGATTGCAATGATTGAGGGAGGACCTATCCCGGTATGACAGTCTTACTCGAGATGATAGTATGCTATATGGTTTACCTTTATCATCGTGTACTGCTTTAGGTGACCTGACAGGTCGCTATTACACGTTGATAGAGCCCCTAGGATTCTTGCATGACGACCAGCAGTATGAGGGCGATCATATACGTGAGAGCTGGGGTCTACAAGCACATCCTTAAATGGTCCCTAGTCGTGGGAGTTTCGAGACAGGGCATCGATTCTCCAGAGTAGACTAGTGTATACAGTCGAGACCCCGACGAGGGGCGGTGGCCGGTCTCACAAGCCACTGGTGTCAGTTGGTTCACCTAAGATGTATACAGGTGCTCATTGGGTTATGAGTACACCGGACAGGACTCGCCGGGAACATACTAGTTGGTCTTATACCTGACGTCAGATACCAGTTCCCATGTGACATGTGTACAGGTTAGTTCATCGACCTGGGGATCGTCATTTGTCTCGTGTGAGTTCCCACTGTGCTTTGATTACTACCCTACCACGGCTCAAAGGAGTCGTGCAAACAGGTTTTTGTTGGGTACAGTCCCGAGCCACATGGAGGCAGTGAGCGGATCTTCGGGGGTTCGTCTCTCCCGGTATTGGGGGTGAGGTCGCGCTGTGTCTAGGAGAGCCATTACACGAAGTCCTTGGCCAAGGCAGGAGATTTACTGGTAGGTATTCCAGTAGTATCTCAGGGTGTTCTGGGCTACACTCCGACACGACTTGTACCGCTTTTGGGGGTCTGACTTTTACCAACCCCTAGGCTCGCCATGCGATGCTCGTAGACGAACGGACCGGACTGTACGGATATTGTCATTGACAGGCTCAGTAGGGTGTCAGGATGAGCTCGCTCATCGACGTCCCTTTTGGTCAATAGCTGGTGGCCCGTTACGTATTGGCTTATACCTCTGACGTGCTAGTGGTTAAATCCACAGCTATAGTATTGACGAGTCTTTAGAGTCCACCACACTTTCAGTTACTCACCTTTCGGGCGAAACGCTGTAGAGGCCGTATGGAGATATGGCAGGGTCCGATCAGATACGTGCGATATTGCACGGATCAGGATCGGACAGTTTGTACTAGTGGCCGTATGGATATATGGCAGGGTTCGATCAGATACGTGCAGTATTGCACGGATCAGGATCGGACGGATATTACTGGCCGGCTTTGGTTAAAGCCGGATCCTAGTATAGTACAGTGTAGATTTTGTCTCTTTGCATTGTATCCGGTCGGAATACAGATGCGGGTGTGTATGCACAGTATCGGGGTTTTCCTGTAATTTATTACGGGACCAGTTTTCTGGTGTTGCCAGTTTGCATTCCGTTCCGGCCGGTTTTCCTTTGTTCTTTCCCGACCGGACTTTTCCGATGGAGGGGGTTATTTGCAAGTTTGCAAATAACACATTGTGGAGGGGTTTATTGCATAAAAGATTGATATGTTAAGCATCTTTGCTTTTTTCATCCATGATGCATTTATTGTGATTAGATGGTGATATGGGTTTTGTGATGATGATGTTTTTTGGGTATGGTCACCTCTTCATTTTTTCCTACAATAACCTCCCTTCTTATCTTTGGATCACCACCACCATTCTCTTGAATAAAAGAAGGGCCGGCCATTCATTTGAGAGAGGGAGTGAGTTCATTTTGAGGAAAGATTGGTTCATATCATTTTCATGCTTGCAAAATTCTACACTTCATTCCAAAGTCCATTCATGATCCCTCCATCCTCCATGGCAACAAAACCCCAAAGAGACATAGACTCTACATTGTTCTACAGCACATCTTGGGCACGTCGACTTGCCAGCTTCGTGCCCGAGTTGCCTCGGCATTGAGGTGGGAGCCCGTAAAAGATACAGACGATGTGGTGCCCTTCCGGCGAGGAAGCGACGACCGGAGTTTCCGCGGGAGATCGGGACGATGACGAGAAGACCGGAGGACTCGGATCACTCGGTACATCTCTTCCCTATCTTGTTACTTTGCTAGATCTAGTTTAATGGCTCGATCCGGAGTTTAGTGCGCGGTGGTGCCGGTTTGCTAAGTTCGCAAAATTAAAGTTTATCACCGTTTCCGCATTTGGCCGTCGGATTGACGACCGGGGCGCCGCCGTGCACTTACAGTGGTATCAGAGCCTCGCCATTAACTTCGTCTAGCTTCGTTTGATGTGTTTTACATTTCCGATCGACCAAAATTCCAAAACTTGCATTTTTGTTCACGACAGTTTTCTGTTGAAATTTTTTGGTCTCTAAAAATTTTTCAGGTTGTATAAAACTGATATACAAGAAATTATAAGACTTCTGTAAAAAGTCGATACAGTGAATCGTCTACTGTAGCACGGAACCGTGGCCAAACCCCCCCTCAGGCCGCGGTTCCGCCGCACATTGGTGTCCTCGCTGCATTAATTTTTTCCAGTGGGCTTCTGGGATGATTTTAGGGGTTTTGGAATATTAAAAATTGGGCCCAGTATTTCTGTGAGTGCTACAGTATTGTTTGGGGGCCCACTTGATAATTTTTGATCGATCGGATATTTTAAATACATTATTTCACAGTATTTACATTATATCTTCGACCATGAATGTCACTCGATCGGTAAATCCGGTCTAACTGCTATAGCCCGGTTAGACGGATTTGCGAACGTGACTTTCACGTTGATGTTCTGTGTTTTTGCTGTGATGTTGCGGATCGGTCGTGGGGGATAGCCTGGATGCAATGCTAGTACAGTTTCTGTTGTATTATGTACATTTGATATTGCGGGGCGAGCGTCCGACATGTGGACTGCCGTCACTGCCTGTTTGTATTATTCTTTTGGGGCACGACCTGGTTGCGGTCGATGTACCCATTGTATGTATATTTTACTTTCTGTACTAGGATTACCCCGCGGAGGGGTGCACGGATAGCCGGGTTCAAGAGGGCAACAAGCCCGCATCTCATGGCATTGGGACGGAGGGGGCTTCGCTCTAGAATTGGCGGGCTATTCGCCGCACTCGTAGGGGGTACAGGTTGACCCAGGAGAGGTGCCCAAGTTACCGAATTCCGTGAAGTGCTGGGTGGTCCATTCACGATGCTGAAGGGGGCTGCCTCGCTTCAGGTTTTGGCGGGTGACTTGCCGCGCCCGTAGGGGTCTAGGATTTCATTGCACAGGCTATCCATACGACCAGGGGAACGTCGGGTTTCAGTAGTGGCTCTGTGAAACCCGGGGATCCCAGATATCTGTATTGTTCTGTGATGCTGTACATTTCTGTGATGTTGCATTTTTTATTCACGCCTTGAGCGAAATATAATATATTGTTATATATATTAGTAGATGTTGTATATGTTTTTCATCCGCGCTAGTCCAGTCCCCGCTCTGCCGTTAGTTAGCTAACCTAACGGGTGATGACGGGACCCAGTGGCGAATGCGGATGGCATATACGTACGTCAGTATATTTTCGTTCTTTGTGGTGTGATCAATTGATGGGACTGCATTGATTCGGATCAATGCAAGATAAACAAACCTATTCTGATGTTGTTGGAACACTTTTTCAAAAAGCTGTTATTGCAAGGACGTTCACTTTTGTTTTGCATCGTGGTATTCATTTGGAATATCCTGCTCCTCAATCGACGAGGCAAGGGCCGAGATCCCTTCACCGGGAGTGACCCCTTGGACAGAAGTTTGCGTCAGGGCATTAACTTCACTATAGCCGATTACTTTTGCTTTGCACAGTGATATTCGGTTATGAATATCCAGCACCCCATTCTACGGGGAAAGAGCCGAGATCCCTTCACCGGGAGTGACCTCTTTAGTAAAGGTTTTCGTCACTATATTTTCTAAAAAGCTATCCGTTCCTTCAACGATATCAAGTTCATTACGTTAAAGGTTTTCGCCAGAAACCATTCGTAGCCCTCCGTCGTTTCATATGGGTAGTCAATAGTATTCAAGCTGTGTATGTTGGCCAAAGTCAAGGCACAGTGATTGGTAGCTATTGGGTATTCATATGCAGCATAGATAGATGTGTTGGTTTGGGGCAGTCGTACTGCCATTTTGGCCCAAGTCAAGGGTATGTACGGGTGGGCTCAAATTAACCTGGAGAATGACGGGTTGAACTTGACATGTGACTTCTGATATGTTGGCCAAAGTCAAGGTCATAAGAGCATGGGGCAGAAATCACATCGGGAGTTTCAAAAGAACTGAAACTTGCCAGATATGCGCATACCTTCTGGAGTGTGATACCGTGAGTGGATTCCGTCACGTTATCATGCGATGAGAGTTGGATCCCGATTCCCACTGATGAGTTGGTTTACTCCTCGGGTGACCCCGACTAATTCTTCTTTCAGGTTTGGAGGAGAGTTTGAGGTACAGTGGGAGGTTTCCAGATTAGATAAATTGGTAACCATTCTGATCTAGGTTAGAGAGCACGCTGAGTGTTTCTTTTCTCTCTCTCTTTGGCAGCGACCATTGACCCGACCGAATCTTTGGCAGCGACTATGACTCAGTGACCAAGTTGACCGAATATTCTTAACACTGGCTTTTGGATTGTCACAGTTGCAGACCTCATTGCCACTCCTACTTTTACCCTTTTCTCCAGGACACCCCGTATTACTGCGAACGTCTACTTCCATTGGACAAAGCCATCGTATGGTTAGATACGAACTAGAAGGAATTCGAGGATGGTTTCCGGTTCTGGATAAAACGGATAGGATTATTCAGTTGTCTTTTCCTTTTTGCCTTCTCTCAAGTTACGAGTACTCCTTAGTTTAGGAGATAGTACACCTATTACGCAAATTGGATAGTCTTCTTCCAAACCTTAGGCTGGTGCCGACCGGTAGGGAATGAAGAAAACCAATTAGCATAACGATGGTGTGCAGAAGGTATTAAGATTAAGACAAAGCAAGGGATTAGTAAGAGGGCAAAGTAAATTGCGACTGATATTCAAGACCAAACCAAGTTTTTCTTCGCCAATCCTAAATCACCTTTGTATTTCTCTAGGACACTCCATATCACTACGAAGATCCACAGTTTATTGGATACTCCATCGTATGGTTATATACGAACTCGAAAGGAACTTGTTCCAGTTCGGGGATGGATTCTGGTCCAGGAGAAATAGGAATAAGGTTTATTCGGTTGTCTTTTATCTTCACCTTCTCTCGCATTGCGAGTGTTCCTAGGGTTAGGACAGTACACCCATTATGCTTATTGGATAGTCTTCTTCCAAACCATAGGCTGGTGCCGAACGGTAGGGAAGGAAGAAAACCATTTGGCCTAAAGGGGTGTGCAGAAGGTAATGACTAAAGACATATAAAGGGATTTGGAGAGGTGGCAAAGAATTATACGGTTATAGTTGTGAATCTGGATAATGGTAGAGGCATTACTAGGAATACCAGGATACCCCATCGAAACATTTCAATGTTTCAGTTCAACTGTGTACTGTTAAAAGAAAACTGATTTCCAGATTAGACACTTGCTCCAGGGTATGTATTTACCAGGTTTGATTCTCACATCTGTATGGCTTTACAGATGATGAGTGGGAGTAAGTTATTGGGAATTGGGTGATCATCCTCATTATATCGGGATTCGTTGTAATCGGTGATATTTGAGGAGATCACCTGGGCTGTTTGCCGGTCGGCAAATGTTTGGTTTTGAATATCCGCTGTTGTGCACCAATTTCAAATTGATATATCTGTACGTCTATTTTCATAGAGTGAGATATACCTTTTGATATTATGTCGATGACATTTACCTATATCAGTGGATGGTTAGGTAAGGAGCATTAAACAGCGGTGTAATTCTTCTTAACCATAAGTACAGTTTTCAACCTACGACACACAGTGAAAGAGTTGTTAGACTCGGCGGACTCATACAGAGTATTGTATGTTGTCCAGTATCCATTAGGACAAAGGGGTTGGTCCTCATACTATATTCTGTTTACTTTTAACTTCTCTAGTTCTTAGAGATGTGTTTCGTAGAAACACAGGGTCTAAGTTTTGAGGAGTTATAGGTATTTGAATAGAGTAGAGAACCAGGTGTAGCAAGTATCGGGATTCTTCAAGGTGATCGAAGATGTAGATACTTGTGTATGGTATTCAGTTGATAGTAATGATAAAGAGAAATTGCTTCTCTTTCAGGTTACTCATAATTGGAAGCATTCCTAAGTTGAGTAACGCTGATCGGCCTCTCTCCATTTAGTTGACATGCACTGGAGACAGCTGCATGATTTGAATCTGGTTCAATTAAATCAGTGCCTCTGGTCTATATTGGATATAGTACAGTTCATATCTTAACATTGTTAAGGTACGGGGAGTTGTCCGGCTTATGATTAAAACCAGACTCTGGATAACTCAAGGCACGTTTCTGTAATGGCTGTTTGTGGGTAGACCCAGGCTATGACGAGAGTTGACTTTCTACCATAAGAAAGATCAATAGTGATATTGTTCTTAACTCGCCACATTTTAAAAGAAATGGTTATTTTTCAGAAAACAGTAGTGGGAGTATGGTAGAACTGGAAGCGATTCCAGAACCGCAAACGATTACTGAAGATTTGATAAGGAACCTAAAGATTCAATCTGATTTGACATTCCATTAGCCACTCCGCAGATAAGGTGGGTAACTTCAGGCACCCGAGAGGTACTCCGGTAACCTCAAGGACGGTGACAGGGAAGTTCTTGTTTACCCACACTTGCCATTGTTGTTGTTCCAGGCTGCGAGACCCGGCAGGAGGATGAGTATAGCGTTGTTCTAAACTAGCTTTAGAAGTGCGCGTCTATATGACTCTGCCAGAGGGTTGTCGTAGTCAGTGGGAGCAGCGGAAGCATTGGTGGACATCAGGCTTATGTCTATTTATAGACTAAAGCAGATATAGCGGAGATAGATCATCTATTTCTGATGTGACAGTCATAGGTTTGACGTCATCAGAATAGGGGATGGATCTGTTAAGAAGGTAGTAAGGTGTGATGTCCTGGTTTTTGATGACATACACAGAGTAGGAAAGGAAACTCCTATACTACGATCGGTTATACTTTGGTCGTCACACGGTGGTTTCTCCACATGGGACTTAGACATTATATCAGACATACTGATTACTTGATCTATGGTTTTAGATCTAGATTTGGGTGGTTTCCCAATCAGGGTACTTTGACAGCATTCTAAGAGTATTTAGAATGGACGACTCCTGGCACGGTAGTGTACCTGCAGGTAATGGAGTCATCCTCTGTAAAGGTGTCTTATAGACTAAAGTAGAGAGGGATGCGCATGATTGGCAGATCACTTGCTTAGGCAATTGAGTCAATCATGAGAGGTCAAGTACCACACCAGATGTTGTTCTTGCACTAGATGCAATAAGTTGACATTGATCCAATCCTGGAGAAACAGTCGGAAGCAGTTTTAGAACATAAGTGAATGTTCTAGGGATATGATAACGGCTGCCTCCTTTAGGGGACGGTTATCACTCCAGGCTTCCAAGGTGACATGGACGACAAGGAGGTTGTCAGAGTTATAGTTTTCCTTCTGACGAGGGGCAGTGTTTTGGACAGGTAATCCAAGGCAATACTGAGGGTGGCATGGCGCTGGATACTGATTAAGTTCAGTTGACGATACAGTCTAAGAAGTTTGGATTTGGAGTTCATTTATGAGCTAGGTCCCATCAGGCATCCCGACATTCTAAGACAGGTATTGCTCATTTCGGGAGATGGCTTTCTCCGCGAACTTGAGATATAGAGAGACATAGAAAGATACATCTAGGCGGATCCACTCACTGAGGCTATTCCTCGAACGCAAGAGTTTCGCAAACAGGCTTTGTGAGACTAACTAGTAGAGGAGTTGGGTGTTCGGTATCACACGGGCTGTGAGTATGCGACATCGCAATAATTAGCCTTGAGTGCAAGTGGGAGATTGTTGGAGATAGTGCCCTCAGAGTCAATTATTGGATCACAGGCACGTGATTGCAATGATTGAGGGAGGACCTATCCCGGTATGACAGTCTTACTCGAGATGATAGTATGCTATCTGGTTTACCTTTATCATCGTGTACTGCTTTAGGTGACCTGACAGGTCGCTATTACACGTTGATAGAGCCCCTAGGATTCTTGCTTGACGACCAGCAGTATGAGGGCGATCATATACGTGAGAGCTGGGGTCTACAAGCACATCCTTAAATGGTCCCTAGTCGTGGGAGTTTCGAGACAGGGCATCGATTCTCCAGAGTAGACTAGTGTATACAGTCGAGACCCCGATGAGGGGCGGTGGCCGGTCTCACAAGCCACTGGTGTCAGTTGGTTCACCTAAGATGTATACAGGTGCTCATTAGGTTATGAGTACACCGGACAGGACTCGCCGGGAACATGGTAGTTGGTCTTATACCTGACGTCAGATACCAGTTCCCAGGTGACATGTGTACAGGTTAGTTCATCGACCTAGGGATCGTCATTTGTCTCGTGTGAGTTCCCACTGTGCTTTGATTACTACCCTACCACGGCTCAAAGGAGTCATGCAAACAGGTTTTAGTTGGGTACAGTCCCGAGCCACATGGAGGCAGTGAGCGGATCTTCGGGGGTTCGTCTCTCCCGGTATTGGGGGTGAGGTCGCGCTGTGTCTAGGAGAGCCATTACACGAAGTCCTTGGCTAAGGCAGGAGATTTACTGGTAGGTATTCCAGTAGTATCTCAGGGTGTTCTGGGCTACACTCCGACACGACTTGTACCGCTTTTGGGGGTCTGAATTTTACCAACCCCTAGGCCCGCCATGCGATGCTCGTAGACGAACGGACCGGACTGTACGGATATTGTCACTGACAGGCTCAGTAGGGTGTCAGGATGAGCTCGCTCATCGACGTCCCTTTTGGTCAATAGCTGGTGGCCCATTACGTATTGGCTTATACCTCTGACGTGCTAGTGGTTAAATCCACAGCCATAGTATTGACGAGTCTTTAGAGTCCACCACACTTTCAGTTACTCAGCTTTCGGGCGAAACGCTGTAGAAGCCGTATGGAGATATGGCAGGGTCCGATCAGATACGTGCGGTATTGCACGGATCAGGATCGGACAGTTTGTACTAGTGGCCATATGGATATATGGCAGGGTTCGATCAGATACGTGCGGTATTGCACGGATCAGGATCGGACGGATATTACTGGCCGGCTTTGGTTTAAGCCGAATCCTAGTATAGTACAGTGTAGATTTTGTCTCTTTGCATTTGTATCCGGTCGGAATACAGATGCGGGTGTGTATGCACAGTATCGGGGTTTTCCTGTAATTTATTACGGGACCAATTTTCTGGTGTTGCCAGTTTGCATTCCGTTCCGGCCGGTTTTCCTTTGTTCTTTCCCGGCCGGACTTTTCCGATGGAGGGGGTTATTTGCAAGTTTGCAAATAACACATTGTGGAGGGGTTTATTGCATAAAAGATTGATAGTTAAGCATCTTTGCTTTTTTCATCCATGATGCATTTATTGTGATTAGATGGTGATATGGGTTTTGTGATGATGATGTTTTTTGGGTATGGTCACCTCTTCATTTTTTCCTACAATAACCTCCCTTCTTATCTTTGGATCACCACCACCATTCTCTTGAATAAAAGAGGGGCTGGCCATTCATTTGAGAGAGGGAGTGAGTTCATTTTGAGGAAAGATTGGTTCATATCATTTTCATGCTTGCAAAATTCTACACTTCATTCCAAAGTCCATTCATGATCCCTCCATCCTCCATGGCAACAAAACCCCAAAGAGACATAGACTCTACATTGTTCTACAGCACATCTTGGGCATGTCGACTTGCCAGCTTCGTGCCCGAGTTGCATCGGCATTGAGGTGGGAGCCCGTAAAAGATACAGACGATGTGGTGCCCTTCCGGCGAGGAAGCGACGACCGGAGTTTCCACGGGAGATCGGGACGATGATGAGAAGACCGGAGGACTCGGATCACTCGGTACATCTCTTCCCTATCTTGTTACTTTGCTAGATCTAGTTTAATGGCCCGATCCGGAGTTTAGTGCGCGGTGATGCCGGTTTGCTAAGTTCGCAAAATTAAAGTTTATCACCGTTTCCGCATTTGGCCATCGGATTGACGACCGGGGCGCCGCCGTGCACTTACACATAGCATCGCGTACATGATAGAGCCTACAGCCGAAGCATAGGGTATCCTTTCCATGCGAGCTCTCTCCAAATCAGTCTTGGGAGACATCTCTTTGGAGAGAGTGAGCCCTGAGATCGTGGGTAAAAACCCACGTTTGGACTCTTCCATACTAAACCTCTTTAATATGATGTCAATGTACCTGGATTGGGACAATCCCAATATCCGTTTAGATCTATCTCTATAGATCCTTATTCCCAATATGCAGGAGGCATCACCTAGATCTTTCATTGAGAATCTTTGTGATAAGAAGAGCTTGACCGATTGCAGCATAGGAATGTCGTTTCCTATCAAGAGTATGTCGTCCAGGTACAATACGAGGAAGACAACCTTACTCTCTGCCACCTTCTTGTAGATACAAGGTTCATCTACGTTTTTGACGAAATCAAACTCTTTGATAACGATGTCAAAGCAGATGTTCCAGCTCCGCGATGCTTGCTTTAATCCATAAATGGATTTAAGCAGCTTGGATACCTCCCCGCTGCTCCTACTATCTATGAAGCCTTTTGGCTGAGTCATGTACAAGCACTTTTCTAAATCACCGTTTAGAAAGGCGGTCTTAACATCCATTTGCCAGATTTCGTAGTTATGATATGCAGCGATGGCAAGCATGATCCGGATGGATTTAAGCATAGCCACTGGAGAAAAGGTTTCGTCATAGTCCACACCTGGTCTTTGACGAAAACCCTTTGCAACAAGTCTAGCTTTGAAAGTCTCCACTTTCCCATCTACACCAAATTTTTTCTTGAAGATCCACTTGCTCCCAATGGGTTTTACCCCTTCAGGAGCAACTTCCAAAATCCATACTTTGTTGGTGTACATGGATTCCATCTCGGACCGCATTGCATCCAGCCATTTCACCGAGTCTCCACTCATGATGGCCTGCTCGAAGCTAGTTGGGTCATCATCAACCATGATGCAATCCTCGCTCCCACCATCAATGAGAAAACCGTAGTATCTCTCATGCGGGTGAGAAACCCTACTAGATCGGCGGAGTGGCTGGGGTTCATCGGGAACTACTGAATCCTCTGGTTCTACCAAGTCTTCTGTTGTGGTTTGTGTCGCTGGAACCTCTTCCAGTTCTACCTCAATGACACTAATCTGTTTCATAAGAAAACCTTTTTCTAAGAAAGTAGCAGGTCGAGAAACAAACACCTTTTGTTCCTCGGGAAGGTAGAAGATATACCCTTGTGAATTTTTGGGATATCCGATAAACTTACATAAGACTGATCTTGCCTCGAGTTTGTCCGGATTTTGTCTTTTGACATAGGCCGGACAACCCCATATCTTAATGTAATTAAGATGTGGTCTCTTCCCTTTCCATATCTCATATGGAGTGGTAGGCACAGATTTGGTAGGAACTCTATTCAATAGGTCCATGGCTGTCGCAAGCGCATATCCCCAGAAGGAAATAGGTAACTCAGCTGTACTCATCATTGAGCACACCATATCTAATAGGGTGCGGTTCTTCCATTCCGATACACCGTTGTGCCGTGGTGTATATGGCGGAGTTAGCTGAGAGATAATCCCATTCTCTTTTAGGAAGTCCAGGAATTCATTGCTCAAGTATTCACCTCCTCGATCAGATCGAAGGATTTTAATACTTTTCCCGGTTTGGTTCTCGACTTCTTGTTTATATTCTCTAAATTTCTCAAAAGCTTCTGATTTGTGTTTCATCAGGAACACATATCCGAATCTATATAATGAAGTACAAAGAACCATCTCTGGCATGTGTAGACATGGGACCGCATACATCACTATGAACCAGTCCTAAGAGTTCGGTAACTCTTTCTCCGTGTCCCGTAAACGGAGTTTTGGTCATCTTGCCTTTGAGACATGATTGGCAAGTGTCATAAGATGAAAATTCAAACGGATTTAAATATCCATCCTTATGCAACTTAGCTAGTCGTGTCGCATTGATGTGACCCAGTCTACAATGCCACAAGAAGAATTCGTTCATTTCTGAACTCTTCCTCTTGTGTGTGTTGTTAGTTGTATGTATGCCCTAGAGGCCAGTATTGTACAAATTATGTATATTATATTGGATGCTTGGACATATATAGAGATGACTTTCTTGCTCGACATGATAGTATGCTATCTGGTTGCTATTTATCTTAACATGTACACTAGTCTCTTTATACTGTCCTATAGTTACATGTTGGTAAAGCCCTTAGGATTTGTACTTGACTACCTGGACTATGATGAAGATCATACTAGTGGGGACATGGTAGTCCATAAGTACATCCTTCAAGGTCCCTAGTCGTGGGTGTATCGAGACGGGGCATCGATATACCAGAGTAGACTAGCGTATACGCTTCTCGACCCATGTGATGGGCGATAGATGATCCCATATCCATTGGTGTTTGATATCAGAGATGGTATATGGGTGCTCAGTGGAGACTGAGTACACTGGACGGACTCGCCGAGAACTCCCAGATGGTATTATACCTCACGTCAGATGGCAGTTCTCAGGTGACACTTGTACAGGTTAGTCTGTAGACCCGAGATCGTCATAGAGTCTTGTGTGATTCCCACTGTGCTTTGATCTCCACCTTACCACGTCCATGAGGGCGTGCAAAACGGTGGTCTTTGGGTACAGTCCCGAGTCACATGGAGGCAATGAGCGATAGGAGGGGTTTCGTCTCTCCCGGTATTGGGAGTTGATGTTGCGCTGTGCTCGATTGGCCGTAACAGGGAAGTCCCTGGCCAGGGCTGATCAGAGATTTGCTGGTAAGTGTTACCAGTAGTTTCTCGACCCGTTACGAGCCTCATATCGGCACGACTTATCGGGTTATTGGGGTCTGACGTTTACCACCCCTAGACTTGATATGCGACGTATCTGACGAAGAGACCGGACTGTACGGTAAGTGTTACTGGTCGGATTCGCAGGAGTGTGAGCGGGCTAGCTCGTCGATCTTCTGATCGCTCAATACCCGGGTGGCCGTTACGTTTAGCAGACCGCTTGCGGCTTGTGGGTGCTTGATATGATCATCATCTGCTACCGGCGTATTGACGAGTCTTTAGAGTCCTACACAGAGGTTTCCTGGTTCAAGCGAAACGAAATAGGAGCGCATATGAGATATGTGCAGGACCGAGAATAATGCGTGTATGTGATACCGCATTTCATTCTCACGATATATGTTTCGATTGGTTATATTTGATATGACCTAGTTATCGAATCATTGATTCGATAAATCGATACATTACATTCTAGTCGGTCATGTGCGACATGACCGGATCATTGAATCAAATGTTGATTTAATGATTTAATGCATAATTATATATTTGATATATTACATTGCATTAACTAGTATTGGTTCACTTTAAACGGATTTTTCTCACTTGATGCACATTGTATATGTGATATGCTTTAGTGCACTACTTTGTATCATGTTTGATGATACTTTATCATATAGTTAAGTTTATAGAATTAATCCATGGTTAATTTGATAATTAGGGTTTTGCATATTCATTTATTTATTTATTTGTCTATTTATTTATTTGAAATGAGTTATGATAAGAATGGTGGCTAAGTTTGTTTTATATTGAAGCTTCATGAAGCTTTGACTTTGCTAACCATCCTTATCTTCATGCTTAACCCTAACCCATCCAAGTGACCATGGTTAATTCTCTACACTTAACCCTAGTTCAAGTTATGATAAGTATTTGATTTAAATTTATTTTTATTATCAAGACTTATCATATTCTTTTCTTGAGCTCATCTTCTTCTTCTTCAAGCTTGCTTCAACAATGGCAACTTGAGATCTAGTGAGATAAATCCAATTCTAAAGTGAACCCACCTCCTATTTCTTCACCCTCTACCTCTTGCCAAGTTGTTTTGGGTGTTTACTTCTCAAGTTTCACAAGTTTGTGAAGTCGGAGCTTGAGTTTGTGCAACCTCGACGTAGATCGTCTTTGACACGAAGCCGACGACCTATTCCGCACGTTTTCCCGATGAAGCCGACGGAGGAGTCTAGGATTCATGATGTACAGCGAGAAGACTTCGTTGCGGAGCCGTGGAGGTGGATATCCGGATCTACAAAGGTTGTAATTTCCGTATCCTAGTAGTTAAGTGTTAACTAGCTTTATATTTCGCCTAAACATCTAGTTTAAGATCCGTAGTCTAGGATTTCTCGGCACCAAAAATTTTAAATTGGCATGTTCGATGCCTTGTGAGACCACTATAGGGTGCCTAGGAACCTTTCACTGGTATCAGAGCCTAGCTAGAGCCTTAGGCGAAGCGTAGACGGAATTTGAAGTCCGAACGACCCAAAACCGAAACCCAAAATATGCTCTCTGTACTTTTTTGAAAACAGTGGATTTTTCCAAATTAAAAATTGCTAAAAAATTCAGCAGAAAAAAATAAGAATTACGGTACAAAAAGTTTCTGGTGAACAGTGTTTTTCGCGGCGGATCAGCGGCAGAAGCATGGCTTCTGCGGCTGATCAGCGGCCAATTGGTGACGTCAGCCCACTTTGTTTGCACAGTAACTCCTGATAAATTCTGCTGAGTTTTCTGAGAATTTTTAATATTGATTCAAGAGTTGAATTTTCTGCAATTGTTTTGGGGATTCGGTGTTTCGATCGGGGTATCAAATTTTGTCTATTTGGCTTTCCGGATAAATTTTAGAATATGTTAAAAAGTTCGACCGGATATAAATACCCAATTTTTCCCCTGTCGGGAAATTTCCAAGTGTTGGATTTTTCCGTAGTTTAACGACGTTCTAAGTAGTGCAAGTAACTCGATGGTCCCTCTAGAAGACAACAAACCTTAACTCGATTATGTGACCGTCTTGAACTGCCCTTTGAACCTTCGGGTTTGGGGCAGTACGGCGTGCCACATGTGAGACGTTGGCTTGACCCTTCTACGGCTGGACCGTTGGTACTGAGGTACGAACTGAATGTTGTTAGACTTATTTCATGTGTTGATCTGTATTGGGAAAACTTGGGTGTTCGATTGTTCGATCGGAAAGTTTAACATTTTCTGTTTATCTGGAATGTGATACAATAATTGGAATTCACAAGTAGTTATGAGATAACTGAATGAATGTTATAAATCTAGCAATTTAGTCCCATATGATATTGAAAAGATTTTTCGATAATGAGACTAAAATGCGGGATTTATATCTGATTAGGCATGTGATGTCTAAAGCCGTTACGGATTCCAATTGTTGTAGTTTTACACTTTCTTTTCTGTGACCGTAAGTGTAGTATGTTCATATCGCCGGTTTCGTTGCTATACGTCAACGACAATTGGGGTATGCATACTTACTTACGTTGATGACATGTGATGTTATGTGTTGCTGGATATGTTATAATGGATCGTCGTATTGAATAGCCGGGGGTTTTTTATGTGAGATGTGTGTTTTTCATTTTCATTCATGTAAAAACTTGTATGTAATATTCTTTCATTTGGGGCGCTTCCAGGTAGCGGAAGTTGTCACCCGTTGTATATTATTTACTTTTCCGCATTAGGATAGACCCAAGGAGGGGAGCACAAGTAACCGGGTTCTGGGGTCCAGTGGGAGACCAACTCGAGGAGTCGAGTCCGGGTCTCCTAACCCTAGAATTGGCAGGGTTGCTTGCCGCTCTCATAGGGGTCTAGGGGTGTGGGATTGGCTATTCATCACGACCGTGGAATTCGTGTTTTATACTGGCTCGTATTGAAAACACGGACGTCCTAGTATATCCAATATTTCATATGTTTATTCTGCTGCGATATCTGTGATGAGATCAGGTGATGTTTCTGTGATGGATATAATATATAGTATATATAATATATTATATAGATGTTACTTATGTTTTACACCCGCGCTAGCCCTGTCCTGCTCTGTCGTTAGTTATCTAACCTAACGGTGCACGAGGGGACATCGAGACGGATGCGGATGGCATAAGTGTACGTCATATCTATCTGTGATGTTTAGGTATTTAAATGATGGGACTTCATTAATGTGATTAATGAAAGATAAGAAACCTAAGATGTTGTAGAATCAGATTTTAAAATATAACAGGTAGCTATAGTTCTTGCTTTGCACAGCGGTATATATGATATACCCCGCACCTTATTCGATGAGGAAAGGACCGAGATCCCTTCACCGGGAGTGACTCCTTTAGCAATAACTGGCAGATACTACACACTCGGTTTGTTTTTGATTGCTTTTATAGTTTCTGCTTTGCACAGTGATATATATGATATATCCCGCACCTCATTCGACGAGGAAAGGACCGAGATCCCTTCACCGGGAGTGACTCCTTTAGCAAAACTGGAAAAGCCTCAAAATCACTCCATTTTAAAACTTCATTTGATTCTACAACGATATCAAGTTCATTACGCTCATGGTTTTCAGAAAAACCTGGCGTAGCCCTCCGTCATTTCAGATGAGTAGTAGTTAGTATTCGTGCTACGTTTGTTGGTCTGCGTCAAGGCGTAGTGTGCGGTAGCTAACTAGTATTTATCTGCTTATGCATATGATGCAGATTGGATTAGGGTAGTCGTGCGACTTTGTTGGCCTGCGTCAAGGGTCGTACGGGTGGGTTTAATTCAATCAGGAAATGACGGGTTGAACTTGACTAGCGCACTATGGTTTGTTGGCCTGCGTCAAGGTCATAGCACGCTAGGGGCAAAAGCATTATCGGGAATTTCAAGTGTTGAAATTTGCAATGAGATTGCATACCTTCTATGAGATAGTTGGATCCCGATACCCACTGCGAGTAAGAGTTACTCCTGGGAGAGTTTTACACAGTGCAATTAGCCGATCAAGTAGGTGTCGAGAAAGGTGTTAACGAGGTTACGCCTCTGGGAAAACGAGGTTTACATTAATTAGGTTCGTGCGAAAGCACGGGGGACCTCCCTCAAAGTACCGACACTGGCCTGGCTGAAAGATTGGCGAACTTGTAGTGTGTAATTAATCCCGGCTAGTCTTTCCTTTTAGGGTTTGGAGGAAGATTTGATAAAAAGCAGTGGGAGCCATCCTGATTAGATAAGATAATAACCAATCTGATCTTGCACGAGCATACGCTAAAGTGTTTTCTTCTCTCTCTCTCTCCAGGTAGCGACCATTTCATGCCTTAATAAAGATAATAATATGGATGTATTGACCGAACCCGCATGTTATACTGTGCTGGGGAACGTTGGTTCCGTTCTTTCTTATAAGAGTTATAGGAATGAACAGGATATAGGGGAATACCAGGATTCCCATGCCACCCGAATGAAGAAAGTACATGTTGATGCATTTTCTTCGGGTGTGTTCGTTACTGAGAACTGTTTCTCCATTTGCTCTACGTCCTGGGTATTGGATACCGGGTCGGGATCCCATATATGTAATCAGTTACATGGGCTAAGGAGAGGTAGAGAACTTGGAGAAGGTGATAAAGACATTAGGGTTGGAAATGGTGCAATTGTTGCAGCTAAGACTGTCGGGGAATATCACCTTATATTACCAACTGGTAATACATTGGTTCTGAACGAATGCTATTACATGCCGAACCTGATATGCAACATTATATCGGTTTCTTTGCTAAGTAAAGAAGGATATAATTTTGTATTACAGGACAATGTTATGAACATTTTCCATAACCAAAAGTTGGTTGGATCAGGCACGTTATGCAATGGCATTTATGTTCTAAATCAATCAACAGTTCTAAACATAACAAACACACACAAGAGGAAGAGTTCTGAACTCAACGAATCCTTCTTGTGGCATTGTAGACTGGGTCACATCAATGCGACACGACTAGCTAAGTTGCATAAGGATGGATATTTAAATCCGTTTGAATTTTCATCCTATGACACTTGCCAGTTATGTCTCAAAGGCAAGATGACCAAGACTCCGTTTACGGGACACGGAGAAAGAGTTACCGAACTCTTAGGACTAATACATAGTGATGTATGCGGTCCCATGTCTACATATGCCAGGGATGGTTCTTCATACTTCATTACATTCACTGACGATCTCTCTAGGTTCGGGTATGTGTTCCTGATGAAACACAAATCAGAAGCTTTTGAGAAATTTAGGGAATATAAGCAAGAAGTTGAGAACCAAACCGGAAAAAGTATTAAAATCCTACGATCTGATCGAGGAGGAGAATACTTAAGCAATGAATTCCTGGACTTCCTAAAAGAGAATGAGATTCTTTCTCAGCTGACTCCTCCATATACACCACAGCACAACGGTGTATCAGAACGAAGGAACCGCACCCTATTAGATATGGTGCGCTCTATGATGAGCACAGCTGAGTTACCTATTTCCTTCTAGGGATATGCACTGGAAACAGCTGCAGACCTATTGAATATGGTTCCCACCAAAACCGTGCCGACCACTCCATATGAGATATGGAAAGGAAAGAGACCATATCTTAATTATGTTAAGATATGGGGTTGTCCGGCCTATGTAAAAACGCAAAATCCGGACAAACTCGCGGCAAGGTCCATTCTGTGTAAGTTTATTGGATATCCCAAACATTCGCGAGGGTATATCTTCTACCACCCTGAGGAACAAAGAGTGTTTGTTTCTCGGCATGCCACCTTTTTAGAAAAGGAATTTCTTGAAAAAGAGATTAGTGGTCATGAGGTAGAACTGGAAGAGGTTCCAGCTGCACAAGCAACAACAGAAGATCTGGTGGAACCAGAGGATTCCATAGTTCCCGATGAACCCCAGCCACTCCGCCGATCTAGTAGGGTTCCTCGACAACCTGAGAGATACTACGGTTTTCTCATGGACGGTGGGAGCGAGGATTGCATCATGGAGGATGATGACCCAACTAGCTTCGAGCAGGCCATCACGAGTGGGGACTCAGTGAAATGGCTGGATGCTATGAAGTCCGAGATGGATTCCATGTACACCAACAAAGTATGGACTTTGGAAGTTGCTCCTGAAGGGGTAAAACCCATTGGGAGCAAGTGGATCTTTAAGAAGAAACTTGGTGTAGATGGGAAAGTGGAGACTTTCAAAGCTAGACTTGTAGCAAAGGGTTTTCGTCAAAGACCAGGTGTGGACTATGACGAAACCTTTTCTCCAGTGGCTATGCTTAAATCCATCCGAATCATGCTTGCCATTGCTGCCTTTCATGACTACGAAATCTGGCAAATGGATGTTAAGACCGCCTTTCTAAATGGTGATTTAGAAGAGTGCATGTACATGACTCAGCCAGAGGGCTTCGTAGACAGTGGGAGCAGCGGGAAGGTGTGCAAGCTGCTTAAATCCATTTATGGATTAAAGCAAGCATCGCGGAGTTGGAACATCTGCTTTGACGTCGTTATCAAAGAGTTTGATTTCGTCAAAAATCCAGATGAACCTTGTATCTACAAGAAGGTGGCAGAGAGTAAGGTTGTCTTCCTCGTATTGTACGTGGACGACATACTCTTGATAGGAAATGATATTCCTATGCTGCAATCGGTCAAGCTCTTCTTATCACAAAGATTCTCAATGAAAGATCTTTGTGATGCCTCCTGCATATTGGGAATTAGGATCTATAGAGATAGATCCAAATGGATTTTGGGATTGTCCCAATCCAGGTACATTGACACCATACTAAAGAGGTTTAGTATGGAAGAGTCCAAGCGTGGGAACTTGCCCACGATCTCTGGAGTCACTCTCTCCAAAGAGATGTCTCCCAAGACTGATTTGGAGAGAGCTCGCATGCAAGGGATACCCTATGCTTCGGCAGTAGGCTCTATCATGTATGCGATGCTATGTACCAGACCCGATGTAGCATACTCACTAAGTGTAGTGAGTAGGTATCAAGCTGATCCTGGAGAGAGTCACTAGACAGCTGTGAAGAGCATTCTCAAGTACTTACGAAGGACTAGAGATATGTTCTTGGTGTATGGTAACGGAGAACTCCAAGTAGAGTCCTTTACCGATTCCAGCTTCCAGAGTGATAAGGACGACTTTAAGTCGCAGTCGGGCTTTGTCTTTACCCTTTACGGAGGGGCGGTTAGCTGGAAGAGTTCCAAGCAGGAAACCGTGGCAGACTCGACGATGGAGGCTGAATACATCGCTGCCAACGATGCTGCCAAAGAGGCTGTCTGGATCAAGAAGTTCATTACTGAACTTGGAGTGGTTCCATCCATTGAGCTTCCAATACCTTTGTATTGCGATAACAATGGAGCGGTGGCTTTGGCCAAGGAACCCAGGTCCCATCAGCGGTCCAGGCATATTCTGAGGCGGTATCACCTGATCCGGGAGATAGTTGATCGCCGGGAGATCGAGGTCAGGAGGGTTGACACGAAGAACAACACGGCGGATCCACTCACGAAGGCCATTCCCCAGATACAGTTTGAGAGACTTTTCGGGATGCTCGGTATGAGATACTACAGCAGCTGGCCCTAGTACAAGTGGGAGATTGTTAGTTGTATGTATGCCCTAGAGGCCAGTATTGTACAGATTATGTATATTATATTGGATGCTTGGACATATATAGAGATGACTTTCTTGCTCGACATGATAGTATGCTATCTGGTTGCTATTTATCTTAACATGTACACTAGTCTCTTTATACTGTATTATAGTTACATGTTGGTAAAGCCCTTAGGATTTGTACTTGACTACCTGGACTATGATGAAGATCATACTAGTGGGGACATGGTAGTCCATAAGTACATCCTTCAAGGTCCCTAGTCGTGGGTGTATCGAGACGGGGCATCGATATACCAGAGTAGACTAGCGTATACGCTTCTCGACCCATGTGATGGGCGATGGATGATCCCATATCCATTGGTGTTTGACATCAGAGATGGTATACGGTTGCTCAGTGGAGACTGAGTACACTGGACGGACTCGCCGAGAACTCCCAGATGGTATTATACCTCACGTCAGATGGCAGTTCTCAGGTGACACTTGTACAGGTTAGTCTGTAGACCCGAGATCGTCATAGAGTCTTGTGTGATTCCCACTGTGCTTTGATCTCCACCTTACCACGTCCATGAGGGCGTGCAAAACGGTGGTCTTTGGGTACAGTCCCGAGTCACATGGAGGCAATGAGCGATAGGAGGGGTTTCGTCTCTCCCGGTATTGGGAGTTGATGTTGCGCTGTGCTCGATTGGCCGTAACAGGGAAGTCCCTGGCCAGGGCTGATCAGAGATTTGCTGGTAAGTGTTACCAGTAGTTTCTCGACCCTTTACGAGCCTCATATCGGCACGACTTATCGGGTTATTGGGGTCTGACGTTTACCACCCCTAGACTTGATATGCGACGTATCTGACGAAGAGACCGGACTGTACGGTAAGTGTTACTGGTCGGATTCGCAGGAGTGTGAGCGGGCTAGCTCGTCGATCTTCTGATCGCTCAATACCCGGGTGGCCGTTACGTTTAGCAGACCGCTTGCGGCTTGTGGGTGCTTGATATGATCATCATCTGCTACCGGCGTATTGACGAGTCTTTAGAGTCCTACACAGAGGTTTCCTGGTTCAAGCGAAACGAAATAGGAGCGCATATGAGATATGTGCAGGACCGAGAATAATGCGTGTATGTGATACCGCATTTCATTCTCGCGATATATGTTTCGATTGGTTATATTTGATATGACCTAGTTATCGAATCATTGATTCGATAAATCGATACATTACATTCTAGTCGGTCATGTGCGACATGACCGGATCATTGAATCAAATGTTGATTTAATGATTTAATGCATAATTATATATTTGATATATTACATTGCATTAACTAGTATTGGTTCACTTTAAACGGATTTTTCTCACTTGATGCACATTGTATATGTGATATGCTTTAGTGCACTACTTTGTATCATGTTTGATGATACTTTATCATATAGTTAAGTTTATAGAATTAATCCATGGTTAATTTGATAATTAGGATTTTGCGTATTCATTTATTTATTTATTTGTCTATTTATTTATTTGAAATGAGTTATGATAAGAATGGTGGCTAAGTTTGTTTTATATTGAAGCTTCATGAAGCTTTGACTTTGCTAACCATCCTTATCTTCATGCTTAACCCTAACCCATCCAAGTGACCATGGTTAATTCTCTACACTTAACCCTAGTTCAAGTTATGATAAGTATTTGATTTAAATTTATTTTTATTATCAAGACTTATCATATTCTTTTCTTGAGCTCATCTTCTTCTTCTTCTTCAAGCTTGCTTCAACAATGGCAACTTGAGATCTAGTGAGATAAATCCAATTCTAAAGTGAACCCACCTCCTATTTCTTCACCCTCTACCTCTTGCCAAGTTGTTTTGGGTGTTTACTTCACAAGTTTCACAAGTTTGTGAAGTCGGAGCTTGAGTTTGTGCAACCTCGACGTAGATCGTCTTTGACACGAAGCCGACGACCTATTCCGCACGTTTTCCCGATGAAGCCGACGGAGGAGTCTAGGATTCATGATGTACAGCGAGAAGACTTCGTTGCGGAGCCGTGGAGGTGGATATCCGGATCTACAAAGGTTGTAATTTCCGTATCCTAGTAGTTAAGTGTTAACTAGCTTTATATTTCGCCTAAACATCTAGTTTAAGATCCGTAGTCTAGGGTTTCTCGGCACCAAAAATTTTAAATTGGCATGTTCGATGCCTTGTGAGACCACTATAGGGTGCCTAGGAACCTTTCACGTGTTTGTTATGCTCAGAACTGTTGATTTATTTAGAACATAAATGCCATTGCACAACATGGCTGATCCGACCAACTTTTGGTTACGGAAAATGTTCATAACATTATCCTGTAGTACAAAATTATATCCCTCTTTACTCAGTAAAGAAACCGATATAATATTGCATATCAGGTTCGGCATGTAATAGCATTCGTTCAGAACCAATGTATTACCAGTTAGCAATACAAGGTGATATTCCCCGACGGTTTTAGCTGCAACAATTGCACCATTTCCAACCCTTATGTCTTTATCACCTTCTCCAAATTCTCTACCTTTCCTAAGCCCATGTAACTGATTACATATATGGGATCCTGACCCGGTATCTAATACCCAGGACGTAGAGCAAATGGAGAAACAGTTCTCTGTAACGAACACACCCGAAGAAAATGCATCAACATGTGCTTTCTTCATTCGGGTGGCATGGGAATCCTGGTATTCCCCTATATCCTGTTCAGTCCTATAACTCTTATAAGAAAGAACGGAACCATCGTTCCCCAGCACAGTATAATATGCGGGTTCGGTCAATACATCCATATTATTATCTTTATTAAGGCATGATATGGTCGCTACCTGGAGAGAGAGAGAAGAAAACACTTTAGCATATGCTCTTGCAAGATCAGATTGGTTATTATCTTATCTAATCAGGATGGCTCCCACTGTTTTTATCAAATCTTCCTTCAAACCCTAAAAAGAAAGACTAGCCGGGATTAATTACACCCTACAACTTCGTCGATCTTTCAGCCAGGCCAGTGTCGGTACTTTGAGGGAGGTTCCCCGTGCTTTCGCACGGACCTAATTAAAGTAAACCTCGTTTTCCCAGAGGCTTAACCCCGTTGACACCTTTCTAGACACCTACTTGATCGGCTAATTGTCCTGTGTAAAACTCTCCCAGGAGTAACAATTACTCGCAGGGGGTATCGGGATCCAACTATCTCATAGAAGGTGTGCAATCTCATTGCAAATCTCAACACTTGAAATTCCCGATAATATTTTGCCCCTAGCGTGCTATGACCTTGACGCATGCCAAACAACCCATAGTCCGCTAGTCAAGTTCAACCCGTACAATTCGTGATTGAATTAAACCGACCCGTACGACCCTTGACGCATGCCAAACAACGCCGTATGAATACCCTAATCCAATCGCATCTCATGCTACAGATAAGTAATAATCAGCTACCGTACACTACGCCTTGACGCATGCCAAACTACCGCAGCACGAATACTAAATATTACTTATCTGAATTGTCGGAGGGCGACGCAGGTTTTTCAGAAAACCATGAGCGTAAAAAACTTGATATTGTCGTAGAATCGAGCGAATTTTGAAATGGAGTGATTTTGAGGCTTTCATTAGTTTTGCTAAAGAGGTCACTCCCGGTGAAGGGATCTCGGCTCTTTCCTCATCGAATAAGGTGCAGGATATATCATATACATCACTATGCAAAGCAAAAATCCAAAAGCAGTCAAAAGTCAAACCGAGTGTTGTAGCATCTGCCAGTTTTGCTAAAGAGGTCACTCCAGGTGAAGGGATCTTGGCTCTTTCCCCATCGAATAAGGTGCAGGGTATATCATATATACCGCTATGCAAAGCAAAACTGTAGCTACCCTTTTTATTTGAAAATTTGATTCTACAACATCTTTTAGGTTTCTTTTCTTTCATTAATCACATTAATGAAGTCCCATCATTTAAGTCACCTAAACATCACAGATAAATACGACGTACACTTATGCCATCCGTATTCGCCTCGATGTCCCCTCGTGCACCGTTAGGTTAGGTAACTAACGGCAGAGCAGGGCAGAGCTAGCGCGGGTGTAAAACATAAGTAACGCCTATATAATATATCATATACACTATATACAGTATTAATCACAGAACATCAAATGATCACATCATAGCTATCGCAGCAGAAGAAATATATGAAACATTGGATATACTAGGACGTCCGTGTTTTATTTTGAGCCTCTATAAAACACGGATTCCACGGTCGCGATGAATAGCCAAACCCATACCCCTAGACCCCTACGAGAGTGGCAAGTAACCCTACCAATTCTAGAGTTAGGAGACCCGGACTCGACTCCTCGAGTTGGTCTCCCACTGGACTCCAGAACACGGTTACTTGTGCTCTCCTCCTTGGGTCTATCCTAGTGCGGAAAAGTAAATAATATACAAAAGGTGGCATCAACCTCAACCCGGAAGTGCCCCAATAAAAGAATATTACATACAAATTATTTTACATGAAAGAAAATAAAAACTCCCATCTCACAAAAACCCTCGGCTATTCAGAACGCGACGATCCAATATAACATACCCAGCAACACATAACATCACATGTCATCAACGTAAGTAAATATGTGTATCCCAATCGTCGTTGACATATAGCAACGAAACCGGCGATATCACATATTACACTTACGGTCACAGAAAAGAAAGTGTAAAACTACAACATTTGGAATCCACAATCTCTTTAGACATCGTAAATCCGAAATATCACATATTCCGCATTCCATGCCTAACTGTATGAATTCCACATATTGTATCACATTCTAGATAAATAGACAGTATTAAACTTTTTGATCGAATAATCAAATACCCAATATTTCCTCAATAGCTCAACACTTGAGCGGAGTTCAAAAATTCCAGAATACGTCACAGTAGCAACGGTCCAGCCGTAGAAGGGTCAAGCCAACGTCTCACATGTGGCACGCCGTACTGCCCCAAACCCTAAGGTTCAAAGGGCAGTTCAAGACGGCCACATAATCGAGTTAAGGTTTGTTGTCTTCTAGAGGGTCTGTCACATCACATGCACGTTTTTCCGAAAGATTTAAAACCCGATAAAAATTCAACACTTGAATGTTTTTCGTGCCGGGAAAAAATTGAGTTAATGATATCCGTTCGAACATTTTAATACTTTCTAAATTGTCTGGAATAACAGAACAAAATTAAATTCTCCGATCGAATCGACAATTTCAAAATAAATCCCAAAATACTCAACACTTGAGTCAAATAAAAATGCCCAGAAAAATATCAGGAAATTTAATAGGAACATTACTGTGCAAACAGTTAAAGGTGACGTCACAATATGGCCGTGGAACCGCCGCACGAGCCATGCTCGTGCCGCGGATCCGCGGCGCTTTGGTCTCTAAACAGTGTCGTTTTGCACAGTATTCCTTATATTTTCCTGCTGATTTTTTTAAGCATTTTTAATTTGGAAAAATCCCAGATTTTAAAAATTGTACAGAGAGGGTTTGATTTCGACGTGTTCGGGTTCGTTCGGAGTTTTAACTTCGTTAACGCATCGCCTAATGCTCTAGCTAGGCTCCGATACCACTGTAAGGTTATTAGGCACACTAACGAGGCTCTACAAGGCATCGACCATGCCAAAATTAAATTTTAATGTGCCGAATAACACTAAGCAAGATCGTAAACTAGAATTTAGGCGAATCATATAGCAAGTAAACAACTTTACACTAATGGGAACGCGATATACAACCTTTGTAGATCGGTCCTCCACTTCATTTGCTCCTTGTTGAAGTCCCTTTGCTGCGATCAAGGTTCTCCCGGGCTCTTGCATGGCTTCACGACGCGAAGGATGCGACCTTGCTTGAAGTCTCCGAGGCCGAAGATGATCTACGTCGAGGGAATTCCGACTCAAGCTCCTACTTCACTAACTAGAGAATTAGTGAAGTAAACACCTTAAACTAAAGTGCTGGTCTAGTAGAGGATAGAGAAATAGGAAATGGGTTCTCTTTAGAATTTTGTTTCTCATAAGGATTCTCACTTTGGATCAAACCCTAGCTTGCTTTTTCTTTTGCTCAATGAAGAAAAAGATGATGAAGAAAAAGATGATGAACAAAAGAAAAGAAAATGAGGATAATGATTAAGTGAGAAGGCTAACCATGGTGAGTGAGTATCATATACTAACTCATGGTGAGACATAACCATGGCTAAGTGTAAATGGTTAGGTCAATAAAAATCTAAAGTAAAACAAAACTTGTGGACTTTTTAAAAGCATCCACAAGCTTCTACAAGCTTTATGCTTATGAAAAAATTCCACTAATTTGTAATTACTTTAGATAAATATAAACCACCATTTAAAAATAGAATGGTGTAAGTCTTACACTTCCATGTCTAGTGTATCAACAACCATGATACAAATATATAACACATTTTAATATATATATATCATATATATATATATATATATATATATATATATATATAGTAAAGATGTGTGAAAGTGAGAAAAACCCTAAAGTGAACAAGTGTTAGTAAATGTAAATTAGTATATCTAATATACAATTATACACTTAATTATTAAATCAACACTTGACATAATAATCCGGTCATATCTCATATAACCGGCTAACAATCATTGTATCGACTTATCGAACCAACACTTGATTCGATAACCCGGATATATCATATATAACCGACCGATACAAAAAAGTCACGAGAATAGAATACGGTATCACATACACGCATTTATTCTCGGTCTCGCACATATCATATACGTGCTCCTATTTCGTTTTACCTGAGCTAGTAAAACCTCTATGTAGGACTCTAAAGACTCGTCAATACGCCGGCATAAGGTGATGATCATTTCTAGCACCCACAAGCCGTCAGCGGTACTAGCTGGATGTAATGGCTACCCGGGTATTGAGCGATCATAAGATCAGCAAGCAAGCCCGCTCCAACTCCTGTGAAAGCCTGCCGGCAACACTTCCCGTACAGTCCGGTCTCCTCGTCTGATATGTCGCATATCAAGTCTAGGGGTGGTAAACGTCAGACCCCAATAACCGATAAGTCGTGCCGATGTGAGGCTCATAACGGGTCGAGAAACTACTGGTAACACTTACCAGCAAATCTCTAATCAGCCCTGGCCAGGGACTTCCCTGTTATGGCCAATCGAGCACGGCGCAACATCAACCCCCAATACCGGGAGAGACGAAACCCCTCCTATCGCTCATTGCCTTCATGTGACTCGGGACTGTACCCAAAAACCACCGTTTTGCATGCCCTCATGGACGTGGTAAGGTGGAAATCAAAGCACAGTGGGAATCACACAAGACTCTATGACGATCTCGGGTCTACAGACTAACTTGCACAAGTGTCACTAGAGAACTGCCATCTGACGTGAGGTATAATACCATCTGGGAGTTCTCGGTGAGTCCGTCCAGTGTACCCAGTCTCTACTGAGCACCCATATACCATCTCTGATGTCAAACACCAATGGATATGGGATCATCCATCGCCCATCTCATGGGTCGAGAAGCCTATACGCTAGTCTACACTGGTATATCGATGCCTCTTCTCGATACACCCACGACTAGGGACCTTGAAGGATGTACTTATGGACTACCATGCCCCCACTAGTATGATCCGCATCATAGTCCAGGCAGTCAAGTACACATCCTAAGGGCTTTACCAACATGTAACGATAAGACGGTATAAAGAGACAAGTATACATGTTAAAGTAAAGAGCAACCAGATAGCATACTATCATATCGAGCAAGAAAGTCCTCTCTATATATGTCCAAACATCCAATATAATATACATCATCTGTACAATACTGGCCTCTAGGGCATACATGAAACTAACATCAACCCGGTGTGTTTCAATAAAAGAATATACAACAAGTGGTACCGACGGCCACAATCCAGCCGCTCATCCCAAATAATTGAATATACAAACATTCTATGATGAGGGGTTATCCACAATGACTATCTGATAAACTATCACAAGATATACATCATCACAACGGAAGAAAGTATTTGCAATCTCGTCTAATCGACCTATAGTAATTAGACGACGTATACAAACACAAATACAAACACAAAGATTTAAATAATGCAAAAGTTTCGATTTAAAAGTCTCCATGTTGACCGAATGCAAATATAACATTAAATAAAATCTGGGCCAAATCAAATATAACCAAAAACCACGTTTTAATGAGATAAAGCTCCTGAAAAAATTGGAGACCATAGGCTACAGAAAAACAGACCAAAGCGGGGAATATGGGATTTTGGGTGGTTTTTCATGGGAATTGGGCCCCCGTTTTTCTTCCCAAGTTATTATATCTCATAATAAGATCTCTGCACTTGTTTAAAACTTTTTCAGATATCTTATAAAATCGACAGAAACTTGGTTTTTTACGATTCAGAAATAGAAATTTTTAGTTTCGAAATGTAAACATCGTCTAATACTAGTTCTAGTATTTGGGTGGCTTTGATATAATGTTGGTAGATTATCATGCTCGTGCCACAAACTTACGGCCAAGACGGAATACAAAACGAAAATTTTCTAAATAAGAACATGAACTCTACGACCTAGAATCGAATCCAAACATTAAACTAGAAAACACTAGAAGGAGTTTAGCTACTCGGTTAGTAATTACAACCTTTGTAGTCATGTCATACGTCTTCTATGCCACTTCTTTATCTCTTAGGTCACCGGAAACGAGATTGGGAGTCGGTCTTCCTTGTCGAAAATGATCCACTTGAAGGAACCCTTACCTAGACTCTAGCTTTACACCAATTCAAAGAGAAGCAACTAGTGAACAAGACTTACTATGAATTGATCACTAGGATGTAGTAGTGGTTAATCTCTAAGTGTTATCTCAATTTCTTTTTCCAAACTCAACTTTCAAAAATCAAGTGAGGAGGAAGAAGAAGCAATGGGCGATGTATGTGTTGGATATAGTTCCCTCAGAGTCAATTATTGGATCACAGGCACGTGATTGCAACGATTGAGGGAGGACCTATGCCGGTAAGACAGTCTTACTCAAGAAGATAGTATGCTATCTGGTTTATCTTTATCATCGTGTACATGCTTTAGGTGATCTTACAGATCACTATTATACATTGATAAAGCCCTTAGGATTTTGCTTAATGGCCAGCAGTATGATGGCGATCATATACGTGGGAGCTGGGGTCTATAAGCACATCCTTAAAAGGTCCCTAGTCGAGGGAGTTTCGAGACAGGGCATCGACACTCCATTAGTAGACTAGTGTATACAGTCGAGACCCCGACGAGGGGCGGTGGCCGGTCTCATAAGCCATTGGTGTCAGTTGGTTCACCTAAGATGTATACAGGTGCTCATTGGGTTATGAGTACACCGAACAAGACTCGCCGGGAACATGCTAGTTGGTATTATACCTGACGTCCGATAGCAGTTCTCTGGTGACATGTGTACAGGTTAGTTCATCGACCTGAGATCGTCATTTGTCTCATGTGAGTTCCCACTGTGCTTTGATTATTACCCTACCATGGCTCAAAGGAGTCGTGCAAACAGGTTTTAGTTGGGTACAGTCCCGAGCTACATGGTGGCAGTGGGCGGATCGGCAGGGGTTTCGTCTCTCCCGGTATTGGGGGTGAGATCGCGCTGTGTCTAGGAAAGCCATTACACGAAGTCCTTGGCCAAGGCAGGAGATTTACTGGTAGCTATTCCAGTAGTATCTTAGGGTGTTCTGGGCTAAACTCCGACACGACTTGTACCGCTTTTAGGGGTCTGACTTTTACCAACCCCGTAGGCCCGACATGCGATGCTCATAGACGAACGGACCGGACTGTACGGATATTGTCACTGACAGGCTCAGTAGGGTGTCAGGATGCGTTCTCTCATCGACGTCCCTTTTGGTCAATACTTGGTAGCCCGTTATGTACGGCTAGTACCACTGACGTGCTAGTGCTTAAATCCACAGCCAAGTATTGACGGGTCTTTAGAGTCCCCCATAGACAGTTTCTCAAGTTTCGGGCGAAATGTTATAGAGGACGTATGATATATGGCAGGGTTCGGTCATATAAGTGCAATAGTGCACGGATCATGATCGGACGGATCATACTGGTGGGATTTGGTTTAAGCCAGATCCTAGTATTAGATTTGTTGGATTACTTTAGTCTCATCGTATTCGCATTCAGTCGGATGCGGATGCAGGTATGTATATACAGGTGAGGGGTATCTTTGTGATCCGTCACGAGCTTGCTTTAGATGTTGCCGTATCTTTTTATTGTTGTAAACATTTGGATTAATGTTTACAAATGGAAATTATGAGCTTAAGTCATCATTTTGTGCATTAAATGAGACATGTACTTCATAGGTGACTCATGGTCTCATTTCTTGTGCAAATGCCACATTGTGTGATTGATTTGTGAGTTGAAATGATAAGGAGAGAGAGAAGGGCAGCCATATGAGAGCTAGCTCTTGTATTTTTGGAAATGACTCTCTCATTTTATCACACAACACATAAGAAAACGAAAGGCTTCTTCTTCTTCTTTTTGCTCTAGCTTACAACCTCCATTGATGGCATCATCTCCAACCTTCATCCATACACTCTCATGCGTTGAGAATCAATGGATGCTTGAGACAAAATGATCACACACATTCTCTACTTCACCTTGGACACGTCGGCTAGCAAACTTCGTACCCGAGTTGCTTCGGACGAAGCAGGAGCCCATAAAAAGACTCATTGATGTGGTGCCCTTCCGACGAGAAGATCGGAGATGCCGCGAGGAGCTTGGGTTGGTGGCCAAAGACCGAAGGACACGGATCGATCGGTATAGCTTTTCTAACCCTTCTCTAGTTTGCTAGTTATAGGTTAATGGTTCGATCCGGGATTAAGTCTGCGATAGCGTCGGTTTCAAGTTTAGAAAAAGTTTTCGTTTCCGCATTTTGGCCTCGGACAGACGGCTGGGGCGCTACCGTAGACTTACATGGTATCAGAGCCACGCCATTAACCTTAGCTACCTCGTTTTAGACAATGTTAATTTATCAAAACCGAAACTGAACCCAAACACTACCACTGCTGTCCCCGTCTCTGTCAATTTTAAAAGTGTTCAGAAAAATTTTCAAACATGTGCAGAAGACTATTCAAGACACCAGAAGACCACACCCCAAACACGGACCCCACCCCTTGGTTTTGGGCTGATGACATAGCCACAAAAAACCAAAGAGGCCGGTTTTTCAGGGGCTTCAGGTGTTTATGTTTTGGGTGTGGTTTGGTCTCTGGGGAGTTGGTTCAGTGGTATTGTTTATTTGGCCCAATTTGGATATGGTTTTATCAGTTTTTCTGGGCAATTCAGGGGTTATTTCAGATTCGATATTTTATAATATTGTTTAAAGTTTACAGTACATTACTTTATATCTGTGACCTTGAATGTCATTCGAGCGGTAAATCTTGTTTAATTGCTATAGCTCTTTTAGACGGATTTGCGAACGTGACATTCACGTTGATGTTCTGTGTTGTGCTGTGATGTTGCGGATTTGTCATGGTAGATAGCCTGGATGCAATGGTAGTACAGTTTGGTATTATTTGTACATTTGATATTGCAGGGCGAGCGTCCGACATGTGGACTGCCGTCACTGCCTGTTTGTATATTATTCTTTTAGGGCACGACCGGGCTGAGGTCGATGTGCCCGTTGTATATAGTTTTACTTTCTATACTAGGATTACCCTACGGTGGGGTGCACGGATAGCCGGGTTCTAGAGGGCAACGGGCCCGCATCTCATGGCTTTGAGACAGAGGGGGCTTGACTCTAGAATTGGCGGGCTGTTCACGCACTCGTAGGGGGTATAGGTTGACTCAAGGAGGGGTGCTCAAGTTACCGGATTCCATGAAGTACTGGGTGGTCCATTCACTTTGTTGAAGGGGGTTGCCTCGCTTCAGGTTTTGGCGGGTAACTTGCCGCACCCGTAGGGGTCTAGGATTTCATTGCACAGGCTATCCACACGACCAGGGGAATGTCGGGTTTCAGTAGCGGCTCTATGAAACCCGGGGATCCCAGATTATCTGTATTGTTCTGTGATACTTATTACATTTCTGTGATGTTGCATTTTATCACGCCTTGGGCGATTATTATATATTGATATATATACTAGTAGATGTTGTATATGTTTTACATCCGCGCTAGTCCATTCCCCGCTCTGTCGTTAGTTAAGTAACCTAACGGGTGATGACGGGACCCAGTGGCGAATGCTGATGACATATACGTACATCATATTTTCATTCTTTTGTGGTGTGATTAATTGATGGGACTGCATTGATTTAGATCAATGCAAGATAAAAGAACCTATTCTAATGTTGTTGGAACATTTTTCAAAAAGCTGTTATTGCAAGGACGTTCTCTTTTGTTTTGCACAGTGGTATTCGGTTGTGAATATCCAGCACCTCAGTCGACGAGGCAAGGGCCGAGATCCTTTCACCAGGAATGACCCCTTGGACAGAAGTTTGCGTCAGGGTAATAACTTCACTATAGCCGATTACTTTTTTGCTTTGCATCATGGTATTCAGTTGGAATATCCTACACCTCATTCTATGGGGAAAGCGCCGAGATCCCTTCATCGGGAGTGACCTCTTTAGCAAAGGTTTTCGCCACTATATTTTTATAAAAAGCTATCCGGTTCCTTCAACGATATCAAGTTCATTACGTTAAAGGTTTTTCGCCAAAAACCATTCGTAGCCCTCCGTCATTTCAGACGTGTAGCACTTAGTATTCATGCTATGTTTGTTGGCCAAAGTCAAGGCATAGTGTATGGTAGCTATTTGTTACTTTTCTATTGCATAGATAGATGCGTTGGTTTGGGACAGTCGTACTGCTTTGTTGGCCAAAGTCAAGGGTAGGTATGGGTGGGTTCAAATTAATCTGGACAATGACGGGTAGAACTTGACATGTGACTTATGATTTGTTGGCCAAAGTTAAGGTCATAAGAGCATGGGATAAAAATCACATCAGGAGTTTCTAAAGAAACTGAAACTTGCCAGATATGCGCATACCTTCTGGAGTGTGATAACGTGAGTGGATTCCATCACGTTATCATGAGATGATAGTTGGATCCCGATTCCTACTGATGAGTTGGTTTACTCCTCGGGTGATCCCGACTAATTCTTCTTTCAGGTTTGGAGGAGAATTTGACGATACAGTGGGAGGTTTCCTGATTAGATAAATTGATAACCATTCTGATCTAGGTTAGAGTGCACGCAAAGTGTTTCTTTTCTCTCTCTCTTTGGCAGCGACCATGACCCGACCCTAGACTATAACTCAGTGACCAAGTTAACCGAACTTTCTTAAAACACTGTCTTTTGGATTGTCAGAGTTGCATACATCATTGCCACTCTTACTTTTACCCTTTTCTCCAGAACACCCCGTATTACTACGAACATCCACTTCCATTGGATAAAACCATCGTATGGTTATATACGAACTCGAAGGAACTTGTTCCAGATTCGAGGATGGTTTCCGGTTCTGGAGAAAATGAATAGGACTATTCAGTTGTCTTTTCCTTTTACCTTCTCTCAGGTTGCGAGTGCTCCTTGGATTAGGATGGTACACCTATTACGCTAATTGGATAGTCTTCATCCAAACCATAGGCAGGTGCCGAAAGGTAGGGCATGAAGAAAACCATTTAGCCTAAAAGGTGTACAGAAGGTATTAAGTAAAAACAAATAAAGGGATTAGTAAGAGGGCAAAGTAAATTGCGACTGCTATTCACGACCAAACCAAGTATTTCATCGCTACTCCTACTTCACCTTTGTATTTCTCTGGAGCACCCCGTATCACTACAAAGATCCATAGTTATTTGGATACTCCATCGTATGGTTATATACGAACTCGAAGGAACTTGTTCCATTTCGGGGATTGATTCTGGTTCAGGAGAAATAGGAATAAGGTTTTAATCAGTTGTCTTTTATCTTCACCTTCTCTCAGGTTACGAGTACTCCTAGGATTAGGAGAGTACACCCATTATGCTTATTGGATAGTCTTCTTCCAAACCATAGGCTGGTGACGAACGGTAGGGAGGGAAGAAAACCATTTAGGCTAAAGGGGTGTACAGAAGGTAATGAATAAAGAAATATAAAGGGATTTGGAGAGATGGCAAAGAAATATACGGTTACAGTTGTGAATCTAATAATGGAAGAGGAATTTCTAAGAATACCCGGATACCCCTTCGAAACATTTACATGTTTCAGTTTCACTGTGTATTGTTAAAAGAAAACTGATTTCCTAATTAACCCTTGCTCTAGGGTATGTATTTACCAGATTTGATTCTCACATCTGTATGGTTTTACAAATGATGAGTGGGAGTAAGTTATTGGGAATTGGGTGATCATCCTCATTGTATCGGGATTCGTTGTAATTGGTGATATTTGAGAAAATCACCTGGGTTGTTTGCCGGACGACAAATATTTGGTTTTGAATATCCGTTATTATGCACCAATTTCAAATTGATATATCTGTACGTTTATTTTTATAAAGTGAGATATAACTTTTTGAAATTATTTCCATGACATTTACCTATATCAGTGGATGGTTAGGTAAGGAGCATTAAACAGCGGTGTAATTTTTCTTTACCATAAGTACAGTTTTCAACCTACGACACACAGGAAATGAGTTATTAGACTCAGGGGACTTATACAGAGTATTGTATGTTGTCCAGTGTCCATTAGGACAGAGGGGTTGGTAGTCGTACAATATTCTGTTTACTTATGACTTCTCTAGTTCTTAGACATGTGTTTCATAGAAATACAAGATCCAAGTTTTGAGAAGTTATAGGTATATGAATAAAGTAGAGAACCAGTTATTGCAAGTATCAGGATTCTTCAAGGTGATGGAAGTTGTAGATGCTTGTGTATGGTATTCAGTTGATAGTAATGATTATGAGAACTTGCTTCTCTTTCAGGTTACTCATATCTGAATGTATTCCTAAGTTGAGTAATGCTGATCGGCCTCTCTCCATTTAGTTGACATGCACTGGAGACAGCTGCATGGTTTGAATTTGGTTCCAATTAAATCAGTGCCTCTGTTTCTATATTGGATATAGAATAGTTCATATCTTAACAATGTTAAGGTACGGGGAGTTGTCCGGCTTATGCTTAAAACCAGACTCTGGATTACTCAAGGCGCGTTTCTGTAATAGCTGTTTGTGGGTTGACCCGGGCTATGACGAGGGTTGACTTTCTACCATCTGGAAGATCAATAGTGATATTGCTCTTGACTCGCCACAGTTTTGATAAAAATGGATTTTTCAGAAAATAGTAGTGGGAGTATGGTAGAACTGAAAGTGATTCCAGAACCGCAAATGATTACTAAAAATTTGATAAGAACCTAAAGATTCAATCTGGTTTGACATTCCATTAGCCACTCCGCAGATATGGTGGGTAATCTCAGGCACCCGAGAGGTACTCTGGTATCCTCAAGGACGGTGACAGGGAGGTTCTTGTTTACCCAGACTTGACACTACTGTGTAGGGTTCCTAGGCACACTAATGAGGTCTCATAACAGATCAAACATGCCCAATTCAAATTTTTCCATGTGCCTACAAACCCTAATACGGATCGTTAACTAGATGATAAGGCGATGCAAGCAAGTAAACTACTTTATTGCTAAAGGAAAGTGACTACAACCTTTGTAGATCCGGTCCTCCACCTCCATAGCTCCGTGAAGACGTCCCTCCACTGTACCAATCGGAATCCTAGACTCTTGCGGTGGTTTCATCGGAGAAAAGATCGGGCTAGGTCGCCGACTTCGATGCCGAAGATGATCTACGTCGAGGCAACTCAAGATCAAGCTCCAACTTCACCAAGTCATGAAACTTGTGAAGAAAACACCCTACACTACTTGGCAAGTGGTAGAGGATGAAGAAATAGGAGGTGGGTTCACTTTGGAATTGGATTTCCCACTCTTTTTCTCATGTTGCCATTGATGGTAGCAGGCTTTACTTCATTGTTGAAGAAGAAGAAGAAGAAGAAAATTATGATAAGAATAAAAAGAATTATCTTATCATATAGCAACCATAGTTAGGTGTAGAGAATTAACTAAGGTTAGGTTTAATGGTTAGGTTAAGGCTAAGAGACAAAATGGTGAAAGCTTCAAAGCTTCATAAAGTTTCATGAAAGAAACAAAAAACTAGCCACCATTTTATTCTTGCCCAAAAATGAATTAATAAAAATAAATAGATAATCAAATCAAAAGCCTAACCATTAAGATAACCATGGTTTAATCATACACACCCAAGTTTGCATGTATCATCAAACATGATACAATCTTGTGCACAAAAGTATATCACATATACAACTTGTGCACTTCAAGTGAGAAAATCCATCTAAAGTGAACAAATACTAGTTAATGCAAAGTAATATATCTAATATATAATTATACATTAAATCATTAAATCAACACTTGATTTAACGATCCGGTCATATCGCATATGACCGACTAATATCCGATGTATCGACTTATCGAATCAATCCTCGATTCAATAACGATGTTATATCACATACAACCATTCGATACATTCATCGCGAGAATAGAATACGGTATCACATACACGCATTATTCTCGGTCCCGCACATATCTCATATGCGCTCCTATTTCGTTTCGCTTGAGCCAGGAAACCTCTGTGTAGAACTCTAAAGACTCGTCAATACGCTGGCAGCAGGTGATGATCATATCAAACACCCACAAGCCGCAAGCGGTTTGCTAAACGTAACGGCCACCCGGGTATTGAGCGATCAGAAGATCGACGAGCAAGCCCGCTCATACTCCTGTGAATCCAACCAGTAACACTTACCATACAGTCCGGTCTGTTCGTCTGATATGTCGCATATCTCGCCTAGGGGTGGTAAACGTCAGACCCCAGTAGCTTGATAAGTCATGCCGACGTAAGGTCCATAACAATCGTGAAACCACTGATAACTCTTACCAGTATATCACTGCAACCCTGGCTAGGGATTTCCTGTTATGGCCAGTCGAGCATAGCGCAACATCAACCCCCAATACCGGGAGAGACGAATCCTCTCCTATCGCTCATTGCCTCCATATGAATCGGGACTATACCCAAAAACCACCTATTTGCACGACTCAGTAGAGCCGTGGTAGGGTGGAAATCAAAGCACAGTGGGAGACACACAAGACTCTATGACGATCTCGGGTCAACAGACTATGCTGTACCAGTGTCACCAGAGAACTGCCATCTGACGTGAGGTATAATACCATCTGGGAGTTCTCGGCGAGTCCGTTCAGTGTACCCAGTCTCCACTGAGCACCCGCATACCATCTCTGATGTCAAACACCAATGGATATGGGATCATCCATCGCCCATCACATGGGTAGAGAAGATATACGCTAGTCTACTCTGGAATATCGATGCCCCGTCTCGATATTCCCACGACTAGGAACATTGAAGGATGTACTCATGGACTACCCAGGCCCTACTAGTATGATCTCCATCATAGTCCTGGAAGTCGAGTACACATCCTAAGGGCTTTATCAACATGTAACAGAGAGACAGAAAGTATACATGTTAAGATAAAGAGCAACCAGATAGCGTACTATCATGTTGAGAAAGAAAGTCCTACCTATATATATCCCAGCATCCATTACAATATACATCCAATGCACAGTAATGGCCTCTAGGACATACATATAACTAACAATCTCCCACTTGCACTAGGGCCATCTGTAGCAGTAGTTGCAGTATCATATACTCAACCATCCCATATAAGTCTCTCTCTGGGAAAAAGCTTTTGTGAGTGGATCCGCCGTGTTATCCTCTGAGTCTACTCTCCTAACCTCGATCACCCTGGAGATCATCTATCTCCATGATCAGGTGATACTGCCTCAGAATATGTCTGGGTCACTGATGGGACCAGGGTTCCTAGGCCGAAGCCACACTTCCATTGTTATACAATGGTAGGAACCAAGTTCATCTCATGAACTAATATACACCCAAACTTCCTCTTTGGTAGTATCTTTAATAGCGATGTTACCAGCCTTTATCGTCTAGTTTGCCACGGTATCTAGCTTGGAACTCTTCTAACATACCGTCCCTTTACTGAGGGTAAAGACAATGCCTGCGACTAACATTCAGTCGTCCTTATCACCCTGGAATCTTTCCAGTGATCCTCCCCAGGATCGATTGATACAATCTTACTACAGCTAGTGAGAATCCTAACATCCATTTAGATCTATCTCATAGATCCAAATCCCAGGATTTAGGAGGTATCATTTTGATCCTATATGGAGAATCTATGTGATAAGAGGAGATCGACCATCATAGCATAGGAAATTCCTTTCCTATCAAGAGTATGTTGTCCACGTACAATACGAGGATCATTACCATACTCCATACTACCCTTTTGTATATACAAGGTTCATCTACAATTTTGATGAAGTCAAACTCTTTGACTATCACATCAAAACATATGTTCCAACTCCGCGATGCCTGCTTTATTCTGTAAAGCAACTTGCACACGTTTCCGCTGCTCCCACTGTTTACGAAGCCCTCTGGCTGTGTTCTTATAAACATTCTTTTCTAAATCATTATTTAGAAAAGCAGTCATGGCACCCAACCACCAGATATCGTAGTCATGGTATGTAGCAATGGCAAGTAGGATCTGTATGGACTTAAGCATAGTCACTTGAAAAGGTTTCATCATTTTCCATGCCTGGTCGATGATGAAAATCTTTAACAAGTCTATCTTTGAAAGTCTCAACCTTTCCATCTACACCAAGTAATCTTCTCAAGATATACTTTCTCCTGATGGGGATTTAACCCTTCAGATATAGCAGCCAAAGTCCATACTTTGCTGGTATACATGGATTCCATCTCAGATCCCTAAGCATCCAGCCAATCTTACAGAGTCCTTACTCTCGATGGCCTGCTCAAAACTAGTTGGGTCATTATCTCATGATGCATTCCTCGCTCCCACTATCATCGAGAAACCGATGTATCTCTCAGACGGATGAGAAACCCTACCAGATCGGCGGAGAGGCTGAGGTTCGTCGGAGACTATTGAATCCTTTGGTTCTGTCAAATCATCAGCTGCAGTTTTGTATAGCTGGAACCTTTCCAGTTCTACAGAACTGACATTGCCTCGATCTTGTCCGGATTTTTCTTTTAGACATAGGCCGGACAACCCCACATCTTAACTAACTTAAGATATGAGCTCTTCCCTTTCCATATCACATATGAAGTGGTAGGAAACTGATTTGATTTGAACCCTATTCAATAGGTATGCAGCTTCTCAAGTGCACAACCCCAAAAAGGAAATAGGTAACTCAGTAGTACTCATCATAAAGCACACCATATCTAATACGGTGCGATTGCTCCGCCCTGATACACCGTTGTGCTGTGGTGTATTCAGAGGAGTAATACTGAGAGAATCTCATTTTCTTTTAGAATAGTCCAAGAATTCCATGCACAAGTATTCTCCACCTTGATCTTATCATAGGACATAATACTTATACCCGTATTTTGATTCTCTACTTCTAGCTTATATTCTGTGAATATCTCAAAAGGTTCGGACTTGTATTTCAACAGGAACATATGTCTGAATCTTGAGAGATTATCAGAGAACGTAATGAAGTATAAAGAACAAGTCCTGGCATGTGTAGACAGGAGACCTTACATACATCATCATGTATCAGTCCAAAGTGTTCATTAACTCTTTCTCTGTTTCCAATAAACAGAGCTATGGTCATCTAATCTTTGTGACATGACTGGCAAGTTTCACAAGATGTAAATTCAAACTGATTTAAATATGTATCTAAAATGTAACTTCAGCCAGTCGGGTCGCATTGATATGACCTAGTCTACAATGTCTCAAGAATGATTCGTTCATTTCTAAACTCTTCCTCTTATGTGTGTTCTGTATACTAGGAACTGTAGTTTGATTTAGAACGTCAATACTTTTAGATAACGTGCCTGAACCGATCAACTTTTGATATAGGAAATGTTCAAAACATTATCCATCAATACAAAATTTTATCATTTCTTTACTAATAAAGAGACTGATATGATTTTGTATATCAGGTTCGGTATCTAATAGCATTTGTTCAGAATCAATGCATTGGTAATACAGGGTGACAGTGACCAACAGACTTGGCTGCAACACTTGCCCCGTTTTCTGTCTCATGAAACTTATCACCCGTTCTCAGTTTTCTACCTTTTTGTAGCCCTATGTAACAGATTACATATCTGGGATCCTGATCCGGTATCAAATTCCCAGGATGCATAGGATACTGAGAAACTGTTATTTGTAATGAACACACCCGAAGGAGATGCATCATATGCACTTTCTTCGTTTGGGCGGCATAGGAATTCTGGTATTCCCCCATTTCCTGCTCTGCCTTATAACAATTATAAGTTGGAGCGGGACCAACGTTCCCCAGCTCAGTAAAACAAGCGGGTTCGGTCAATACATCCATATTATTATCTTGATTAAGACGTGATATGGTCGCTACCTGGAGAGAGAGAGAAGAAAACACTCAGCGTGCGCTCTTGCAAGAATAGATTCGTTATTATTTTATCTAATCAGGATGGCTCCCACTGTTTTTATCAAATCTTCCTTCAAACCTTAACAGGAAAGACTAGCCGGGATTAATTACACCCTACAAGTTTGCCAATCTTTCAGCCAGGCCAGTGTCGGTACTTTGAGGGAGGTTCCCCGTGCTTTCGCACGGACCTAATTACAGTAAACCTCGTTTTCCCAGAGGTGTAACCCCGTTGACACCTTTCTAGACACCTACTTGATCGGCTAATTGTAAAGTGCAAAACTCTCCCAGGAGTAACAATTACTCACAGTGGGTATCGGGATCCAACTATCATATAGAAGGTATGCAATCTCATTGCAAATTTCAACACTTAAAACTCCCGATAAAGATTTTTACCCCTAGCACTTATGACCTTAACTATGGTCAACAAATCATAAGCACTAGTCAAGTTCTATCCGTCATTTCGTGATTAATTAGACCCACCCACATGACCCTTAACTAAGGTCAACAAAGTCACGCGACTGTCCTAACTACTCGCATCATATGCGGTGTAGGAAGACATCACTTAGCTACCGTACACTGTGCCTTAACTAAGGTCAACAAATACAGCACGAATACTAAGTACTCTACTTCCTAAAATGACGGAGGGTTGCGAATGGTTTTTATGAAAACCTTTAATGCTTTGAACTTGATCTCGTTGCGGAATCAAATGGTTTTAAATGGAATGTTTTTGAGGCTTTTCTAGTTTTGCTAAAGGGGTCACTCCCGGTGAAGGGATCGTCGGCCCTTTCCTCGTCGAATGAGGTGCGGGATATATCATATATATCACTGTGCAAAGCAGAAACTATAGAAGCAATCAAAAGACAAACCGAGTGTGTTGCATCTGCCAGTTATTGCTAAAGGAGTCACTCCAGGTGAAGGGATCTCGGTCCTTTCCTCATCGAATAAGGTGCAGGATGTTCTACAATGAACACCGCGATGCAAAGCAAGAACTATAGCTACCTGTTTTATTTTGAAATTCGATTCCACAACATCAATTAGGTTTATTTTCTTTCATTAATCTTATTAATGAATGTCCCATCATTTAAGTCCACCTAAACATCACAGATAAATATAACGTACGCTTATGCCATCCGCATTCGCCTCGATGTCCCGTCTGCACCGTTAGGTTAGGTAACTAACGCCAGAGCGAGGCAGGGCTAGCGCGGGTGTAAAACATAAGCAACGTCTATATAATATATCATATATACTATATATAATATCTATCTGAACAAATCACAAGATCACATCACAGATAACGCAGCAGAAAATATCATATGAAATATTGGATATACTAGGACGTTCGTGTTTTCAATACGAGCCAGTATAAAACACGGATTCTACGGTTGTGATGAATAGCCAATCCCACACCCTTAGACCCCTGCGAGAGCGGCAAGCAACCTTACCAATTCTAGGGTTAGGAGACCCGGACTCGACTCCTCGAGATGGTCTCCCACTGGACCCTAGAACCCGGTTACTTGTGCTCCCCTCCTTGGGTCAATCCTAATGCGGAAAAGTAAATAATATACAAATGGTGACATCATCCGCAACCTGGAAGTGCCCCAATAAAAGAATATTACATACAAGTTTTTACATGAATGAAAATGAAAAACACTCATCTCACATAAAAAAAACCTCGGCTATTCAAACACGACGATCCAATATAACATATCCAGCAACATATAACATCACACGTCATCAACGTAAGTAAATATGCCCATCCCAATTGTCGTTGACATATAGCAACGAAACCGACGATATCACATATTACACTTACGATAGCAGAAAAGAAAGTGTAAAACTACAACAGTTGGAATCCGCAAACTCTTTAGACATCGCATGCCTAATCAAATGAATTCCTTAGACATCGTATGCCTAACAGTTATAAACCCCGCATTTTAGTCTCATTATCGAAAACTCTTTTCAATATCAAGTCGGGCAATTCAACAAGATTCCCGACATCCTGATCGAATGCTCGTCGCAAACATTAGTAGGCGGCCGCACCCCCGATGCCGTCGACGAAGTGCACCAAGGCGGAACACCGCTGCCGCGAGCACCCGAACGGATGCTTTCGGCGACGAGGTTCTCCTACAGTCACTTGGTCGGGGCTATGGGGTGAGGCTGTCTATTAAGTTTATCCGGCGAGTATCCGTGTACGCTATGTGATTGCGACGGACTTTTGATCACATCAAAATTCCGTGGCAACCGATCAAGTGAGACTAAACTACTATGTTTATAACATTCATTTAGTTATCTCATAACTACTTGTGAATTCCAAATGTTGTATCACATTCCGATAAATAGAAAATGTTACACTTTCCGATCGAACATTCGAACACCCAAGTTTTCCCGAAACAGCTCAACACATGAAATAAGTTTAAAAACATTCACTTCATACCTCAGTACCAACGGTCCAGCCGTAGAAGGGTCAAGCCAACGCCTCACAAGTGGCACGCCGTACTGCCCCAAACCCTAAGGTTCAAAGGGCAGTTCAAGACGGCCACATAATCGAGTTAAGATTTGTTGTCTTCTAGAGGGACCATCGCGTTACTTGCACTACTTAGAACGTCATTAAACTACGGAAAAATCCAATAATTGGAATTTTCCTGGCAGGGGGAAAAAGCGGGTATTTATATCCGGTCGAACTTTCTAACATATTCTAAATTATCCGGAAAAAACACAGACAAAATTTGACAATCCGATCGAATCCTTGAACTCCCAATACAACCCAAAAAACTCAACTCTTGAGTACAAATTAAAAATTCCCAGAAAACTCAGCACCTGAAGAAACAAGTCACTGTGCAAAAATTGAAGGCTGATCTCATCATATGGCCGCGGAACCGCCGCAGAAGCCAAGCTTCTGCCGCGGTTCCGCCGCACTTTAGCCGTAACTTTTGGTCATTTTTGCACCGTAATTCTTAGAACTTCCTGCTGAATTTTTTAAGAATTTTTAATCTGGAAAAAACCCAGTTTTGAAAAAATGTCCAGAGAGGGTTGAAATCTAGGGTTTCGGGGTTCGATCGGGTTTCTAACATCGTCTACGCATAGCCTAAGGCTCTAACCTGGCTCTGATACCACTGTAGGGATCCTAGGCACACTAATGAGGTCTAACAACAGATCAAACATGCCCAATTCAAATTTTTCCATGTGCCTACAAACCCTAATACGGATCGTTAACTAGATGATAAGGCGATGCAAGCAAGTAAACTACTTTATTGCTAAAGGAAAGTGACTACAACCTTTGTAGATCCGGTCCTCCACCTCCATAGCTCCGTGTAGACGTCCCTCTGCTGTACCAATCGGAATCCTAGACTCTTGCGGTGGTTTCATCGGAGAAAAGATCGGGCTAGGTCACCGACTTCGATGCCGAAGATGATCTACGTCGAGGCAACTCAAGATCAAGCTCCAACTTCACCAAGTCATGAAACTTGTGAAGAAAACACCCTACACTACTTGGCAAGTGGTAGAGGATGAAGAAATAGGAAGTGGGTTCACTTTGGAATTGGATTTCTCACTCTTTTTCTCATGTTGCTATTGATGGTAGCAAGCTTTTCTTCATTGTTGAAGAAGAAGAAGAAGAAGAAGAAGAAGAAGAAAATTATGATAAGAATAAAAAGAATTATCTTATCATATAGCAACCATAGTTAGGTGTAGAGAATTAACTAAGGTTACGTTTAATGGTTAAGTTAAAGCTAAGAGACAAAATGGTGAAAGCTTCAAAGCTTCATGAAGTTTCATGAAAGAAACAAAAACACTAGCCACCATTTTATTCTTGCCCAAAAATGAATTAATAAAAATAAATAGATAATCAAATCAAAACCCTAACCATTAAGATAACCATGGTTTAATCATACACACCCAAATTTGCATGTATCATCAAACATGATACAATCTTGTGCACAAAAGTATATCACATATACAACTTGTGCACTTCAAGTGAGAAAATCGATCTAAAGTGAACAAATACTAGTTAATGCAAAGTAATAAATCTAATATATAATTATACATTAAATCATTAAATCAACACTTGATTTAACGATCCGGTCATATCGCATATGACCGACTAATATCCGATGTATCGACTTATCGAATCAATCCTCGATTCGATAACTAGGTTATATCACATACAACCATTCAATACATTCATCGCGAGAATAGAATACGGTATCACATACACGCATTATTCTCGGTCCCGCACATATCTCATATGCGCTCCTATTTCGTTTCGCTTGAGCCAGGAAACCTCTATGTAGGACTCTAAAGACTCGTCAATACGCCGACAGCAGGTGATGATCATATCAAACACCCACAAGCCGCAAGCGGTCTGCTAAACGTAACGTCCACCCGGGTATTGAGCGATCAGAAGATCGACGAGCAAGCCCGCTCACACTCCTGTGAATCCAACCAGTAACACTTACCGTACAGTCCGGTCTGTTCGTCTGATATGTCGCATATCTCGCCTAGGGGTGGTAAACATCAGACCCCAGTAGCTTGATAAGTCATGCCGACGTAATGTCCATAAAAATCGTGAAACCACTGATAACTCTTACCAGTATATCACTGCAACCCTGGCCAGGGATTTCCTGTTATGGCCAGTCGAGCATAGCGCAACATCAACCCCCAATACCGGGAGAGACGAATCCCCTCCTATCGCTCATTGCCTCCATGTGAATCGGGAGTGTACCCCAAAACCACCTGTTTGCACGACTCAGTAGAGCCGTGGTAGGGTGGAAATCAAAGCACAGTGGGAGACACACAAGACTCTATGACGATCTCAGGTCAACAGACTAAGCTGTACCAGTGTCACCAGAGAACTGCCATCTGGCGTGAGGTATAATACCATCTGGGAGTTCTCGACTAGTCCGTTCAGTGTACCCAGTCTCCACTGAGCACCCGCATACCATCTCTGATGTCAAACACTAATGGATATAGGATCATCCATCGCCCATCACATGGGTCGAGAAAATATACGCTAGTCTACTCTGGAATATCGATGCCCCGTCTCGATATTCCCACGACTAGGAACATTGAAGGATGTACTCATGGACTACCCAGGCCCCACTAGTATGATCTACATCATAGTCCTGGAAGTCGAGTACACATCCTAAGGGCTTTATCAATATGTAACAGAGAGACAGAAAGTATACATGTGATTGAAAAGAATTCTTGATGTGTAGTATGAAAATTGTAAAGAAATCACAATCAAAAATTAATTGACCGCAATCAACTACGGTGTCGTATTGTAGTTAGTATGTGAGTGCGGATCGTCCACAGGGATAGTGTAATCGTTCGTCTTTCGAATTAGATGAGTTGAAACTTTAATGAAAAGAAAACAAACAATTCAAGATTTGTATTTAAAGTTCAAGAAAGAGAAAAACCTAGATCTAAGAAAGCATTAAAAGATAGAATCAAGAATTGATCGTTTGATAATTTTTCCAAACCAAATCTCAAGAATCGAAATGAGGCTCGTAGGAATCGATCGGATCTATAGATATGATGTAATCTTACAATTACGTATTCTTATCCTTCGATGAATTGATACTAGATCGATGATGATCGATGAGAATTAGGGATTTCTTGTGAAACTAGGGTTTCATCTTATCCCTTGTTCTTTCGTCGATACCATTCATATTCTAGCCTCTAGTAAATTCAAGAAACGATCGTAGATCCCTAATTTCGAGCGATCACAATTAAGAAAGCATCGCTACGAAACTAGGTCATCGATTCTTGAACTTGCTAGGGTTTACAAGACTCGTAGGACTTAAAAATCGTATTAAGATTTGTTACATCATCATTCTACAATCGTCTCGACTCCTTCACGAGCGGAGTTTTACTCAAACATCACAACAAGAGCAACAATTACAAATTGAGATCTAATCATGATGCAAGAATTAAAAGAAAGCAAGATTAAAGAATTTCACCTTTTATTTATATCAACAATTCCATTACATTCGCTCAAGAACTACAAGAGGAAGAATTCGATCGTCGACTTGGCTTCGCTCGTCTCCGTGGATCGCGGATCGGCTTGGATCACTTGCCCGATTGAAGATCGGCTCGGCTCCTAAAAGGTTGAAGGCTTCTCGCTTGATTTGGTACTCAAGATCTTGGATTTAGAGTGGAATTAGGGTTAGGGTTTCGCACAAGCTTTGTCACGAAGCTTGTGGAAGAAGATGATGTAGAATTATTCACTAAAGAGTGATTAAAGAACTAATGAAGATTAAAGAACTAATGAACAACCTAACTAAAGAACAACCTCAACCCTTAGATTTAGGATCTATTTATAGATAACTAACCCTAGATCTAGGATTTCAAATTCTAACTTTCCCTCCAAAAGTTTGTTGAAGGAATTCAAATTTCCCTCCAAAAGTTAGTTAGGGGAGAAGCTTCTAGATGTGATTAGTTAGGAGGAGCTTCTAGAAGAGGATTAGTTTAGGAGCTTAATTAGGATTAGCCTTCCTTAATTGTCTTTTTCTGATCTGGTAGTAGCTTCGAGAGAGTTCTGGAATTTAAAGCATCACAATTGACTGTGGGCCCAGAGAAATAAATTCTACACTGAAAATGCAATGCTGACGTGGCAACCTGAGCGCGGAACCGCGGCAGATAAGGGGTTTATGCCGCGGAAGGGCGGCAGCTTTGGAGCTTTGGGACTTGTGCTCTCTCGTGTGGTCTTGTACTCTTGTATTGGGCTTTATTTTATATGATGAATTTAATAATTCCTTCTGAAATGTTACCAGATCTGAAAGTGTGGAGTTGGTGTAATGTTGATCAGCTCTTTTGCTTTTTCTTCCGTATTTTCCTGCACAGACTCAAGAAAAGTGTTGCACAAATACAGAAATGATGCGATGCTATGAAATGCGGTTAATTTCCTTTAAAGTGTCGGTTTAAAAGTCTAATACATGCAATCTCATATTTTGTGATAGATTTGCTAATATGTAGAATATGAATGCCGAACACTTCTAAATGTATGCAAATGTTAAGGAAATTGCCGGCTAAAATATACAATATTTTCGACTGATCAAATACCCCCAAACTTAATTTCGATCGTCTCGAGCGAATGTTTTATTAAAAAGAGAAAGAGAAAATAAAGAAAGAGAAAAACTAACTAGCACACTTTCGTAGGCAACACGATTGCACTGAGCACGTGCAACAAGCCTTTAAACCTCTAGGTGTCCCTAGTAGGAGGAGTGTTGTCTCCTGAGGGTTTTCAGCGGATTGCACCCACAAAATCCAATAATAAAAGGAAGATCATGAATATTACATTTAAAGAAAAGAATCGTAAAAGAAAAACTTTGAAAATTAGGGTTTCCAACTAAGCTAGCTTTTCGGTTGTCATGAGCCCTATCTTAATGGTCATGAAAAGATGTCAGAAATCACGTCCTCCCTCAATAAAACATCGTCTTATTCTTCATTCCTATCTTTCTTCCAAACATCGATCATATAACCCTGCGTGTGTGTAAAGACATCCCTACACCCGGAGAATTCAATTCAAGCTATCATACTCTTGCCCATCAGCCTCAGTATATTTTTTTTTCTATGAGCTCACACACTTTCATGCGACCGTTAATACTTCTTGAGGTACTAGCCGACCGATTACTCATGTGCTTGCTTATTTGGTGTATTTTTCTAATCTTGCACCACCTTAGGTATAGCAGTGACTCCCAGACCAGTTGGCCTTAGGTCACTAGATGAAAAGGCACCCTTGCTATATATTTTTTTTATTTCCCTCGGTGATAACAAAACCAGTGTCCATTTTTCTCACCATTTTTTTTTTCTTCATACTTTTGGCTTTAAGACAAGAGCATTTCAAGGTATCCTCTACTATCCCAGGCTTTAAGACGTGTGTAAGTGCGAATAGCAGGGTAGCAACGTTCAAAATGTTTGGCTTCCAGAATAGAAACTATTTTTCAGACTTATTTTTATCCTCAGATTAGTGACGTCCTTTATCTTACTAACCCTTGGGACAACGGCTCATAACTACTTATTACTAGTTCGTATAAGAAAACTTCTAATTTTCTTAGTTTTCTTAAATTTTTCTAATCTCATGGATGTAATTGTTCACTATCTAAACTTTTATTATCTTATTTATGTACAAAAATATTTTTATAGTTTTGAAAATTTTTTAAATTTTTATAAGTTTTGAAAAAATGTTTTTTGCTTATGCTAATGATATGCAAATGATGCGAAAGTAAGCACAAACCTCCCCCAAACTTGTTTTCAACAGTGTCCTCACTGTTGCCTTCCGCTAAATCTCGAAAAACCTGTAAGCTTGGGAGGAATTTATTAGTGGGGGCAAAATATTTAAGTGAAGATCCTCCCCCAAACTTATTTTTGGCTCAAAATTTTGTAAAAATTTTCTTTTTAGGAGCCCGATTATTCCCCCCCAAACTTGAGTTATGCAATGTTAATCTTTGAAAATCACAAGTCGGGGTCAAAAATCATTGGTCGATGCCAAGCTTTGCAAAGACCGAATGTTAACACCAACCATTCAAAAATTTTATCAATGCAGTGCTCTGGTTGGTGGAAGAAGAAGTGTGGAAAGGTTAAGTGGTGGAATAGAATGTGTGTGCGTCTCATATTGGAGAGACGATGCAGTGAATGTGATGGATTACTCGCATTCTTTTTACAGTTCAAAAGAAGGGGTGGAGGTTCAATTTCAGTGATTGGGAGATGATTCATCTCAACACCCGTGTCATTCAAAAATGCGAGTTCATCAGCGAAGATCTCCTCGAAAGTTCCATTCATACCCCGATGAATAATGTCATCACAAAGTGCGGGGTGATCTTCAGACTCTAAAAGCAGTTCATAATCAGTGTTAATTGTTGACCCGGACATCTCAGTGGAAGAGTCCGTATGTGTATGATACATAGTTGGGTCAAACAATAACATATGAAAAGAGTCTGGATCAATATCAGGAGGATCATCAAATTCGCTGCTGTCGACATCCATTAAGTCGACAGAACAGATCTGAGCAGTAGGTTCGGAGGGTACACTTCCCAACTTGTAAATGTTCAGTTCTATTGACCTATTCCCGAAAGATAGGGTCATAGAACCATTACGACAGTTGATAATAGCATTGGAAGTGGCCAAAAAGGGGCGACCTAAAATCACCGGAATTTGATTCCGTGGGTTCGCTACAGGCTGTGTATCAATTACAATAAAATCTACCGGGAATATAAATTCTCCGATTTTTATTAACACATCCTCCAGTTCACCCCTAGGTTTGGTGATTGATCGGTCAGCCATCTGGAGAGTGCAATTGGTTGGCTTCAACTCTCCGATTCCTAGTTGCTCATAAACCGAATATGGAAGCAAGTTAACACTAGCGCCAAGGTCTAGTAGAGCACGGTTAATGTGTTTTTCCCCAATAGAAACGGAAATAGTAGGATATCCAGGATCCTTACGTTTCCTCGGTAATTGTTGGGGGAAAGCCGTGTCTATTTTTTTTTCCATAAAAATCTTCTTGGGCACTGAATTCTTCCTCTTCCTAGTGCACAAGTTCTTAAGAGTTTTCGCATAGGACGGAACTTGTTGGATGGCATCTAGGAGAGGGATGTTGGTGTTTACTTGCTTAAAAATGTTCATAATCTTCTCCATATGTGGACTTGGTGTGTTAGCCCTTAACCGATTAGGATAAGGTGCTTTAGCAATAAGTGCTGGGTCCATCATAGGAGAAGGAAGTGGGTGTGGAATCGATCCCGGTATAGAAGTGGGGATCGTCCGTGGAGGGGTAAAAGAGGTGGGCTGTAGTGGCGAGCCTTTTAGGAAATGAAGAATAGGCTCGGAAGAAGGTGGTAGGGTAGAAGAAGTATGGTCAGAAGTGTGTGTGTGAGGAAAGGTCTCAGCCGGGGTTCTATTGATTGATTTTTCAGTATCATCAAACTCTTCCCCAACATGATTGTCAAGCACTCTTCCAGATCTCAACGTGATTGCATCCACATCATGTGAATAGCCAGGATTAGGTAAAGGTTGAGCTGGAAGTTTCCCTTTCTCTCGTGCACTCATTTCGGCTTTTAGTTGTGCAATTTGTTCTTCCATCGATTTGATATTATCATTTTGAGATACAATGATCTTTATTACATTCTCGATGGAAGATTGCAAACTTGCCGTCCCTTGGATGGATTGTATCATGAAAGTATCCAAGGTTTGTGCTAGTGCAGAGGTATTATCTGTACCGGTCAATTGCAAAGGACTAGACGGTGCAAAAGTATTGGCCGGATTTTGGAAGTTTTGTGATTGAAAGGGGTGCTGACTCAATTGAAGTGGTGGCTGCTGTTGTGGTGGAGGGACCCCTTGGAAATTGTTTTGGGTTGGAACCGTGTTTTGAAATTGGGATTGGTTCCAAGCAAAGTTAGGATGATTCCTCCAACCCTGATCATATGTGGAGGAAGATGGATCGTTTCTAGGTCTTTGAAATGAGGCATTGGTATGCTCAGGACCTTGAAACGGACATTCCTCCGTCAAGTGAGACGGATCAGAACAACAACCACATACAGTTTTGGAGAGTGATATTTGACTTAGGGCGGCGGCTAAAAATTTATTTTCCATATTCTCGAGTTTCTTATTGATAGCTGCAATGTCAGCTCTAACTCCTATGGAAATATCATTGCCATCCCTAGACGATTGACTCACACCCTCCCACTGTAAAGATTTTTCAGCGAAATCTTCTAGGAATTTCCAGGCTTCCCCATCATCTTTGGTCATAAAATTGCCTTGACATATTGATTCAAGGGTCTGTCTTGTGTAAGGAGTAATGCCCTCATAAATGATTCGGCAAAGATCCCATCTCGGGATGCCGTGATGTGGACATTGGAGTAACAGATCCTTGAAACGTTCAAGACATTTTGAAAATGTTTCATTTGGAAGCTGAGTGAATTGATAGATTTCGCTACGGACTCGAGCTGTCTTTTGATGTGGGTAGAATTTCTTAAGGAATGCTTTGACGAATTCGTCCCAATTTGAAATGGAATGTGCGGTAGTGTTATATAGCCACTTCTCGGCTAAATAGCACAAAGTGAATGGGAGAAGACGTAGACGGAAAGCATCCACAGAAAGCTGTGAAGTACCCATCATTGCGCATACATTTTCAAATTTCGTGATAAACACGTATGCGTCTTCAGACTCGAGACCGTGAAATTTTGGTAGAAGGCTGATGTATTGGGGTTTTATTTGAAAATTTTCCCCGTTGGCTGGTGGAATGGAAAGACAACTGGAAAGTGGGCCTCGTGTAGGATAACATCTCTCTTGGAGAGAGATGCGAGGTGGAATCTGCGCACCAACGGACGGCGGCAGAGTAGTGGAAAAGAAGTTCGATGGATGTGGATCCATCGATGTGGGTGTGGTGGTGGGTAAAGAAAAGGTAAATGTAGAAATACCGACTTTGGGTCGATGAGGGAAACGCGGACTTAACGGGCACTAGAAACCCGTGTCCAGCCTATCTTGCACTAAAAAGGGTTAGTACAAGTGGCAGCGTGAATTTATAATTAGGGGAAATGATGAATGCGGTGTTTGTTTTGAAAAGATACGGATTTTTGAAAATATGATGCAACACAACAAATGCAACAAGCAAAACCCTAGAATCTAGTGGTCACCTAGGTCCGGCTCTAGACCGCTCCTAACTGCCAAAAGACAAGTCGCAGGATAAATCCTCCACTGCCTCTTTGTTCCCCTGTGGCCGGATAAGTGCCAGGTAAGTGGGAAGGAACCACCACTACAGTGGGCCTAATTAATAACCACTAGCCTTAGACACACTCGCCTTAGGCACCACAAGAAAACTCGGATAAGCAATGAATTACCCACGGCCTTCTCTTGTTCTAATTGAGCGCGACGGTCCTTAGAGTCATCTCTAGATTTCTTTTATTTAATGAGGGTCAATGCGGATGCAAGTTTTGCGATTTTCGGGGCCTAGGAAGGGTAATGAAATCCCCACCTAATTTGGATTTGGTCGTGCCCCTTAATTTCCGTATTAATATGCAAACAACCAAGAATCAAAAACACGCACAAATTTTATTTTGCTTTTGCGCGCAGCGATTTATTTGCAAAGAAACCTGCAGTAAAATTGTTATTGGAGCAGACAGAGGAGGAGATAAGAAAGATAGAGACTCACAGAGCAAAATTTTCACAGAGAGAAGTTAGGTTAGCCGCGGATCCGCCGCGTTTGAGGGGTATATGCCGCGGATGAGCGGTCCTTTTAGGGGATAACTGCACAATCTTTTCTGCACAAGCTCCTGTTCACATACAAAGCTCTCTGGAATGCTCAGAAAAGTTTTATCCAAGCTCCAATGATTCCAGATTTCCTCGCAATCAAACCACAAAACACGTATTAGGGTTTGTACTAGTTTAGATCTAAAAATTATGATGGAATAAAATGTTCAACTCAAATTTCAAAATACGAACTATTAGCGCACTATCCCCGGCAACGGCGCCATTTGATTTAATAGAATTCTTGATGTGTAGTATGAAAATTGTAAAGAAATCACAATCAAAAATTAATTGACCGCAATCAACTACGGTGTCGGATTGTAGTTAGTATGTGAGTGCGGATCATCCACAGGGATAGTGTAATCGTTCGTCTTTCGAATTAGATGAGTTGAAACTTTAATGAAAAGAAAACAAACAATTCAAGATTTGTATTTAAAGTTCAAGAAAGAGAAAAACCTAGATCTAAGAAAGCATTAAAAGATAGAATCAAGAATTGATCGTTTGATAATTTTTCCAAACCAAATCTCAAGAATCGAAATGAGGCTCGTAGGAATCGATCGGATCTATAGATGTGATGTAATCTTACAATTACGTATTCTTATCCTTCGATGAATTGATACTAGATCGATGATGATCGATGAGAATTAGGGATTTCTTGTGAAACTAGGGTTTCATCTTATCCCTTGTTCTTTCGTCGATACCATTCATATTCTAGCCTCTAGTAAATTCAAGAAACGATCGTAGATCCCTAATTTCGAGCGATCACAATCAAGAAAGCATCGCTACGAAACTAGGTCATCGATTCTTGAACTTGCTAGGGTTTACAAGACTCGTAGGACTTAAAAATCGTATTAAGATTTGTTACATCATCATTCTACAATCGTCTCGACTCCTTCACGAGCGGAGTTTTACTCAAACATCACAACAAGAGCAACAATTACAAATTGAGATCTAATCATGATGCAAGAATTAAAAGAAAGCAAGATTAAAGAATTTCACCTTTTATTTATATCAACAATTCCATTACATTCGCTCAAGAACTACAAGAGGAAGAATTCGATCGTCGACTTGGCTTCGCTCGTCTCCGTGGATCGCGGATCGGCTTGGATCAGTTGCCCGATTGAAGATCGGCTCGGCTCCTAAAAGGTTGAAGGCTTCTCGCTTGATTTGGTACTCAAGATCTTGGATTTAGAGTGGAATTAGGGTTAGGGTTTCGCACAAGCTTTGTCACGAAGCTTGTGGAAGAAGATGATGTAGAATTATTCACTAAAGAGTGATTAAAGAACTAATGAAGATTAAAGAACTAATGAACAACCTAACTAAAGAACAACCTCAACCCTTAGATTTAGGATCTATTTATAGATAACTAACCCTAGATCTAGGATTTCAAATTCTAACTTTCCCTCCAAAAGTTTGTTGAAGGAATTCAAATTTCCCTCCAAAAGTTAGTTAGGGGAGAAGCTTCTAGATGTGATTAGTTAGGAGGAGCTTCTAGAAGAGGATTAGTTTAGGAGCTTAATTAGGATTAGCCTTCCTTAATTGTCTTTTTCTGATCTGGTAGTAGCTTCGAGAGAGTTCTGGAATTTAAAGCATCACAATTGACTGTGGGCCCAGAGAAATAAATTCTACACTGAAAATGCAATGCTGACGTGGCAACCTGAGCGCGGAACCGCGGCAGATAAGGGGTTTATGCCGCGGAAGGGCGGCAGCTTTGGAGCTTTGAGACTTGTGCTCTCTCGTGTGGTCTTGTACTCTTGTATTGGGCTTTATTTTATATGATGAATTTAATAATTCCCTCTGAAATGTTACCAGATCTGAAAGTGTGGAGTTGGTGTAATGTTGATCAGCTCTTTTGCTTTTTCTTCCGTATTTTCCTGCACAGACTCAAGACAAGTGTTGCACAAATACAGAAATGATGCGATGCCATGAAATGCGGTTAATTTCCTTTAAAGTGTCGGTTTAAAAGTCTAATACATGCAATCTCATATTTTGTGATAGATTTGCTAATATGTAGAATATGAATGCCGAACACTTCTAAATGTATGCAAATGTTAAGGAAATTGCTGGCTAAAATATACAATATTTTCGACTGATCAACATGTTAAGATAAAGAGCAACCAGATACCGTACTATCATGTTGAGCAAGAAAGTCCTACCTATATATGTCCCAGCATCCATTACAATATACATCCAATGCACAGTAATGGCCTCTAGGGCATACATATAACTAACATACTGTTGTTCCAGAGTATGAGACCCGGCAGAAGGATGAGTATAACGTCGTTCTAAACTAGCTTTAGAAGTGTACGTGTATATGACTTTGCCAAAGGGTTGTCGTAGTCAGTGGGAGCAGCGGAAGTATAATGGACAAGTAGCTTATGTCTATTTATAGACTAAAGCAGATATAGCGGAGATAGATCATCTATTTCTGAAGTGACAGTCATAGGTTTGACTTCATCAGAATAGGGGATGGATCTGTTAAGAAGGTAGTCGTGTGTGATGTCCTGGTATTTGGATGACATACACAGAGTAGGAAGTGAAATTCCTATACTACGATCGGTTATACTTTGGTTGTCATACAGTGGTTTCTCCACATAGGATATAGATATAATATCAGATATTCTGGTAACTAGATCTATGGTTTTAGATCTAGATTTGGGGAGTTTCCCAATCTGGGTACTTAGACAGCATTCTACAGGTGTTTTAGAATGGACGACTCCTAGCACGGTAGTGTACCTGCACGTGATGGAGTCACCCTCTCTAAAAGTGTCTTACAGACTAAAGGGGAGAGAGATGTGCATGATTGACATATCACTTGCTTAGGCAATTGAGTCAATCATGAGATGTCAAGTACCATACCAGATGTTGTTTTTGCACTAGATGCAATAAGTTGATATTAATCCTGTCTTAGAGAAACGTTCGGAAGCAGTCTTAGAACATAAGTGCATGTTCTAGGGATATGATAACAACAGCCTCTTTTAAAAGACGGTTATCATTCCAGGCTTCCAAGGTGACCCGGATGACAGAATGACTATCAGAGTTATAGTTTTCCTCTGACGAGGGGGCAGTTGTTTGGACAGGAGGTCCAACCGGATACTAAGGGAGGCATGGCGCATGATACTGATTAAGTTCAGTTGACGATACAGTCTAAGAAGTTTGGATTTGGAGTTCATTTATGAAATAGGTCCCATCAGATATCCAGACATATTCTAAGACAGGTATTGTTCATTTCGGAAGATGGCTTTCTCCGCGAACTTGAGATAAAGAGAGACATAGAATGAAACATCAGGGCGGATCCACTCACTGAGGCTATTCCTTGAACGCAATAGTTTCGCAAACGGGCTTTGTGAAACTGATTAGTAGAGGAGTTGGGTGTTCGGTATCACACGGGCTGTGAGTATGCGACATCGCAATAATTAGCCTTGAGTGCAAGTGGGAGATTGTTGGATATAGTGCCCTCAGAGTCAATTATTGGATCACAGGCACGTAATTGCAATGATTGAGGGAGGACCTATGCCGGTAGGACAGTCTTACTCAAGATGATAGTATGCTATCTGGTTTATCTTTATCATCGTGTACATGCTTTAGGTGACCTTACAGATCACTATTACACATTGATAGAGCCCTTAGGATTTTGCCTGACGGCCAGCAGTATGATGGCGATCATATACATAGAAGCTGGGGTCTATAAGCACATCCTTAAAAGGTCCCTAGTCGAGAGAGTTTCGAGACAGGACATCGACACTCTATTAGTAGACTAGTGTATATAGTCGAGACCCTGACGAGGGGCGGTGGCCGGTCTCACAAGCCATTGGTGTCAGTTGGTTCACCTAAGATGTATACAGGTGTTCATTGGGTTATAAGTACACCGGACAAGACTTGCCAGGAACACGCTAGTTGGTATTATACCTGACGTCAGATAGCAGTTCCCTGGTGACATGTGTACAGGTTAGTTCATCGACCTGAGATCGTCATTTGTCTCGTGTGAGTTCCCACTGTGCTTTGATTACTACCCTACCACGGCTCAAAGGAGTCGTGCAAACAGGTTTTAGTTGGGTACAGTCCCGAGCTACATAGAGGCAGTGGGTGGATTGTTGGAGATAGTGCCCTCAGAGTCAATTATTAGGTCACAGGTACGTGATTGTAATGATTGAGGGAGGACCTATCCCGGTAGGACAGTCTTACTCGAGATGATAGTATGCTATCTGGTTCACCTTTATCATCGTGTACTGCTTTAGGTGACCTGACACGTCGCTATTACACGTTGATAGAGCCCCTAGGATTCTTGCTTGACCACCAGCAGTATGAGGGCGATCATATAAGTGGGAGCTGGGGTCTATAAGCTTATCCTTTAAAAGTCCCTAGTCGTGGGAGTTTCGAGACTGGGCATCGATACTCCATTAGTAGACTAGTGTATACAGTCGAGACCCCGACGAGGGGCGGTGGCCGGTCTCACAAGCCACTGGTGTCAGTTGGATCACCTAAGATGTATACAGGTGCTCATTGGGTTATGAGTACACCGGACAGGACTCGCCGGGAACATGCTAGTTGGTCATATACCAGACGTCAGATGGCAGTTCCCTGGTGACATGTGTGCAGGTTAGTTCATCGACCTGGGATCGTCATTTATCTCGTGTGAGTTCCCACTGTACTTTGATTACTACCCTACCACGGCTCAAAGGAGTCGTGCAAACAGGTTTTAGTTGGGTACAGTCCCGAGCTACATAGAGGCAGTGAGCGTATCTTCAGGGGTTCGTCTCTCCCGGTATTGGGGGTGAGGTCGTGCTGTGTCTAGGAGAGCCATTACACAAAGTCCTTGGCCAAGGCAAGGAGATTTGCTGGTAGGTATTCCAGTAGTATCTCAGGGTGTTCTGGGCTACACTCCGACACGACTTGTACCGCTTTTGGGGGTCTGACTTTTACCAACCCCCTAGGCCCGCCATGCGATACTCATAGACGAACGGACCGGACTGTACGGATATTGTCACTGACAGGCTCAGTAGGGTTGTCTGGCTGAGTTCACTCACAGACGTCCCTTTTAGTCAATACGTGGTAGCCCGTTACGTATTGGCTTATACCTCTGACGTGCTAGTGGTTAAATCCACAACCGAGGTGTTGACGAGTCTTTAGAGTCCCCCACATTCAGTTACTCAGCTTTCGGGCGAAAGGTTGTAGAGGCCGTATGGAGATATGGCAAGGTCCGATCAGATACGTGCGGTATTGCACGGATCAGGATCGGACAGTTTGTACTATAGGCCGTATGGTTATATGGCAGGGTTCGATCAGATACGTGCGGTATTGCACGGATCAGGATCGAACAGATATTACTAGCCGGCTTTGGTTTAAGCCGGATCCTAGTATAGTACAGTGTAGATTTTGTCTCATTGCTTTTGTATTTCGGTCGAAATACAGATGCGGGTGTGTATGCACAGTATCGGGGTTTTCCTGTAATTTATTACGGGATCAGTTTTCTGGAGTTGCCAGTTTGCTTTCCGTTTCGGCCAATTTCCTTTGTTCCGTTCATTGGCCGAAGTGTGGTGGAGGAGGGTTTATTTGCATTGTTGCAAATAGGCATTAGTGGAGGGGGTTCTTTGCATATATTTATATCATGATGGTTTCATGATGGAGCCCATCTTTTGACTTCTAGCTTTATGATGATGGCTTGACCATTGTAGGTTATGATTGGCTTTTGGAGTGTTGGGTTTTGTTCTCTCATCATCTCTTTTCATCATTACTTCCACCCACCCCCTTGACTTTTCTCTTTCTCTCTCCAATCACACTTGAGAAGGGGTGGGCCGGCCATTCCTATGGAGGGGAATGGAATGGGGTTCATTTTGAGGTGTGGTATTTTTGCTTCTCATGTTTGCTAGAAAAGTCCTCTAGCTCATTTCCAAAAGTTGTTCTCTTTTCTTCCACCAATGGCAATTCCACAATCCCCAAAAGTGAGACATGGTTCTTCACACATTCTACAGCAAATCTTGGGCACGTCGAGTAGCCGGCTTCGTGCCCGAGTTGCCTCGGCATTGAGGTGGGAGCCCGTAAAAGAAGTAGGCGATGTGGTGCACTTCCGGCGATGAGGAGGAGACGGGACATTCCGCAGGAGATCGGGACGATGATGAGAAGACCGGAGGACTTGGATCGTCGGTATATCTCTCTTCCCTTTCTTGTTGGTAGCTAGGACTAATTAATGGTTCGATCCGGGTAGTAGTGCGCGGCGGTTTGCCAGTTTAAGAAAATTTAAAGTTTATCACCGCTTCCGCATCTGGCCGTCGGATTGACGGCCGGGGCGCCGCCGTGCACTTACAGTGGTATCAGAGCCGCGCCATTAACTTAGTCTAGCTTGGTGTAGTGTGTTTTTTTGTTTCGATCGATCGAATGTTCCAAAACTACATTTTTGTTAGCATCAGTTTTCTGTTGGAAATTTTTGGTGTCGAAAAATTTTTCAGGTTGTAAAATATTGATGTACTGGAAAATATAAGAACTCTGTAAAATTTCGATGAAGTGAATCCACAGTGGGAGCGCGGAACCGCCGCATGTACCCCCATTCCGCCGCTCTTCCGCCGCACACTGTGGAGATCACTTCACCAATTTTTTTCAGAGGCTTTCTGGGCTTAAAATATGGGTTTTGGAATATTAAAATTGGGCCCAGGTTTTCTGTGAGTGCTACAGTTTTGATTGGGGGCCCACTTGTTAATTTTTTGATCGATCGGATATTTTAAACACATTTTTCACAGTATTTACATTATATCTGCGACCGTGAATGTCACTTGATCGGTAAATCCGGTCTAACTGCTATAGCCCGGTTAGACGGATTTGCGAACGTGACTTTCACGTTGATGTTTTGTTTTTGCTGTGATGTTGCGGATCGGTTGTGGGGGATAGCCTGGATGCAATGCTAGTACAGTTTTGTTGTATTATGTACATTTGATATTGCGGGGCGAGCGTCCGACATGTGGACTGCCGTCACTGCCTGTTTGTATTATTATTTTGGGGCACGGCCAGGTTGCGGTCGATGTACCCGTTGTATGTATATTTTACTTTCTGTACTAGGATTGCCCCGCGGAGGGGTGCACGGATAGCCGGGTTCTGGAGGGCAACAAGCCCGCATCTCATGGCATTGAGACGGAGGGGGCTTCACTCTAGGATTGGCGGGCTATTCGCCGCACTCGTAGGGGGTACAGGTTGACCCAGGAGGGGTGCCCAAGTTACCGGATTCCGTGAAGTGCTGGGTGGTCCATTCACGGTGCTGAAGGGGGCTGCCTCACTTCAGGTTTTAGCGGGTGACTTGCCGCGCCCGTAGGGGTCTAGGATTTTATTGCACAGGCTATCCACACGACCAGGGGAACGTCGGGTTTCAGCAGTGGCTCTGTGAAACCCGAGGTTCCCAGATATCTGTATTGTTCTGTGTTGCTGTACATTTCTGTGATGTTGCATTTTATTCACGCCTTGAGCGAAATATAATATATTGGTATATATATTAGTAGATGTTGTATATGTTTTACATCCGCGCTAGTCCAGTCCCCGCTCTGTCGTTAGTTAGCTAACCTAACGGGTAATGACGGGACCCAGTGGCGAATGCGGATGGCATATACGTACATCAGTATATTTTCGTTCTTTTTGGTGTGATCAATTGATGGGACTGCATTGATTCGGATCAATGCAAGTTAAAAACAAACCTAATCTGATGTTGTTGGAACATTTTTCAAAAAGCTGTTATTGCAAGGACGTTCACTTTTGTTTTGCATCGTGATATTCAGTTGGAATATCCTGCTCCTCAGTCGACGAGGCAAGGGCCGAGATCCCTTCACCGGGAGTGACCCCTTGGACAAAAGTTTGCGTCAGGGAATTAACTTCACTATAGCCGATTACTTTTGCTTTGCATCGCGGTATTCATTTGGAATATCCTGCACCCCATACTACAGGGAAAAAGCCGAGATCCCTTCACCGGGAGTGACCTCTTTAGCAACGGTTTTCATCACTATATTTTCTAAAAAGCTATCCGTTCCTTCGACGATATCAAGTTCTTTACGTTAAAGGTTTTCGCCAGAAACCATTCGTAGCCCTCCGTCGTTTCATATGGGTAGTCAATAGTATTCAAGCTGTGTTTGTTGGCCAAAGTCAAGGCACAGTGTTTGGTAGCTGCTGGTTATTCATATGCAGCATAGATAGATGCGTTGGTTTGGAACAGTCGTATAGCCTTGTTGGCCAAAGTCAAGGGCTTGTGCGGGTGGATTCGAATCAACCTGGAGAATGACGGGTAGAACTTGACATGTGACTTATGATTTGTTGGCCAAAGTCAAGGTCATAAGAGCATGGGGCAGAAATCACATCGGGAGTTTCAAAAGAACTGAAACTTGCCAGATATGCGCATACCTTCTGGAGTGTGATAGCGTGAGCGGATTCCGTCACGTTATCATGCAAAGATAGTTGGATCCCGATTCCCACTGATGAGTTAGTTTACTCCTCGGGTAACCCCGACTAATTCTTCTTTCAGGTTTGGAGGAGAATTTGAGGTACAGTGGGAGGTTTCCAGATTAGATAAATTGGTGACCATTCTGATCTAGGTTAGAGTGCACGCTGAGTGTTTTCTTTTCTCTCTCTCTTTGGCAGCGACCATTGACCCGACCCTAAGACTTTGACTCAGTGACCAAGTTGACCGAACCTTCTTAAACACCGGCTTTTGGATTGTCAGAGTTGCAAACCTCATTGCCACTCCTACTTTTACCCTTTTCTCCAGGACACCCCGTTTTACTTCGAACGTCCACTTCCATTGGACAAAACCATCGTATGGTTAGATACGAACTCGAAAGAATTTATTCGAGGATGGTTTCCGGTTCTGGAGAAAACGGATAGGATTATTCAGTTGTCTTTTCCTTTTACCCTCTCTCAGGTTACGAGTACTCCTTGGTTTAGGGGTAGTACACCTATTACGCAAATTGGATTGTCTTCTTCCAAACCTTAGGCTGGTGCCGACCGGTAGGGAATGAAGAAAACCAATTAGCATAACGATGGTGTGCAGAAGGTATTAAGTTCAGACAAAGCAAGGGATTAGTAAGAGGGCAAAGTAAATTGCAACAGATATTCACGACCAAACCAAATATTTCGTTACCACTCCCACATCACCTTTGTATTTCTCCAGGACACTCCGTATCACTACGAAGATCCACAGTTTATTTGGATACTCCATCGTATGGTTATATACGAACTCGAATGGAACTGGTTCCAGTTCGGGGATGGATTCTGGTTCAGGAGAAATAGGAATAAGGTTTATTCGGTTGTCTTTTATCTTCACCCTCTCTCATTGCGAGTGTTCCTAGGATTGGGACAGTACACCCATTATGCTTATTGGATAGTCTTCTTCCAAACCATAGGCTGGTGCCGAACGGTAGGGAAGGAAGAAAACCATTTGGCCTAAAAGGGTGTGCAGAAGGTAAAGACTAAAGACATATGAAGGGATTTGGAGAGGTGGCAAAGAACTATACGGTTACAGTCGTGAATCTGGAAGAGGCATTACTAGGAATACCAGAATACCCCATCGGAACATTTCAATGTTTCAGTTTCACTGTGTAATGTTAAAGGAAAACTGATTTCCCGATTAGATACTTACTCTAGGGTATGTATTTACCAGGTACGATTCTCACATCTGTATGGTTTTACAAATGATGAGTGGGAGTAAGTTATTGGGAATTGGGTGATTATCCTCATTATATCGGGATTCGTTGTAATCAGTGATATTTGAGGAAATCACCTGGGCTGTTTGCCGGTCGGCAAATATTTGGTTTTGAATATCCGCTGTTATGCACCAATTTCAAATTGATATATCTGTACGTCTATTTTCATAGAGTGAGATATACCTTTCTGAAATTATGTCTACGACATTTACCTATATCAGTGGATGGTTAGGTAAGGAGCATTAAACAGCGGTGTAATTCTTCTTAACCATAAGTACAGTTTTCAACCTACGACACACAGTGAATGAGTTATCAGACTCAAGGGACTTATACAAAGGATTGTATGTTGTCCAGGGTCCATCAGGACAGAGGGCTTGGTCCTCGTACTATATTCGGTTTACTTATGACTTCTCTAGTTTTTAGACAGGTGTTTCTCGGAAACACAGGGTCCAAATTTTGAGAAGTTATAGGTATTTGAATAGAGTAGAGAACCAGGTATAGCAAGTATCGGGATTCTTCAAAGAGATCGAAGATGTAGATACTTGTGTATGGTATTCAGTTGATAGTAATGATAAAGAGATCTTGCTTCTCTTTCAGGTTACTCATAATTGGAAGTATTCCTAAGTTGAGTAACGCTGATCGGCCTCCTTCCATTTAGTTGACATGCGCTGGGGACAGCTGCATGATTTGAATCTGGTTCAATTAAATCAGTGCCTCTGTTTCTATATTGGATTTAGAACAATTCATATCTTAACGATGTTAAGGTACGGGGAGTTGTCCGGTTTATGATTAAAACCAGACACTGGACAACTCAAGGCACGTTTCTGTAATGGCTGTTTGTGGGTTGACCCAGGCTATGACGAGGGTTGACTTTCTACCATCTGGATGAACAATAGCGATATTGTTCTAGACTCGCCACAGTTTTATTAAAGATGGATTTTTTTTCAGAAAACAGTAGTGGGAGTATGGTAGAACTGGAAGTGATTCCAGAACCACAAACGATTACTGAAGATTTGATAAGGAACCTAAAGATTCAATCTGGATTGACATTCCATTGGCCACTCCGCAAATAAGGTGGGTAACTTCAGGCACCCGAGAGGCACTACGGTAGCTTCAAGGACGGTGACAGGGAAGTTCTTGTTTACCCACAATTGCCATTGCTGTTGTTCCAAGTTACGAGACCCGGCGGGAGGATGAGTATAGCGTCGTTCTAAACCAGTTTTAGAAGTGTACGTCTATATGACTCTGCCAGAGGGTTGTCATAGTCAGTGGGAGCAGCGGAAGCATTGGTGGACAGGTTGCTTATGTCTATTTATAGACTAGAGCAGATGTAGCGGAGATAGATAATCTATTTCTGACGTGACAGTCATGGGTTTGACTTCATCAGAATAGGGGATGGATCTGTTGAGAAGGTAGTAGGGTGTGATATCCTGGTATTTGGATGATATACACAGAGTAGGAAAAGAAACTCCTACACTACGATCGGTTATACTTTGGTCGTCACACAGTTGTTTCTCCACAAAGGAAATGGATTTTATATCAGACATACTGGTTACTAGATCTATGGTCTTAGATCTAGATTTGGGTGGTTTCCCAATCAGGGTACTTGACGGCATTCTAAGAGTATTTAGGATGGACGACTCCTGGCACGGTAGTGTACCTGCAGGTAATGGAGTCACCCTCTCCAAAGGTGTCTTACAGACTAAAGGGGAGAGGGACGGGCATGATTGGCAGATCACTTGCTCAGGCAATTGAGTCAATCGTGAGATGTCAAGTACCACACCAGATGTTGTTCTTGCACTAGATGCAATAAGTTGACATTAATCCAATCCTGGAGAAACAGTCGGAAGCAGTTTTAGAACATAAGTGGATGTTCTAGGGAGATGATAACGACAGCCTCATTCAGGAGACAGTTATCATTCCAGGCTTCCAAGGTGACATGGACGACAAGGAGGTTGTCAGAGTTATAGTTTTTCCTTCTGATGAGGGGCAGTATTTTGGACAGGTGGTCCAAGGCAATACTGAGGGAGGCATGGCGCGCAGGATACTGATTAAGTTCAGTTGACGATACAGTCTAAGAAGTTTGGATTTGGAGTTCATTTATGAGCTAGGTCCCATCAGACATCCAGACATATTCTGAGACAGGTATTGCTCTTTTCAGGAGATGGCTTTCTCCGCGAACTTGAGATATAGAGAGACATAGAAAGAAACAACTAAGCGGATCCACTCACTGAGGCTATTTCTCGAACGCAATAGTTCCGCAAACGAGCTTTGTGAGACTGACTAGTAGAGGAGTTGGATGTTCGGTATCACACAGGCTGTGAGTATGCGACATCGCAATAATTAGCCTTGAGTGCAAGTGGGAGATTGTTGGAGATAGTGCCCTCAGAGTCAATTATTAGGTCACAGGTATGTGATTGTAATGATTGAGGGAGGACCTATCCCGGTAGGACAGTCTTACTCGAGATGATAGTATGCTATCTGGTTTACCTTTATCATCGTGTACTGCTTTAGGTGACCTGACACGTCGCTATTACACGTTGATAGAGCCCCTAGGATTCTTGCTTGACCACCAGCAGTATGAGGGCGATCATATAAGTGGGAGCTGGGGTCTATAAGCTTATCCTTTAAAAGTCCCTAGTCGTGGGAGTTTCGAGACTGGGCATCGATACTCCATTAGTAGACTAGTGTATACAGTCGAGACCCCGACGAGGGGCGGTGGCCGGTCTCACAAGCCACTGGTGTCAGTTGGATCACCTAAGATGTATACAGGTGCTCATTGGGTTATGAGTACACCGGACAGGACTCGCCGGGAAAATGCTAGTTGGTCATATACCAGACGTCAGATGGCAGTTCCCTGGTGACATGTGTGCAGGTTAGTTCATCGACCTGGGATCGTTATTTGTCTCGTGTGAGTTCCCACTGTACTTTGATTACTACCCTACCACGGCTCAAAGGAGTCGTGCAAACAGGTTTTAGTTGGGTACAGTCCCGAGCCACATGGAGGCAGTGAGCGTATCTTCAGGGGTTCGTCTCTCCCGGTATTGGGGGTGAGGTCGTGCTGTGTCTAGGAGAGCCATTACACAAAGTCCTTGGCCAAGGCAAGGAGATTTACTGGTAGGTATTCCAGTAGTATCTCAGGGTGTTCTGGGCTACACTCCGACACGACTTGTACCGCTTTTGGGGGTCTGACTTTTACCAACCCCCTAGGCCCGCCATGCGATACTCATAGACGAACGGACCGGACTGTACGGATATTGTCACTGACAGGCTCAGTAGGGTTGTCAGGCTGAGTTCACTCACAGACGTCCCTTTTAGTCAATACTTGGTAGCCCGTTACGTATTGGCTTATACCTCTGACGTGCTAGTGGTTAAATCCACAACCGAGGTGTTGATGAGTCTTTAGAGTCCCCCACATTCAGTTACTCAGCTTTCGGGCGAAAGGTTGTAGAGGCCGTATGGAGATATGGCAAGGTCCGATCAGATACGTGCGGTATTGCACGGATCAGGATCGGACAGTTTGTACTATAGGCCGTATGGTTATATGGCAGGGTTCGATCAGATACGTGCGGTATTGCACGGATCAGGATCGAACAGATATTACTAGCCGGTTTTGGTTTAAGCCGGATCCTAGTATAGTACAGTGTAGATTTTGTCTCATTGCATTTGTATTTCGGTCGAAATACAAATGCGGGTGTGTATGCACAGTATCGGGGTTTTCCTGTAATTTATTACGGGATCAGTTTTCTGGAGTTGCCAGTTTGCTTTCCGTTTCGGCCAATTTCCTTTGTTCCGTTCATTGGCCGAAGTGTGGTGGAGGAGGGTTTATTTGCATTGTTGCAAATAGGCATTAGTGGAGGGGGTTCTTTGCATATATTTATATCATGATGGTTTCATGATGGAGCCTATCTTTTGACTTCTAGCTTTATGATGATGGCTTGACCATTGTAGGTTATGATTGGCTTTTGGAGTGTTGGGTTTTGTTCTCTCATCATCTCTTTTCATCATTACTTCCACCCACCCCCTTGACTTTTCTCTTTCTCTCTCCAATCACACTTGAGAAGGGGTGGGCCGGCCATTCCTATGGAGGGGAATGGAATGGGGTTCATTTTGAGGTGTGGTATTTTTGCTTATCATGTTTGCTAGAAAAGTCCTCTAGCTCATTTCCAAAAGTTGTTCTCTTTTCCTCCACCAATGGCAATTCCACAATCCCCAAAAGTGAGACATGGTTCTTCACACATTCTACAGCAAATCTTGGGCACGTCGAGTAGCCGGCTTCGTGCCCGAGTTGCCTCGGCATTGAGGTGGGAACCCGTAAAAGAAGTAGGCGATGTGGTGCACTTCCGGCGACGAGGAGGAGACGGGACATTCCGCAGGAGATCGGGACGATGATGAGAAGACCGGAGGACTTGGATCGTCGGTATATCTCTCTTCCCTTTCTTGTTGGTAGCTAGGACTAATTAATGGTTTGATCCGGGTAGTAGTGCGCGGCGGTTTTCCAGTTTAAGAAAATTTAAAGTTTATCACCGCTTCCGCATCTGGCCGTCGGATTGACGGCCGGGGCGCCGCCGTGCACTTACATGGATCGGCAGGGGTTTCGTCTCTCCCAGTATTGGTGGTGAGATCGCACTGTGTCTAGGAGAGCCATTACACGAAATCCTTGGCCAAGGCAGGAGATTTACCAGTAGGTATTCCAGTAGTATCTCAGGGTGTTCTGGGCTACACTCCAACACGACTTGTACCGCTTTTGGGGGTCTGACTTTTACCAACCCCCTAGGCCTGACATGCGATGCTCATAGACGAACGGACCGGACTGTACGGATATTGTCACTGACAGGCTCAGTAGGGTGTCAGGATGAGTTCGCTCATTGACTTCCCTTTTGGTCAATACCTGGTAGCCCGTTACGTACGGCTAGTACCACTGACGTGCTAGTGGTTAAATCCACAGCCAAAGTATTGACGGGTCTTTAGAGTCCCCCACAGACAGTTTCTCAAGTTTCGGGAGAAACGTTGTGTAGGCCGTATGATATATGGCAGGGTTTGATCATATACATGCAGTAGTGCACGGATCATGATCGGACGGATCATACTAGTGGGCTTTGGTTTAAGCCGGATTCTAGTATTACATTTGTTGGATTACTTTAGTCTCATCGTATTCGCATTCAGTCGGAATGCGGATGCAGGTATGTATATACAGGTGAGGGGTATCCTTGTGATCCGTCACGAGTTTACTTTAAATATTGCCGTAACTTTTTATTGTTGTAAACATTTAGATTAATGTTTACAAATGGAAATTGTGAGCTTAAGTCATCATTTTTTGCATTAAATGAGACATGTACTTCATAGGTGACTCATGGTCTCATTTTTTGTGCAAATGTTACATTGTGTGATTGATTTGTGAGTTGAAATGATAAGGAGAGAGAGAAGGGCAGCCATATGAGAACTAGCTCTTGTATTTTTGGAAATGACTCTCTCATTTTATCACACAACACATAAGAAAAAGAAAGGCTTCTTCTTCTTCTTATTGCTCTAGCTTACAACCTCCATTGATGGCATCATCTCCAAGCTCCATCCATACGCTCTCATGCGTTGAGAATCAATGGATGCTTGAGACAAAGTGATCACACACATTCTCTACTTCACCTTGGGCATGTCGGCTAGCAAACTTCGTGCCCGAGTTGCTTCGGACAAAGCGGGAGCCCGTAAAAAGACTCATTGATGTGGTGCCCTTCCGACGAGAAGACCGGAGATTGGAGATGCTACGAGGAGCTTGGGTTGGTGGCCAAAGACCGTAGGACACGGATCGATCGGTATAGCTTTTCTAACCCTTCTCTTGTTTGCTAGTTACAGGTTAATGGTTCGATCCGGGATTAAGTCTGCGATAGCGCCGGTTTCAAGTTTAGAAAAAGTTTTCGTTTCCACATTTTGGCCTCGGACAGACGGCCGGGGCGCTACCGTAGACTTACAGTATGAAGAAAACAAGCATTGCTTAAAGAATCCTTATCTCTTCATATTTTTTTATTTTCTCTTATGTTATGAATAGGTGGAATTGTGACTCACCATGGTGAATCACAAGTCCATACCATTCCAACATTTAGAAGAAGAGATGAGATGAGAAGAGTGCCACCTCAAGTGTACACACACACACACATGCATACACACACATGCATACACACACATACACTAATATAATTATATGCTACGAATGCATACATCCGTATTCGTATCAAAATATGAATACGATATTCTTATAAAATATGAATACATGTATTTGTATTAAGATACAAATACCCATATTTATGTTAAAACACAAATACACGTATTTATACAAATACTCATATTCGTATAAATACCGTATTCTGTAAAAATACGAATACCGAAAAGAGAGATACTAAAAGAGATATATAATACTAGCTCACATTTTATCAAAATTTAATAATGTGGTTATCTTTCAGACCGGCTAGTATTAACAAAATGTCCGATTAAAAGTATTTGTACAAAAACATATGTTTTAATCGAACCTAAGTACGTATCAAAATACGTGCACTACATCGTTTCGCCTGAGCTAGGAAACTCTCTGTGTGTGACTCTAAAAACTCGACAATATGTTGGCAGTAGGTTTAACCACAAGCATGTCTGCGGTATTAGCTGTAAGTAACGACTACATAGGTATTGAACAAAAGGTAGGTCGACAGGACAACTCGTCTGTATCCCTACCGAGCCTGAAAGTGACAATCAACGCACAGTCCGGTCTGCTCGTCTAAGAGTATCGCATATCGGGTCTAGAGGGTGGATAAAGTTAGAACCCTAATAATGCGATAAGTCATGTCGGTGTGAAGCCTATCACCCACTGAGAAACTACTGATCAAAATCAGTAAATCCCGTCTATTTTCGCTAAGGATTTCTGGTGATGTTCACCCATGCACTGCGCGACATCTACCCCCAATATCGAAAGAGACTAACCCCGACAATCCGCGTACTGTCTCTATGTGGCTCGGGACTATACCCAACTAAAACATGTTTGCACGTCTCAGTAGAGCCGTGGTAGGGTAGTAATCAAAGCAAGTGGGAACTCACACGAGACAAATGATGATCTCAGGTATATAGAGTAACTTATACTCATGTCACCTGAGAACTGCTACGTGACAATAGATATAATACCATCTAGCATGTTCCCGGCGAGTCCTTCCAGTGTAACTCATAACTCAATGAGCACCTGTATATAATCTTTGGTGACTAACTAACACCAATGGCTGCGAGACCGGCCATCTCCCCTCATCGGGGTCAAGAAACGTATATATTAGTCTACTCTGGAATATCGATGCACAGTCTCAATATTCCTATGACTAAGGACATTTAAGGATTTGCTTATGGACTGACCAGTTCTCACAAGTGTGATCTCCATAATAACCTTGATAGTCAAGCAAGATCATATGGGCTCTATCAACATATAATACTGATTTGTAATACCCCATAATACATGTACATGATGATAGAGACGAACCAGATAAGATACTATCATCTCGATTAAGACTGTTCTACCCATATAGGTCCTCCATCAATCATCATAATTGCCTACCTGCGATTACAATAATTGCCTTGAGGGCACTATAGCCAACAGCTAGAAACTTGAATGATGGGACTGCGTTATATACAAGGAAAATAAACATATATGATGTTGTCAAAACTAAATTTTAAAACTACTCGGTTTTCTTCAAAACTAATTGTTTTAAAGCGGTGCCTAAACCATTCCTTTTCAAAGCTACTGAAGTTCCTTCAACGATATCAAGTTCATTATGTTAAAGGTTTTTTCGCCAAAAACCATCTATAGCCCTCCGTCATTTTAGACGGGTAGTGCCTAGTATTCATGCTAGGTATGTTGTCCTTCATCAAGGCATAGTGTATGGTAGCTATATATTACTTTTCTGCAGCATAAAGATGCATTAATTTAGGACAGTCATACAACTATTTTGGTCTTCGTCAAGGGATAGTACGGGTGGGTCAAGATTAGTTAGGACAATGACGGATGGAACTTGACTAGCGACTTATAATATTTTGGCCTTCATCAGGGTCATAAAACATTTGGGGCAAAATCCATATCGGTGATTTCAAATATAAGGAAAACTTGCCAAGTATGTTCATACCTTCTGGAGTGTGGTGATTTTGGTTGGCTTCCATCAAGATTATCACACGAAGATAGTTGGGTCCCGATTCCCACTGTGAGTAGGTATTACTCCCTGGGAGATTTTCACTTCACAAGTAGCTAACCCGTTAGGTGTCTAGAAAGGTGTTAACGGGGTTATGACTTTGTGGAAACGAGGTTATTTAATTAGGTCCATTCAAAAGTACGGGGAGCCTCCCTCGGAGTACCAATACTGGCCTGGCTGAACGGTTAGCAAACTTATAAAATGTATATTGTAAGGAATATATATGCCCTAGATGCCATTATTGTATGATATAGTGGATGCTTGGACATATATATAGCGGACTTTCTTGCTCGATATGATTAGTATGCTATCAGGCTGCTCTTTATCTTAACATGTATACTTGTATTATTATACTGTCTCTCTGATATATGTTGATAAAGCCCTTAGGATGTTTGCTTGACTACCAGGACTATGATGCAGATCATACTACTTAGACTTGTGTAGTCCACAAGCATATCCTTTAACTGTTCATAATTGAGGGAGTGTCGAGACATGGCATCGATATTCCAAAATAGACTAGTATATACGTTTCTTGACCCTGCAGGGGGCGATGGTTGATCCCATAACCATTGGTGTTTGATATCAAAGATTGTACACAGGTGCTCATTAGAGAATGGGTACACCGAATAGGACTCGCCGAGAACTCCTAGCTGGTACTATACCTATCGTCAGAGAGCAGTTCTTTGGTGACACTAGTACAGGTTAGTCTGTAGACCCGAGATCGTCATAGTGTCTTGTGTGATTCCTACCATTTTTTGATTCCCTCCCTATCATAGCTCAAAGGAGTCATGCAAACAGGTGGATTTTGGATAAAGTCCCAAGTCACATGGAGGCAGTGAGCGATAGGAGGGGTTTCATCTCTCCCGGTATTAGGAGTTGATGTTGCACTATGCTCGATTGGCTATTGTTGCGTTACGCCAGCGCCCCAGTCATCAAACCATGGCCAAATGCGGAACAAAATTTTTCTAAACTGACGCTAACGGAACCCGATGCTACGGATCGACCATTAACCCTAAACTAGCAATATGTAAAGGAGTTAGAATGGTTATACCAAATGATCCGTGTCTTTCAGTCTTTAACCTTTACCCTAAGCTCCTAGAGGAATCCTTGATCAAGTTTGATCTCCGGTCTCCCTTCATCAAAGATGATCCACCAGAGAGTCTATGAATCGACCTCCAACCTCATAGCCGAGGTAACTAGGGTACCTAGTTCAATAAGCTAAATAGCCTAGAAGATATAGAATCTAATGATGGATTAGTTTGTCTCTAAACACCCTAGGTTTCTCAACATATGGGACTTTTAGGGTGGAGCTAGAGGAAGAAGAAGTAAGAGGAGGAGAGAGTGTAGCAAGTCAAGAAATGGCTAAGTGTTGTGAGCAAAGGAAAAAACATCAAGTAAAGAAACAACTCACAACCCACATAAAAATCAAGCATGCCACAATAGTGTTTCCATGAGTCAACCCATGAGTCACCAAGTGTGCCATGCTTTATTTAATGCCAAGACACCTCATCCTCCACCTCAAATAACCATTTAAACAAATGGTTATAAAACATAATGAGGTGGCTCTTCATGAAGTAACTTGTAAAGAATTATAAGAATACCCCTCATCTGTATATAAATACCCGCATCCGTATTCCGAAGAATATGAATACAAAGAGACGAAAATAATCCAACAATATAATACTAGGATTCGGCTTAAACCAAAGCCTACTAGTACTATCCGTCCGAATCAAGATACATGCACAAGTGCACGTATATGATCGAACCCTTCCGTAAAACCATATGGCATCTACATCGTTTCTCCCGAAGTAGGGAAACCTCTGTGTGGGACTCTAAAGACTCGTCAATAAGATGGCAGTGGGTTTAACTATAAGCACTGTTAGTGATATATTCCCTAGAGGCCATTATTGTATCATACTGTACTGTATATTACTTAATGGAAGCTTGGGATATACACGGATATAGTAACAGTCTTGCTCAAAATGGTAGTATGCTACCTGGTTTGTTTCTACCTCAATATGTGCATGTGTTTTCTTTAGCATATCGCTTATACATATTGGTAGAGGCCTTAGGATCTTTGCTTGATTACCAGAGTTGTAATGGCAGTCACACTAGTAGGGGATGGGTAGTCTATAAGCACATCCTATACATGTCCCTAGTTGTAGGATTATCGAGACGGGGCATCGATACTCCATAGTAGACTAGTGTATACGCTTCGCATCCCAGCAGGGGAGATGGTTTGTCCCACAACCATTAGTACGTCGTACTGGAGTTAGTATGCAAGTGCTCATTAGGTTATGAGTATACTGGACAGTACTCGTCGGAAACTGTTAGTGGGTATTATACCTGTCGTCGGGCAGCAGTTCCCAGGTGACATGAGTACAGCTTAGTCCGTCGACTTGAAACTGCTTCTTCGCCTCAAGTGTGTTCCTACTGTACTTTGATTACTACCCTACCACGGCTCAAAGGAGTCATGCAAATAGGTAGTAGTTGGGTGCAGTCCCGAAGCACTTGTAGGCAGTGGTGGTTAGATAGGATTCGTCTCTCCCGGTATTGGGGTTGATATCGCACTGTGTTCGGAAGGCCATTACACAAAGTTCTTGGCCAAGGAAAGTGAGATTTACTGGTAGGTATACCAGTAGTTTCTCAGGGTGTATTGGGCTACTCTCCGACACGACTTATTGTGCTATTAGAGGTCTGACGATTACCGCTCTTTAGGCCCGATATGCGATACTCTTAGATGAACAGACCATACTGTACAGGGATTGTCACATTCAGGCTCAGTAGGAGTTCGGATGGGTTTTCTCACTGGCCTTCTTATCGACAGATACCTGGGTAGCCGTTACGTGCAGCTAGTACCGCTTGCGGCTTATGGTTAAACCCACTGCCAGTGTAGTGTCGAGTCTTTAGAGTCCCACATAGAGAGTTTCCCTGCACCGGGCAAAAGGTGTAGAGGCCGTATATTTTTACGGTAGGGCTTCGATCACTTATGTGTACTTGTGCACGTATGATGATCGGGCGGATAATACTAATGTGTTTTGGTTTAAGCCGGATCCTAATATTATATTGATGGATCAGTTTCGTCCCATTGTATTCATGTTTGTCGGAACACGGATGCAGGTATGTATATACGGATGAGAGGGGCATAGAAAGGACACCTCATTAGGGTTTTGACCATTGACTTGATTAAAACAATTATAAGGTGGAGGAAAGTATTATTATTTTCGTAAATGATAATTGAGGCATGGCTACTTGGTTTGACCACTTTACTTGGTTTGACTCTTTGACTAGCTATTTCTTGTGAGATATTTTGTGGCACTGGATATTTTGGGTGAGATATTTTCTTTCCATGCTTGTAGTCAAATCAAGTGAGCCATCTTATTTTTGATGATTATCAAAGACCATTTCTCTTTCCTCATGTTAGCTCTCTTCTTCTTCCTCACAACTATAACCCTAAAAGATCTCATGGGTTGAGAATCCTAGGGTTCCAAAAGACAAAGTACTCTATCCTCACACTCTACACCCTCAAGGATTTCTAGTTTAGCGAACTAGAAGCCGTAGTTACCTCGGATTTTAGGTAGGAGCTCGGACTATAGACTCTTGGGTGGATCTTCTTTGAATCGAGGAGGCAGTCAAGGTTGCTACGATCCGTTATGATCCTCAGAGGCGACGACGAGTGGAGGACAGCAATGAAGACCCGAAGAACTTGAATCGTGAGGTATAACTTCGTATCATAATAGTTAAACCTCATGTAGTTTTCTAGCTATGGTTTCTGTTCGATCCTTGATTCTAGTCGGTGTTGCGAAGCCCGCAAAAATCATTTTTTGTAATTTTCGCCTCCCCGCGAACACGTGGGGTGCGCGACATTGACTTACAGTGGTATCAGAGCCTCTCATAAACCCTAGATAGCTTGTAGTGTTGTTAGAATTCCGCCGTTTTTGTCGCACAAAAACTGCCGACAAAAAAATCTTTCAAAAATGATGTTTTGTGTTGTTTGCACACTCCGTGGGATTACGGTTTGAACCGAGAAGCTGCGGGGTGAGGCGTGCGCATCCTGGGGACACCCCGAGGGAACCAATGGGTGGGACCACCCCCCAAGACCACCACAAGCTGGTCTTGGAGGCTGGTGACTCGAGAGCACCACAGTTTGGTGCTCTCGGGTCTTCTTCCCCTTGGGGGCTACCTCGTGGTGGCCCCTGGAGGTGGGTACCCCCTTGAAGCCCCCTGTTCGATAGTTTATCTTGTGTCTTCACCTCCACGAAGATTCGGGCGGGTTTCGAGTTTTTTTCGACTCCCGGATTGGCTCAAAATGATCGTTTTTGGAAATATAGCTCACTGGATTTTCATGTCTTGGAAAATTGGTTAAGTTTGCCAATTGCACGCGGAATTCTAATATCGTAGTTACTTTACAAGATTTGTGATGTATATATGTGTTTGGAAATATCGACTAATTGTTATACGTCGATTAGTCGGGGTTGCACATATCTGTGATGTTGTTATGGTGGTTTGTGTATATGAACTTGTTGGATCGTCGTGGATGGATAACCGGGGACGTGAGATGAGGGTTTTTCATTCTTTCATTCAATGTAAAATTTGTAAAGTGATGTAATATTATTTTTGCGGGGCACATCCGGGTTGAGGTTGTAGCCAACGTTGTATTATTTCTTTTACTGTTTTTGCTCCTAGGATAGACCCAAGGTGGGGTGCACAAACTACCGGGTATTTTGAAGTGTCGAGTGGCCTATTCACTTTGTTGAGGGAGGTTGCTTCACTTTGGGTATTTGACGGGTAGTTTGCCACACCCGTAGGGATCTAAGGTGGGGTTTGGCTTATTCATCACGACCGTGGAATCCGTCTTTCGTTACAGGCTCAAACAAAACGCGAAATTCCTAGTATATCCAATGTGTTCATCTGTGGTCTGGAATGCCTATCATTGCGTCTGACGAATGGATATTATTATATATATATTATATAATAGACGTTGCTTATGTTTTGCATCCTCGCTAGTCCAGCCTCCGCTCTGTCGTTAGTTAAGTAACCTAACGGGTGATGACGGGGTCCCATGGCGACTGCGGATGGCATAAGAGTACGTTGTATTTTCGTTGTTTTCTACAATGGTAGGTTAATTAATGGGACTGCATTAAATTAATGCAAAAGCAAATAAACCAAAGCTGAATCGTTAAAACAAATTTTAAAACCACTCGGTTATTTTAAAACAGGAGACTTTTAAATGCGGAGCTTAAACCACTCCTTTTAAAAGCTATCAGGTTCCTTCGATTATATCAAGTTCACTACGTTCACGGTTTTGTCAAAACCATTCATATCCCTCCATCATTTCATATGAATATTCAATAGTATTCAAGCTATGTTTGTAGGCCTTAGTCAAGGCATAGTGATTGGTAGCAGCTGGGTATTCATATGTTGTATAGATAGATGCGTTGGTTTGGGACAGTTGTACTACTTTATTGGCCTTAGTCAAGGGTATGTACGGGTAGGTTCAAATTAACCTCGACAATGATGGGTAGAACTTGAGATGTGATTTATGATTTGTTGGCCTTAGTCAAGGTCATAAGAGCATGGGGCAAAAATCCACATCGGGAGTTTCTAAAGAAACTGAAACTTGCTAGTGCTGCATACCATTTGGAGTTTGGTAATGTTGGTAGGATTCCTTCAGCATTATCACACAAAAATATTTAGGTCCCGATCCTACTGTGAGTATCCTGTAAGTCCACGTTGCCCACGCCGATGCTTGCGGGGAGGGGAAAAACGGAATAAAAATCGGATTTTTATCATGCTAGGCAACATAGACTAACAAAAGAAGGATCTTTGCTAAACAAAAACTAACTAAAGCTAACTAGAAATTAGCTACATAGATGAAAGGTTATAACTTAGGCTTTATGTCCTTCTCTCCTTGCTCGTTGGAGTGGAAGAAAGAGATCACCTTGTCGCCTTCTTGAGTCGAAGAAGGATCCACCCGAGAGCCTCAACCTTTGGCTTCAACTCCAAGCTAGACGCAACTAAAGTGCTAGAAGTGCTAATCCTAGTACCTTAGATGAGAGTAGAGATTATCAAGAAGAGGTTTTTCTCAAGCTCAAGTGTTTCTCAACACATGAGAGGGGAGAGCTTGAGGGAGAGGAAGAACAAGAGAGAGAAAGTATATGATAGAATGAGAGAATAAAATGAACCATTCTCTCATATATGGGTGAATTATGTAAATTGATAATTAGCAAGATAATTGTCATGGCTTAATCAAGACATGACCATTATCATTTCATTTTTAATGCAAATTGCAAGGATTAAAGAGCATCTTTTATATGAAATGATGATGGTCAAAGTGTCAACCTAGGTCAACAAGTCAAGAATGTCAAATGGTCAACAACCCTAACCATGCACAATTATATTAAACTAATATCAATTAATCATAATACACACATAACCATTAGGGTTAATAAAATGACAATGTTCATTAACCCTAATCAAAGTCCTCTCCCTCTGTCTCAATCAACTGTGCATACGCACCCGTATTCGTAATCCGAGGAACATGAATACAAAGAGATAAAACCAATCCCAAATCATATACTAGGATTTGGCTTAAACCAAAGCCCGCTACTATAAGCTGTCCGGACAGCAAACGTGCACAAGTGCGCGGATGTGAACGAACCCTGTCGCAAAACCATGCGACCTCTACTCATTTTGCCTAAAGGCGAATAGCTCTCTGTGTGGGACTCTAAAGACTCGACACTACGCTGGCAGTGGGTTTAACTACAGACCGCAAGCGGCACTAGCTGTACGTAACGGTCCCCAGGTAGATGCCGATAAGAAGATTGACGAGGTGAACCCATCTGAACTCCTACTGAGCCTGTATGTGACAGTCTCCGTACAGTCCGGTCTGTTCGACTGATACATCGCATGGCGGGCCTAGGGGGCGGTGAACGTCAGTCCCCTAATAGCGGTACAAGTCATGTCGGAGTGTAGCCCAGAACACCCTGAGATAACACTGGAAACCTACCAGTATATCTCGCTTTCCCTGGACAGGGACTACTCGTGTAATGGCTCTCCTAGACACAGCGCGATGTCAACCCCCAATACCGGGAGAAACGAATCCTGTCTAACCGTCACTGCCTCCAAGTGCTTCGGGACTGCACCCAACTACAACCTGTTTGCACGACTCCTTTCAGCCGTGGTAGGATAGTAATCAAAGTACAGTGGGAACACACTCGAGGCGAAGTGACAGTGTCAAGTCAGCGGACTAAGCTGTACTCATGTCACCTGGGAACTGATAACTGACGATAGGTATAATACCAACCAACAGTTCCCGACGAGTCCTGTCCAGTGTACTCGTAACCTAACGAGCACCCGCATACTATCTCAAGTACGACGTACTGACGGCTGTGGGACAGACCGTCTCCCACGCTGGGATGAGAAGCGCATACGCTAGTCTGCTCCGGAGTATCGATGCCCTGTCTCGATAGTCCAACGACTAGGGACCTGTATAAGGATGTGCTTATGGATTACCCAGCCCCTACGAGTGTGAGCGCCATCACAACGCTGGTAATCAAGCAAAGATCCTAAGGGCTCTACTAATATGTATGTAAGCGATATGCTAAAAGAAACACATGCACATATTAAAGCAGAGACAAACCAAGTAGCATACTACCATTTCGAGCAAGATTGTATATACAACTGTGAATATCCCAAGCTTCCATCAAGTAATATACATACTAGTATGATACAGTGATGGCCTCTAGGGCATATACACTAACGATCTCCCACTTGCACTAAGGCCATGTACTGGCGTATCGAAGACCTATCATCTCGATCAGCCGCTCGAACTGAGCTGGGGTAAGGCCTTCGTGAATGGATCTGCAGTGTTATCTTCTGAAGCAACCCTCCGAACCTCGATCTCCTGGCGATCTAAGATCTCCCTGATCAGGTGATACCACCTCAAGATGTGTCTGGATTTCTGATGGGACCTGGGTTCCTTCGCTAAAGCTATAGCCCCGTTGTTGTCGCAATACAGAGGTATTGGATCAACAATGGACGGAACCACCTAAAGTTCTTTCAAGAACTTCCTCATCCAGATAGCTTCTTTTGCGGCATCAGATGCAGCGATGTATTCCGCTTCCATAGTCGAGTCAGCAACGGTTTCCTGTTTGGAGCTCTTCCAACACACCGCCCCTCCATTAAGGGTAAAGACAAAACCCGACATGGACTTGGAATCATCCTTGTCACTTTGGAAGCTGGAGTCAGCAAAGGCCTCAATCTGGAGGTATTTTCCGCCATACACCAAGAACATCTCCTTAGTCCTTCTCAGGTACTTGAGTATGTTCTTTACTGCTATCCAATGTTTCTCCCCAGGGTTTGACTGATACCTGCTTACCACACTCAGTGCATAAGCCACATCTGGTCTGGTACACAACATCGCATACATTATAGAGCCTACCGCAGAAGCGTAGGGTATAATAGACATGTGATCCCTCTCCAAATCAGTCTTGGGAGACATCTCTTTGGAGAAGGTGATCCCATGACAAGCCAGTAGATTACCGCGCTTGGAATCTTCCATACTGAATCTTTTCAGTATGGTGTCGATGTACCTGGACTGTGAAAGTCCTAAAATCCTCTTGGATCTGTCACGGTAGATCCGGATCCCCAGAGTGTATGAGGCATCACCCAGGTCTTTCATGGAGAACCTGTATGACAAGAACCCCTTGACAGATTGTAGCATAGGAATGTCATTTCCTATTAAGAGAATGTCATCCACGTATAAAACGAGGAATACTACAGTTCTCGCTACAAATCTACAATAGATGCATGGTTCATCTGGATTTTTGATAAAGCCAAATTTCTTGACCGTCTCATCAAAACAGATGTTCCAACTCCGCGATGCCTGCTTTAGTCCATAAATGGACTTAAGCAACTTGCACACCTTTCCGCTGCTCCCACTCTGAATGAAACCCTCTGGCTGGTCCATATAGACACACTCCTCTAAATGTCCATTTAGAAAAGCGGTTTTTACGTCCATCTGCCAAATTTCATAATCGTGGAAGGCAGCAATAGCAAGAAGGATCCGAATGGATTTCAGCATAGCTACTAGAGAAAAAGTTTCATCATAGTCCAAACCAGGTCGCTGACGAAAACCCTTTGCAACCAGTCTAGCTTTATAGGTCTCAACCTGTCCATCTACACCAATCTTCCTTTTGAAGATCCACTTGCATCCTACGGGTTTTACCCCATCTGGAGCAATGTCCAACATCCATACTTTATTGGTGTACATGGACTCCATTTCGGTCCGCATTGCATCCAGCCATTTTACCGAGTCGACGCTCTGAATGGCTTGCTGGAAGCTAGTAGGCTCATCACAATCTATGATGCAATCATCTCTATCCCCGTCAATGAGAAAACCGTAGTATCTCTTGGGCGGATGAGACTGCCTACTACTCCTACGGAGTGGTGTGGGAATGTCCTGATCTTTCGAACCCTCTGGTTCTACTAAGCTTTCGGTAATAGTTCGTGGTTCTGGAATTTCTTCCAGTTCTATTACGCTCCCACTTATTTCTTTTTCTATGAACTGGTGTTCTAGAAAGTGGGCATGGCGAGAAACAAAAACCTTTTGTTCCTCTTCGCAATAGAAGAAATATCCCTTGGAGTTCTTTGGATATCCCACAAACTTGCACTGTACTGAGCGTGCCTCGAGCTTGTCCGCATGCTGCTTTTTGACAAAAGCTGGACATCCCCATGTCTTAATGTGATTAAGATAGGGTCTCTTCGCACACCACATCTGATATGGTGTAGTAGGCACAGTCTTAGTAGGAACTCGGTTCAAAAGGTATGCAGCTGATTCTAGCGCAAATCCCCAGAACGATCGCGGCAACTCAGCGTTACTCATCATGGACCGTACCATATCCAATAGGGTTCGGTTCCGTCTCTCCGATACACCGTTTTGTTGCGGAGTGTATGGAGGAGTAAGCAGAGAGAGAATTCCATTCTCTTTTAAGTAACCCAGGAACTCGGCACTCAAGTATTCACCACCTCGATCAGATCTTAGTGCCTTGATACTTTTGCCTGTTTGTTTTTCTACTTCATTCTTATATTCCTGGAATTTTTCAAAAGCCTCGGATTTATGTTTCATTAAGAAAACATAACCGTACCTTGAAAAGTCATCCGTAAAAGTAATGAAGTAAGAATAACCGCTTCGTGCATGCGTAGACATTGGACCGCACACATCGCTGTGTACGAGTCCCAAGAGCTCGCTCGCTCTTACTCCGTGTCCAGTGAACGGAGTCTTTGTCATCTTTCCTTTGAGACAGGATTGACAAGTTGCATACGATTGATATTCGAACGAATCCAAATATCCTTCTGTATGTAACTTAGTCAACCTTCTCTCATTGATGTGACCCAGTCTACAATGCCATAAGAAAGTTTTATTGATTTCTGGAGACTTTCTTTTGTGTGTATTCTGGACATTGAAAATCTGTGGTTGGTTCAATACGTATATACCGTTGTTTAATATACCTGACCCAATCAAAACTTTGATTAAGGTGAATGTTCACTACATTACTTACAAATGCAAATTCATAACCTTCTTTAGATAATAAAGATACAGAAATGATATTACAGGTTGCATTTGGTACAAAATAACAACTACGCAAAACCAAAAAGTGTCCATCTGACAATCCCAGGTGATAGTCCCCCACGGCCTCAGCATCCATGCTAGCTCCGTTTGCAACTCTGAGGGTCATGTCACCTGCTTTCAAAAACCTACGCTTTCTCAACGCCTGCAAAGAATTACAGATATGAGATCCTGATCCGGTATCCAATACCCAGGATGTAGAGTTTATTGATAGACAGTTTTCAATAACATACACACCTGAAGCTGAAGCCGCAACTTGCTTCAGATCCTGGGTTCTGGCCTTCCAAGCCTTGCAATCCTGTTTTCAGTGTCCGCTTTTGTGATAGTAAAAGCATTCTTCCTTCCCCACCAGCTTTCCCGCTACCTTTGTTGCCTTTCTTTTTCCCTTCGTATCCACTTTACTGACACCGCCTCTTGGTTTGGCGGGGGCTTTCTTCTTCTTACCCTTGGCTTTCGCCCTGGACCTAGAAGAGGAAGATCCTCCTACAAACAAAGTGGATGTCTCCCTATCTTTCTGTAGGGTGCCCTCTGCACTCCTCAACATGTTGAGGAGCTCTGAAAGTTCAACTTCCTTTTCCTGTAAGTTGAAGTTCAGAATGAACTGGGCGTAAGTGGAAGGAAGGGACTGAAGAATCAAGTCCGTATAGAGCTCATTCTCCAACGTGGTCCCAAGTTCCGCGAGCTCCTCTATGTAGCCAATCATCTTAAGCACGTGTTCCGCTACCGATGATCTGACGGCCAATCTTGCCGAAAACAACTTCTTCGACACTTCGTATCTGGCGATACGAGACTGCTCTCCATACAGTTCTTTTGTATGAAGAAATATGGACTCTAGGTCCATATTCTCGTGCCTCCTCTGATGTTCGTTGTCCATCGAGGAAAGTACGAGGCATTTGGCCTTCGCGCAATCTATTTCCCAGGTCTTACGGATTTCCCTATCCGCGACACTGGTTTTGAGACCTGGGACAGGGGGAGCTTTGGTGGTAAGGAGATACCCCAACTTGTCGTAAGTGATTGCCATCTTGACATTCCTGAGCCAATCTTTGTAGTTTGGCCCTGTCAGTATGTTTTTATCTAGTAATAACTTAAGTCCGGTCATCTTGAATGGTCGCTGCAATTAGGAGAGAGAAAAGAAACACTTTAGCATGATGCTCTTGCAAGTTTAGAGTGGTTTTTAGTTTGTCTAAACAGGATGGCTCCCACTGTCTCTCGAATCTCTTCTCAAACCGTAAAGAAAGAATTAGTCGGGATCAATCTCACCGTACAATACTTGCTTAACCGTTCAGCCAGGCCAATGTCGGTACTTCGAGGGAGGTTTTCCAACGCTTTCGCGAAGTTCCTTAATTAAGTAACCTCTTTTCCCTATGGGCGTAGCCCCGCTAACACCTTTCTAGACACCTACTAGGTTTATAGTATTGATCGTTAAGTGAGAGTTTTCCCGAGGAGTAGCATATACTCACTATAGGATCGGGATCCAAATATCATCGCGTGATAAAATCGAAGGAATCCTACCAGAATCATCACACTCCAAATGGTATGCAGCGCTAGCAAGTTTCAGTACTTATGAAACTCCCGATGTGGATTTTTGCCCCATACTCTTATGACCTTGACTTTGGCCAAAATATCATAAGTCACATGTCAAGTTCTACCCGTCATTCTCCTGGTTAATTTGGACCCACCCGTACCTACCCTTGACTTTGGCCAAAATGGCAGCACGACTGTCCCAAACCAACGCATCTATCTATGCTGCACATGAATACCCAATAGCTACCAATCACTATGCCTTGACTTTGGCCAAAATACATAGCTTGATATAATCGATGGAACGAGATAGCTTTTAAAAGGAGTGGTTCAAGCTCCGTGTTTAAAGGTTTAGTTTTGAAAAGAACCGAGTGGTTTTCAAGTGTTCCAATCGACTTTTACTTGGTTTATTTTCTTGCATTAGTTCTTTTAATGCGTCCCATCATTTAATCCTACCATTGCAGAAAACAACCAAAATATGACGTACGCTTATGCCATTCGCATTCGCTATGGGGCCCCGTCATCACCCGTTAGGTTACTTAACTAACGACAGAGCGGGGGTTGGGCTAGCGCGGCTGTAAAACATAAGCAACGCCTAAATAGTTATAGTATATAGATATATAGCAATGATAGACATTACAGATCACAGATGAATACATTGGATATACTAGAAATCCGCAATCCGTTCGAGCCTGCAACGAAAAGCGGATTACACGGTCGCGGTGAATAGCCAATACCCCACCCAAGACCCCTACGGGTGCGGCAAACTACCCGCCAAGTACCCGAAGCGAAGCAACCTCCCTCAACACCGTGAGTAGGCCACTCGGCACTTCGAGATACCTGGTAGTTTGTGCACGCCCTCCATGGGTCTATCCTAGGAGCAAAAACAGTAAAAAGAATTATACAATGAAGGCTACAACCCCGACCCGGTTGTGCGGCCAAACAAATAATAATACATCAATTTACATATTACATGAATGAAAGGAAAACAGAAACACTCATCTCACATCCACCCCGGCTATTCACCCACGACAATCCAACGCATTCATATACACATACCATCAACAAACACAGATCACAGATATGTATAACCCCCATTAATCGACGTATAGCGATTAGCGGACGTTCAATACATATAAACATCACAGATATAACCTTTTAGTCAAAGTGTAGTGAAGTTCGATCAAAAATACGGATTTATAGGCTCCAAAAGCAAATTTCTTTTCTGGAAAACCTGGGCACAAATAAACCATCTTAAAAATCCCAAAACCATGTCAGAAGAACACTGCACCAAACTCGATCCAGAGAAGAGTCAAAACGGCGGCGGTTCCGTGGCAATAGGCATGCTTTTGCCGCGGAACCGCCGCGCTTTGAACTGTTCACTTGACCGTATTTGGTGTGCTTCTTCACAAAACCTTGAGACTACTTTTGAAGTATGATTTTTTATTTTTAGAGCGGAAAAATTTCAACAGAAACTTAGGGTTTTGATGTTTTGGTTTTGCGATTTTTCCGATCAAACTTCCATAAACTTTACTACCTAGCTAGTTTATGTTTAGTTAGGCTCTGATACCACTGTAAGTCCACGTTGCCCACCCCGGTGCTTGTGGGGAGGCGGAAAACGGAATAAAAATCGGATTTTTATCATGCTAGGCAACATGGACTAACAAAAGAAGGATTTTTGCTAAACAAAAACTAACTAAAGCTAACTAGAAATTAGCTACATAGAAGAAAGGTTATACCTTGGGCTCTATGTCCTTCTCTCCTTGCTCCTTGGAGTGGAAGAAAGAGATCACCTTGTCGCCTTCTTGAGTCGAAGAAGGATCCACCTGAGAGCCTCAACCTTTGGCTTCAACTCCAAGCTAGATGCAACTAAAGTGCTAGAAGTGCTAATCCTAGTACCTTAGATGAGAGTAGAGATTATCAAGAAGAGGTTTTTCTCAAGCTCAAGTGTTTCTCAACACATGAGAGGGGAGAGCTTGAGGGAGAGGAAGAACAAGAGAGAGAAAGTATATGATAGAATGAGAGAATAAAATGAACCATTATCTCATATATGGGTGAATTATGTAAATTCATAATTAGCAAGATAATTGTCATGGCTTAATCAAGACATGACCATTATCATTTCATTTTTAATGCAAATTGCAAGGATCAAAGAGCATCTTTTATATGAAATGATGATGGTCAAAGTGTCAACCTAGGTCAACAACTCAAGAATGTCAAATAGTCAACAACCCTAACCATGCACAATTATATTAAACTAATATCAATTAATCATAATACACACATAACCATTAGGGTTAATAAAATGACAATGTTCATTAACCCTAATCAAAGTCCTCTCCCTCTGTCTCAATCAACTGTGCATACGCACCCGTATTCGTGATCCGAGGAAAACGAATACAAAGAGATAAAACCAATCCCAAATCATATACTAGGATCTGGCTTAAACCAAAGCCCGCTACTATAAGCTGTCCGGACAGCAAACGTGCACAAGTGCGCGGATGTGAACGAACCCTGTCGCAAAACCATGCGACCTCTACTCATTTTGCCTAAAGGCGAATAGCTCTCTGTGTGGGACTCTAAAGACTCGACACTACGCTGGCAGTGGGTTTAACCACAGACCGCAAGCGGCACTAGCTGTACGTAATGGTCCCCTGGTAGATGCCGATAAGAAGACTGACGAGGTGAATCCATCTGAACTCCTACTGAGCCTGTATGTGACAGTCTCCGTACAGTCCGGTCTGTTCGTCTGATACATCGCATGGCGGGCCTAGGGGGCGGTGAACGTCAGTCCCCTAATAGCGGTACAAGTCGTGTCGGAGTGTAGCCCAGAACACCCTGAGATAACACTGGAAACCTACCAGTATATCTCGCTTGCCCTGGCCAGGGACTACTCGTGTAATGGCTCTCCTAGACACAGCGCGATGTCAACCCCCAATACCGGGAGAAACGAATCCTGTATAACCGTCACTGCCTCCAAGTGCTTCGGGACTGCACCCAACTACAACCTGTTTGCACGACTCCTTTGAGCCGTGGTAGGGTAGTAATCAAAGTACAGTGGGAACACACTCGAGGCGAAGCGACAGTGCCAAGTCAGCGGACTAAGCTGTACTCATGTCACCTGGGAACTGATAACTGACGATAGGTATAATACCAACCAACAGTTCCCGACGAGTCCTGTCCAGTGTACTCGTAACCTAACGAGCACCCGCATACTATCTCAAGTACGACGTACTGACGGCTGTAGGACAGACCGTCTCCCACGCTGGGATGAGAAGCGCATACGCTAGTCTACTCCGGAGTATCGATGCCCTGTCTCGATAGTCCAACGACTAGGGACCTGTATAAGGATGTGCTTATGGATTACCCAGCCCCCACGAGTGTGAGCGCCATCACAACGCTGGTAATCAAGCAAAGATCCTAAGGGCTCTACTAATATGTATGTAAGCGATATGCTAAAAGAAACACATGCACATATTAAAGCAGAGACAAACCAAGTAGCATACTACCATTTCGAGCAAGATTGTATATACAACTGTGAATATCCCAAGCTTCCATCAAGTAATATACATACTAGTGTGATACAGTAATGGCCTTTAGGGCATATACACTAACATATCCGCTAGTCCTCGGAAGATTCTTCACTTAATGATCAATACTATAAACCAAGTAGGCGTCTAGAACAATGTTAACGGGGCTACGCCTCCAGGGAAAAGAGGTTATTTAATTAATAAACATCGCGAAAGCGTCGTAAAACCTCACTCGAAGTACCGACACTAGCCTGGCCGAACGGTTAAGCAAGTATTGTACAGTGAGATCAATCCTGACTAATTCTTGTTTTATGGTTTGAGGAAGGGTTCGAGAAATAGTGAGAGCCATCCTGTTTAGATAAACTAAAAACCAATCTAAACTTGCAAGAGTATCATGCTGAGTGTATTCTTCTCTCTCTCTCATAATTGCAGTAACCAGGTGACCAGATTAGGTTACAGATAGATAATAAAATGACTGTGCTATACTATATTGACTGGCAAAGATTTTTCAGATGTCCATTACCTATGATAAGCTGGACCACCTCATTAATACTCAAGCCCCACCGTGCCAGGTCCAGTTTCCACCGTCGCGGATGTTGATATCCGTAAGACAAGGGAAAAGGACAGTGCGAATGCCAAGGGCCTCGTGTTGTCCTCAGTTGATGTTGTATACCAGAGGCAGCACGAGAAGATGGATTTAGTTTCCATCTTCCTCCATAACAATGTTTTATATGGAGAGCAATCTCGTATCATAAGATATGATACCTCGAAGGAATTGCTTCAAGTGAGGTTGGCTGTCGGATCATCTGTAGGGGACTACGTCCCTACAATGATTAAATATATTAAAAAGCTCATGAACCTAGAGACCACGTTGGAGAACGAGTCATATGCTGACTTGATTCTACAGTCCCTACCTCCTACTTACGCCCAGGGGAAGAAAGTTATACTTCCAGTTGAGAGCACCCTGAAAGAAACCAGGGAGACACTCGCTCTGCTTATTGGGGAATCTTCCTCTTCTGGATCTAAGGCGGATGCCAAGAGTGAGAAGAAGAAGACTTCCACAAAGCCGATAGGCGGTGTCGGTAAGGTAGAAGAAAAGAGAAGGGAAAAAGTTTCGGGGTTAACTGTTTGGAATCCAGGATCCGAAGCATGTTTTTGCTTTGACTTCGGGTGTGTTTGTGATTGAAAATAGTCTGTCAATTAACTCTACTTCCTGGGTACTAGATACCGGATCAGGATCTCATATCTGTAATTTATTACAGGCTTTGAGAAACCGTAGAGTTATTATGGCAGGTGATATGACTCTCAGGGTTGCTAACGGAATGAGCGTGGACGCTGTATCCGTATAGTATATCACCTAGAATTGACAAGTGGGCAGATATTGATTCTTAATAACTGTTTGTGTGTACCTAGTCTAGTATGTAAGAGATGTGGTTCACATCCACCTAAATCAAAATTTGATTGGGTCAGGTACACTAGAGGACAGTATATATTGAATCAAGCTCAGGTTTTCAAACGTTCAGAACACAATTAAAAGAAAGTCTCCAGAATTAAATAAAACTTTCTTATGGCATTGTAGACAGGGTCACATCAATGAAACACGGTTGTCGAAATTACATAGAGATCTATTCGAATATCAGTCTTATGCAACTTGTCAATCTTGTCTCATAGGATAGATGACAAAGACTCCATTCACTAGACATGGAGTAAGAATGAGCGAGCTCTTGGGACTCATACACAGTGACGTATGTAGTCCAATATCTACAGATGCACGAAGTGGTTATTCCTATTTCATTACTTTTAAGGATTATTTCTCTAGGTTAAGACATGTCTTCTTGTGAAAGCATAAATCCGAACCCTTTGAAAAATTCCAGGAATATAAGAATGAAGTGGAAAAACAAACAGGCAAAAGAATCAAGACACTGAGATCTGATCGAGGTGGTGAATACTTATGTGTCGAGTTCCTGGATTACCTAAAAGAGAACAGAATTCTCTCTCAGCTTACTCCTCCATACGCACCACAATACAACGGTGTATAGGAAAGGCGGAACAGATACCTATTGGATATTGTTCGTTCCATGATAAGTAACGCTGAGTTGTCGCGATCCTTCTAAAGTTATGCACTAGAATCAGCTGCATATCTTTTGAATAAGGTCCCTACCAAGACTGTGCCTACCACACCATATCAGATGTGGAGTGGGAAAAGACCCAATCTTCAGTATCTAAAGATATAGGGATGTCCAGCTTTTGTTGAAAAGTAGTATGCGGACAAGCTCGAGGAATGCTCAGTACTGTGTAAGTTTGTGGGATACCTAAAGAACTCCAGGGGGTATCTTTCCTATTACGCAGAGAAACAAAAGGTTTTTGTTCCTTGTCATGCCCATTTTTTAGAAAATCAATTTTTTGTAAAAGGAAATAGTGGGAGCGCAATAGAACTGGAAGAAATTCCAGAAGCACAAACTATTACTGAAAGTATGGTAGAACCAGAGGTTTCAAAAGAACCGGACATACCTATGCCAATCCGCAGGACTACTAGGCAGTCTTATCTTCCTGAGAGATACTACGGTTTTCTTATAGATGGGGATCGAGAGGATTTCATCATTAACAATGATGAGCCAACTAGCTTCCAGTAAGCCATTCAGAGCGGCGACTCGGTAAAATGGCTGGATGCAATGCGGACTGAAATGGAGTCCATGTACACCAACAAAGTATGCACTTTGAATATTGCTCCAGAAGGGGTAAAACCCGTAGGTTGCAAATGGATCTTCAGAAAGAAGATTGGTGCAGATGGATAGGTTGAAACCTATAAATCTAGACTTGTTGTAAAAGGTTTTCATCAAAGACCTAGTTTGGACCATGATGAAACCTTTTTCTCCAGTGTCTATACTCAAATCCATTCGGATCCTTCTTGCCATTGCTGCCTTCTAAGATTTGAAGATCCGGCAGATGGACATAGAGACGGATTTCTAAATGGTTACTTGGAAGAGTGCGTCTATATAGATCAGCCAGAGGGTTTTCAATCAGAGTGGGAGTAGCGGGACAGTGTGCAAGTTGCTTAAGTCCATTTATGGACTAAAGCAGACATCGCGGAGTTGGAACATCAATTTTTTATTGAGACGGTCAAAGAATTTGACTTTATCAAAAATCCAGATGAACCATGCATTTATAGTAATTTGTAGCAAGAACTGTGGAATTACTCGTTGAGTACGTAGATGACATTCTCTTGATAGGAAATGACATTCCTATGCTACAATCAGTCATATGATTCTTATTACAGAGGTTCTCAATGAAAGGCCTGGGTGATACCAACTATATTCTGGGGATCCAGATCTATCGTGATAGATCAAAGAGGATGGTAGGACTTTCACATTCAAGGTACAACAACACCATACTGAAAATATTTATTATGGAAGATTCAAAGCACGGTAGTCTACCGGCTTGGCACGAAATCACCCTCTCCAAAGACTGATTTGGAAATAGCTCGCATCATATCTATACCCTACGCTTCTGCGGTAGGCTCTATAATGTATGCGATATTGTATACCAGACCAGATGTAGCTTACGCACTAAGTGTGGTAAGCCGGTATCAGTCAAACCCAGGGGAGAAGCACTGGGAAGCAGTAAAGAACATTCTCCAGTACCTGAGAAGGACTAAGGAGATGTTCTTGGTGTATGGCGAAAAAGGACCTCCAGATCAAGGCCTTTGCTAACTCCAGCTTCCAGAGTGATAAGAATGACTCCAAGTCCATGTCAGGTTATGGTTTTACCCTAAAAGCAGGGGCGGTCTGTTGGAAGAGCTCCAAGCAGGACACCATTGCAGACTCGACGATGGAAGCGGAGTAGTTCACTGCATGAGACGCCGCAAAAGAGGCAGTCTGGATGAGGAAGTTCTTAATTGATCTTCAAGTGGTTCCTTCCATTGTTATTCCAATACTTTAGTATTGTGACAACATACGGCACTATAGCTTTAGGGAAGGAACCCAGCTCCCATCAAAGATCCAGACATATCTTGAGGCGGCACCACCTAATCAGGGAGATCGTTGATCTCAGGAGATCGACGTGAGGAGAGTAGATACGGAGAACAACACTGCAGATCCACTCACAGAGGCCATCTCTCAGACAGTGTTTGAGAGGCTATTTAAGACCTTCGTTCTGCGATATGCCAGTATATGGCCTTAGTACAAGTGGGAGATTGTTAGTGATATATGCCCTAGAGGCCATTATTGTATCATACTGAATTGTATATTACTTAATGGAAGCTTGGGATATACACGGATATAGTAATAGTCTTGCTCAAAATAGTAGTATGCTACCTGGTTTGTTTCTACCTCAATATGTGCATGTGTTTTCTTAGCATATCGCTTATACATATTGGTAGAGCCCTTAGGATCTTTGCTTGATTACCAGCGTTTTGATGGCAGTCACACTAGTGGGGGATGGATAGTCTATAAGCACATCCTATACAGGTCCCTAGTCGTAGGATTATCGAGATGGGGCATCGATACTCCATAGTAGACTAGTGTATACGCTTCTCATCCCAGCATGGGAGATGGTCTGTCCCACAGCCATTAGTACGTCATACTGGAGATAGTATGCAGGTGCTCATTAGGTTATGAGTATACTGGACAGGACTCATCGAGAACTTTTGATGGGTATTATATCTGTCGTCGGGTAGCAGTTCCCAGGTGACTGAGTACAGCTTTGTGCGTCGACTTGACATTGCTGTTTCGCCTCAAGTGTGTTCCCACTGTACTTTGATTACTATCCTACCATGGCTCAAAAGAGTTGTGCAAACAGGTAGTAGTTTGGTGCAGTCCCGAAGCACTTGGAGGCAGTGGCGGTTAGATAGGATTCGCCTCTCCCGGTATTGGGGGTTGATATCACACTGTGTTCGGAAGTCCATTACACAAAGTTCTTAGCCAAGGCAAGCGAGATTTACTGGTAGGTATTCCAGTAGTTTCTCAGGGTGTATTGGGCTACTCTCCGACATGACTTATTGCGCTATTAGGGGTCTGACGATTACTGCCCCCTAGGCCTGATATGCGATTCTCTTAGACGAATAGACCGGATTGTACTGAGATTGTCACATTCAGGCTCAGTAGGAGTTCGGATGGGTTTCCACATCGGCCTTCTTATCGACAGATACCTAGATAGCCGTTACGCGCAGCTAGTACCGCTTGCGGCTTGTGGTTAAACCCATTACCAGCATAGTGTCGAGTCTTTAGAGTCCCACATAGAGAGTTTCCCTACACCGAGCAAAAGGTGTAGAGGCCGTATGGTTTTACGGCAAGGCTTCAATCACTTATGTATACTTCTGCACGTATGATGATCGGGCGGATAATACTAGAGGGCTTTGGTTTAAGCCGGATCCTAATATTATATTGATGGATCAGTTTCGTCTCTTTGTATTCGTGTTTCTCGGAACACGGATGCGGGTATGTATATACGGATGAGAAGGGCATAGAAGGAGACACCTCATTACCATTGACTTCATTAAAACAATTATGAGGTGAAGGAAAGTACTTATTATTTTTGTAAATGATAATTGAGGCATGGCTACTTGGTTTGACCACATGACTTGGTTTGACTCTTTGACTATATATTTCTTGTGAGATAATTTATGGCACTAGATATTTTGGGAGAGATATTTTCTTGCCATGCTTGTAGTCAAATCAAGTGAGCCATCTCATTTTTGATGATTATCAAAGACCATTTCTCTTTCCTCATGTTAGCTCTCTTCTTCTTCCTCACAACTACAACCCTAAAAGATCTCATGTGTTGAGAATCCTAGGGTTCTAAGAGACAAAGCACTACATCTTCACACTCTACACCCTCTAGGACTTCTAGTTTAGCAAACTAGAAGCTGTAGTTACCTCAGATTTGAGGTAGGAACTCGGACTATAGACTCTCGGGTGGATAGTCTTTGACTCGAGTAGGCCATCGAGGTTACTACGATGTCTTACGATCCTTAGAGCCGACGAAGAGTTGAGGACAGCGATGAAGACCCGAAGGACTTGAATCATGAGGTATAACTTCGTATCATAGTAGTTAAACCTCATGTAGTTTGCTAGCTATGGTTTATGTTCGATCCTTGGTTCTAGTCGGTGTTGTGAAGCCCGTAAAAATCATATTTTGCAATTTCCGCCTCCCCGCGAACACGTGGGATGCGCGACATCGGCTTACAAGCATGTCAGTGGAACTATCTGTATATAACGGCTACCCAGGTATTAAGCGAAAGGGAGGTCGACAAGCAAACTTATCCTGACCCCTACTGAGCCTGTTAGTGACAATATCCATGTAGTTCGATCTATTCGTCTAAGAGTATCGCATATCGAGTCTAGGGGGTGGATAAAGTCAGACCCCTAATAACACGACATTTCTTGTCGGTATGAAGCCCATCACCAACTAAGAAACTAATGATCCTGGATTAGTAATTGTAGGGTTCCTAGGCACTCACAAGAGGTCTCATAAGGCATCAACCATGCCAATTTCAAATTTAACGGTGCCGAGAAACCCTAAACTACGGATCGTTGGCTAGAAAACTAGGCGAAAAAGAAGCTAGTTAACAATTTAACTATAAGGAAACGGAAATACAACCTTTGTAGATCCGGTGCTCCACCTCCATAGCTCCGCAATGAAGTCCCTTCGCTGTCCAAGTGAACTCCCGGGCTCTAGCGTCGGCTTCGTCGAAGAATAAGCGAGCTAGGTCGTCGATGTCCATGCCGAAAATGATCTACGTCGAAGCATCGCAAGATCAAGATCTCACTTCACCAAGTCATGAAACTTGTGAAGAAAACACACTCTACTACTTGGCAAGAGGTAGAGGATGAAGAAATAGGAAGTGGGTAGACTTTAGATTTGGATTTCTCACTCTTTTTCATCACTTGCCATTGATGGAGGCAAGCTTTCTTCACTTGAAGAAATGAAGAAGAAGAAGGAAATTGTTATGATAAGAAATTCTCAAAGAATAATTAAAATCATTCTTATCATAACATAACCCAAGTTAAGTGTAGAGAATTGACCAAGGTTAAAGAATGGCTAGGGTTAAGGAGATGAGACAAAAATGGTGACTTAATGAAAGCTTCATGAAGCTTCATGTTGAAAACAAAACTAGCCACCATTTTTCACTTCTTTTCCTTTTCTCATTTATCTTTTAAATGCAAATGAAAAGATAAATGAATGAATAAAAGAAAACCCTAATCATTTACTCAACCTAGGTTTAATTCATTACACTTAACAAAAAAGATATGTATCATCAAACATGATACAATCAAGTGCACAAAATCATATCGCATATGCAATGCGCACACCCGAGTGAGAAAATCCATTTAAAGTGAACCGATACTAGTTATTGCAAAGTAATATATCAAATATATAATTATGCATTAAATCATTAAATCAACTCTTGATTTAACGATCCGGTCATATCGCATATAACCGACTAATATCAATGTATCGGCTTATCGAATCAACGCTTGAATCGATAACTAGGTTATATCGCATACAACCAATCGATACATTCATCCCGAGAATAAAATACGGTATCATATACACGAATTATTCTCGGTCCCGCACATATCTCATATGCGCCCCTATTTCGTTTCGCTTGAGCCAGGAAACCTCTGTGTAGGACTCTAAAGACTCGTCAATACGCCGGCAGCAGATGATGATCATATCAAGCATCCACAAGCCGCAAGCGGTCTGCTAAACGTAATGGCCACCCGGGTATTGAGCAATCAGAAGATCGACGAGCAAGCCCGCTCACACTCCGGTGAATCCAACCAGTAACACTTCCGTACAGTCCGGTCTGATCGTCTGATATGTCGCATATCTCGCCTAGGGGTGGTAAACGTCAGACCCCAATAGCTCGATAAGTCATGTTGATATGAGGTCTATAACAATTCAAGAAACTACTGGTAACACTTACCAGTAAATCTCAGCAATCCTGGCCAGGGATTTCCTGTTATAGCCAATCGAACACAGCGCAACATCAACCCCCTATACCGGGAGAGACGAATCCCCTCCTATCGCTCATTGCCTCCATGTGACTCGGGACTGTACCCAAAAACCACGGTTTTGCACGCCCTCTTGGACGTGGTAAGATGGAAATCAAAGCACAGTGGGAACCACACAAGACTCTATGACGATCTCGGGTCAACAGACTACTATGTACCAGTGTCACCAGAGAACTGCCATCTGACGTGAGGTATAATACCATCTGGGAGTTCTCGGCGAGTCCGTCCAGTGTTCCCAGTCTCTACTGAGCACCCGTATATCATCTCTGATATCAAACACCAATGGATATGGGATCATCCATCGCCCATCTGTATGGGTCGAGAAGGTATTCGCTAGTCTACTCTGGTATATCGATGCCCCGTCTCGATATACCCACGACTAGGGACTGTGAAGGATGTACTTATGGACTACCATGTCCCCACTAGTATGATCCGCATCATAGTCCAGGTAGTCAAGTACACATCCTAAGGGCTTTACCAATATGTAACAGAGAGACAATCAGTATACACGTTAAGGTAAAGAGCAACCAGATAGCGTACTATCATGTCGAGCAAGAAAGTCCTCCCTATATATGTCCAAGCATCCACTACAATATACATCCTATGTATAGTAATGGCCTCTAGGGCATACATATAACTAACAATCTCCCACTTGCACTAGGGCCATCTGTAGCAGTGGTTGTAGTATCTCATACTCAACCATCCCATAAAAGTCTCTCTCTGGGAACAGGCCTTTGTGAGTGGATCCGCTGTGTTTTCCTCTGAGTCTACTCTCCTAACCTGGATCCCCTGGAGATTAACCATCTCCATGATCAGATGATACTGCCTTAGAATATGTCTGGATCACTGATGGGATGGACGTTCCTTGGCATAAGCCACAACTCCATTGTCACACAATGGGAGGAACTAAGTTCATCTCATGAACTAATATACACCCAGACAGCCACTTTGGTAGCATCTTAAGTAGCGATATATCCTGCCTTTATCGTCTAGTATGTCACGGTATCCAGCTTGGAACTCTTCCAACATACCGTCCCTTTACTGAGGGTAAAGACAATGCTTGCGACTGACATTCAGTCGTCTTTTTCACCCTGGAACACTTCCAGTGATTCTCCCCAGGATCGGTTGATACCATCTCACTACAACTAGTGAGAACCCTAACATCCATTTAGATCTATCTCATAGATCCAAAAACCCAGGATTTAGGAGGTATCAATTTGATCCTATATGGAGAATCATTGTGATAAGCGGAGATTGATCGAGCGTAGCATAGGAAACTCCTTCCCTATCAAGAGTATGTCATCCACGTACTCTACAAGGATCGTCACCATACTCCCTACTACCTTTTTTTTTATACAAGGTTCATCTACCATTTTGATGATGTCAAACTTTTTGACAAATCCATCAAAACAGATGTCCCAACTCCGCGATGCCTGCTTTATCCTATAAAGCATCTTGCACACGTTTCCGCTGCTCCCACTGTCTACGAAGCCCTCTGGCTGTGTACTTATAGATGCACTCTTCTAAAACATCATTTAGAAAAGCAGTCATGACACCCAACCACCAGATATCGTAGTCATGGTATGTAGCCGTGACAAGTAGGATCTGGATGGACTTAAGCATAGCTACTTGAAAAAAGTTTCATCATTATCCACACCTGGTCAATGATGCATACTTTTAACAAGTCTAGCTTTGAAAGTCTCAACTTTTCGATGTACACCAAGTAATCTTCTCAAGATATACTTGCTCCTGATGGGGATTTAACCCTTCAGATATAGCAACCAAAATCCATACTTTGTTGGTGTACAAGGATTCCATCTCAGATTACTAAGCATCCAGCCATTCTTACAGAGTCACACTCCTGATGGCCAGCTCGAAACTAGTTGGGTCATCATCTCATGATGCAATCCTCGCTCCCACTGTCATAGAGAAACAGAAGCATCTTTCAGGTGGGTGAGGAACCCTACTAGATCGGCGGAGAGGCTGAGGTTCGTTGGAATCTACTGAATCCTTTGGTTTTATCAAATCATCTGCTATAGTTTGTATAGCTGGAACATTTCCAGTTCTACATAACAGACCTTGCCTCGAGCTTGTCCAGATTTTGCTTTTAGACATAGGCCGGACAACCCCAAATCTTAACTAGCTTAAGACATGGGCTCTTCCCTTTCCATATCTCATATGGAGTGGTAGGCAACTGATTTGATTCGAACCTATTCAATAGGTATGCAGCTTCTCAAGTGCATAACCCCTTAAGGAAAAAGATAACTCAGTAGTACTCATCATAGAGCACACCATATCAAATAGGGTGTATCTGCTCCGCCCCGACATACCATCGTGCAATGGTGTATACGGAGGAGTAATGCTGAGAGAGAATCTCGTTCTCCTTTAGAATAGTCCAGTATTTCCGTGCTCAAGTATTCTCCTCCTTGATCTCATCAAAGGACATAATACTTATACCCGTATTTTTGTTCTCTACTTCTAACTTATATTCTGTGAATATCTCAAAAGGTTCGGACTTGTGTTTCAACAGGAACATAGGTCTGAAACTCGAAAGATCATCAGAGAACGTAATGAAGTATAAAGAACCAGTCCTGGCATGTGTAGACAGGAGACCTTACATACATCATCATGTATCAGTCCAAAGAGTTCACTAACTCTTTCTCTGTTTCCAGTAAACGGAGCTATGGTCATCTTATCTTTGTGACATGACTGGCGAGTTTCACAAGATGTAAATTCAAACTAATTTAAATATGCATCTATATGTAACTCTAGCTAGTCGGGTCACATTGATCTGACCCAGTCTACAATACCTCAAGAAGGAATCGTTCAATTCTGAACTCTTCCTCTCGTGTGTGTTCCGTATACTAAGAACTGTAGTTTGATTTAGAACATTAATGCTTTTAGATAACGTGCCTGAACCGATCAACTTTTGATATAGGAAATGTTCAAAACATTGTCCAACAATACAAAATTTTATCGTTTCTTTACTAATAAAGAGACAGATATGATTTTGCATAACAGGTTCGGTATCTAATAACATTCGTTCAGAATCAATGTATTGTAATACAGGGTGACAGTGACCAACAGACTTGGCTGCAACACTTGCCCCGTTTTCTGCCTCATGAAACTTATCACCCGTTCTCAGTTTTTCTACCTATCTGTAGCCCTATGCAACAGATTACATATCTGGGATCCTGATCTGGTATCACATACCCAGGACGTAAAGGATACTGAGAAACAGTTCTGTATAATGAACACACCCGAAGATGATGCATCAGCATGCACTCTCTTCGTTTGGGCGGCACGGGAAATCTGGTATTCCCCAATTTCCTGCTCTGTCTTATAACAATTATAAGTTGGAGCGGGACCAACGTTCCCCAGCTCAGTATAACAAGCGGGTTCGGTCAATAATCCGTATTATTATCTTGATTAAGGCGTGATATGGTCGCTACCTGGAGAGAGAGAGAAGAAAATACTCAGCGTGCGCTCTTGCAAGAATAGATTGGTTATTATTTTATCTAATCAGGATGGCTCCCACTGCTTTTTATCAAATCTTCCTTCAAACCCTAAAAGGAAAGACGAGCCGGGATTAATTACACACTACAAGTTCACCAATCTTTCAGCCAGGCCAGTGTCGGTACTTTGAGGGAGGTCCCCCGTGCTTTCGCACGAACCTAATTAATGTAAACCTCGTTTTCCCAGAGGCGTAACCCCGTTGACACCTTTCTAGACACCTACTTGATCGGCTAATTGTAATGTATAAAACTCTCCCAGGAGTAACTCTTACTCGCAGCGGGTATCGGGATCCAACTATCTCATAGAAGGTATGCAATCTTATTGCAAATTTCAACACTTGAAATTCCCGATAATATTTTGCCCCTAACGTGCTATGACCTTGACGAAAGCCAACAAACCATAGCCCGCTAGTCAAGTTCAACCCGTACATTTCTTGATTGAATTAAACCCACCCGCACGACCCTTGACGAAAGCCAACAAAGCCGCACGACTACCCTAATCCAATCGCATCATATGCTGCAGATAAGCAGCATATAGCTACCGCACACTGCACCTTGACGAAAGCCAACAAATGCAGCACGAATACTATATACAACTTATCTGAAATGACGGAGGGATACGACAGGTTTTTCTGAAAACCTATTGCGTAATGAACTTGATATCGTTGCAGGATCGAATGAATTTTGAAATGGAGTGTTTTTTAGGCTTTTCTAGTTTTGCTAAAGGAGTCACTCCCGGTGAAGGGATCGTCGGTCCTTTCCTCGTCGAATGAGGTGCGGGATATATCATATATATCACTGTGCAAAGCAAAAACTCTTAAAAGCAATCAAAAGACAAACCGAGTGTGTAGCATCTGCCAGTTATTGCTAAAGGAGTCACTCCCGGTGAAGGGATCTCGGTCCTTTCCTCATCGAATAAGGTGCAGGATATATCACATATACCTCTGTGCAAAGCAAGAACTGTAGCTACCTGTTTTATTTTGAAATTCGATTCTACAACATCTTAGGTTTCTTTTAATTCATTAATCACATTAATGAAGTCCCATCATTTAAATACCTAAACATCACAGATAAATACGACGTACACTTATGTCATCCGCATTCGCCTCGATGTCCCCTCGTGCACCGTTAGGTTAGGTAACTAACGACAGAGCGGGGCAGGGCTAGCGCGGGTGTAAAACATAAGTAACGCCTATATAATATATCATATATACTATATAAAGTATCCATCACAGAACATATCACATGATCACATCACAGATATCGCAGCAGAAGAATCATATGAAATATTGGATATACTAGGACGTCCGTGTTTTCAATACGAGCCAGTATAAAACACGGATTACACGGTCGTGATGAATAGCCAAACCCACACCCCTAGACCCCTACGAGAGCGGCAAGCAACCCTACCAATTCTAGAGTTAGGAGACCCGGACTCGACTCCTCGAGTTGGTCTCCCACTGGACTCCAGAACCCGGTTACTTGTGCCCTCCTCCTTGGGTCTATCCTAGTGCGGAAAAGTAAATAATATACAAACGGTGACAACTTCCGCAACCTGGAAGCGCCCCAATAAAAGAATATTACATACAAGTTTTTACATGAATGAAAATGAAAAACACTCATCTCACATAAAAAAACCCTCGGCTATTCAAACACAACGATCCAATATAACATATCCAGCAACACATAACATCACATGTCATCAATGTAAGTAAATATGTCCATCCCAATTGTCGTTGACATATAGCAACGAAACCGGCGATATCACATATTACACTTACGGTCACATAAAAGAAAGTGTAAAACTACAACTGTTGGAATCCGCAACCTCCTCAGACATCGCATGCCTGACCAAATGAATTACTTAGACATCGCATGCCTAACAATTATAAACCCCGCATTTTAGTCTGAAAATCGAAAACTCTTTTCAATATCAAGTCGGGCAATTCAACAAGATTCCAGACATCCTGATCGAATACTCGTCGCAAACTTCAGTAGGCGGCCGCACCCCCGATACCGTCGACAAAGTGCACCAAGGCGGAACACCGCTGCCGCGAGCACCCGTACGGATGCTTTCAGCGACGGGGTTCTCCTACAGTCACTTGGTCGGGGCTATGGAGCGAGGCTGTCTATTAAGTTTACCCGGCGAGTATCCGCGTACGCTACGTGATTGCGACGGACTTTTGATCACATCAAAATTCCGTGGAAATCGATCAAGTGAGACTAAACTGCTGTGTTTATAACATTCATTCAGTTATCACATAACTATTTGTGAATTCCAATTATTGTATCCCATTCCAGATAAACAGAAAATGTTAAACTTTTCGATCGAACAGTCAAACACCCAAGTTTTCCCGATACAGCTCAACACATGAAATAAGTCTAACAACATTCCGTTCGTGCCTCAGTACTAACGGTCCAGCCGTAGAAGGGTCAAGCCAATGCCTCACATGTGGCACGCCGTACTGCCCCAAACCCGAAGGTTCAAAGGGCAGTTCAAGATGGTCACATAATCGAGTTAAGGTTTGTTGTCTTCTAGAGGGTCCATCGCGTTACTTGCAATACTTAGAACGTCGTCAAACTACGGAAAAATCCAACACTTGGAAATTTCCCGACAGGGGAAAAATTGGGTATTTATATCCAGTCGAACTTTTTTAACATATTCTAAAATTTATCCGGAAAGCCACATAGACAAAATTTGATACTCCGATCGAAACACCGAATCCCCAAAACAACCCCTGAAAATTCAACTCTTGAATAAATATTAAAAATTCCCAGGAAAACCAGCACAGAAATCTGAGAATTACTGTGTAAAACAAAATACATAAAACGACAAAACGGCCGCGGAACCGCTGCACGAGCCATGCTCGTGCCGCGGATCCGCGGCTCAATGATGGAATTAGTCCATCGAAATTCACAGTAACTCTTAGATTATCCTGCTTGTTTCTCTGCATATTTTTAATATGGAAAAATCCCCGATTTTAGAAAAAGTACAGAAAGCAATTTCCGGGTTAGTTTTTCGGTTCGATCGGACTTCAAATTGCGTCTAGACTTCGTCTAAGGCTCTAGCTAGTCTCTGATACCACTGTAGGGTTCCTAGGCACTCACAAGAGGTCTCACAAGGTATCAACCATGGCAATTTCAAATTTAACGGTGCCGAGAAACCCTAAACTACGGATCGTTGGCTAGAAAACTAGGCGAAAAAGAAGCTAGTTAACAATTTAACTATAAGGAAACGGAAATACAACCTTTGTAGATCCAGTGCTCCACCTCCATAGCTCCGCAACGAAGTCCCTTCGCTGTCCAAGTGAACTCCCGGGCTCTAGCGTCGGCTTCGTCGAAGAATAAGCGAGCTAGGTCGTCGATGTCCATACCGAAGATGATTTACGTCGAAGCCTCGCAAGATCAAGCTCTCACTTCACCAAGTCATGAAACTTGTGAATCTCTACTACTTGGCAAGAGGTAGAGGATGAAGAAATAGGAAGTGGGTAGACTTTAGATTTGGATTTCTCACTCTTTTTCATCACTTGCCATTGATGGAGACAAGCTTTCTTCACTTGAAGAAATGAAGAAGAAGAAGGAAATTGTTATGATAAGAAATTCTCAAAAGAATAATTAAAATCATTCTTATCATAACATAACCCAAGTTAAGTGTAGAGAATTGACCAAGGTTAAAGAATGGCTAGGGTTAAGGAGATGAGACAAAAATGGTGACTTAATGAAAGCTTCATGAAGCTTCATGTTGAAAACAAAACTAGCCACCATTTTTCACTTCTTTTCCTTTTCTCATTTATCTTTTAAATGCAAATGAAAAGATAAATGAATGAATAAAAGAAAACCCTAATCATTTACTCAACCTAGGTTTAATTCATTACACTTAACAAAAAAGATATGTATCATCAAACATGATACAATCAAGTGCACAAAATCATATCGCATATGCAATGCGCACACCCGAGTGAGAAAATCCATTTAAAGTGAACCGATACTAGTTAATGCAAAGTAATATATCAAATATATAATTATGCATTAAATCATTAAATCAACTCTTGATTTAACGATCCGGTCATATCGCATATAACCGACTAATATCAATGTATCGGCTTATCGAATCAACGCTTGAATCGATAACTAGGTTATATCGCATACAACCAATCGATACATTCATCCCAAGAATAAAATACGGTATCATATACACGAATTATTCTCGGTCCCGCACATATCTCATATGCGCCCCTATTTCGTTTCACTTGAGCCAGGAAAAATCTCTGTAGGACTCTAAAGACTCGTCAATACGCCGGCAGCAGATGATGATCATATCAAGTATCCACAAGCCGCAAGCGGTCTGCTAAACATAACGGCCACCCGGGTATTGAGCGATCAGAAGATCGACGAGCAAGCCCGCTCACACTCCGGTGAATCCAACCAGTAACACTTCCGTACAGTCCGGTCTGATCGTCTGATATGTCGCATATCTCGCCTAGGGGTGGTAAACGTCAGACCCCAATAGCTCGATAAGTCGTGTTGATATGAGGTCTATAACAATTCGAGAAACTACTGGTAACACTTACCAGTAAATCTCAGCAATCCTGGCCAGGGATTTCCTGTTATAGCCAATCGAACACAGCGCAACATCAACCCCCTATACCGGGAGAGACGAATCCCCTCCTATCGCTCATTGCCTCCATGTGACTCGGGACTGTACCCAAAAACCACCGTTTTGTACGCCCTCTTGGACGTGGTAAGATGGAAATCAAAGCACAGTGGGAACCACACAAGACTCTATGACGATCTCGGGTCAACAGACTACTCTGTACCAGTGTCACCAGAGAACTGCCATCTGACGTGAGGTATAATACCATCTGGGAGTTCTCCGCGAGTCCGTCCAGTGTACCCAGTCTCTGTTGGAGATAGTGCCCTCAGAGTCAATTATTAGGTCACAGGTACGTGATTGTAATGATTGAGGGAGGACCTATCCCGGTAGGACAGTCTTACTCGAGATGATAGTATGCTATCTGGTTTACCTTTATCATCGTGTACTGCTTTAGGTGACCTGACACGTCGCTATTACACGTTGATAGAGCCCCTAGGATTCTTGCTTGACCACCAGCAATATGAGGGCGATCATATAAGTGGGAGCTGGGGGTCTACAAGCATATCCTTAAAAGGTCCCTAGTCGTGGGAGTTTCGAGACCGGGCATCGATACTCCATTAGTAAACTAGTGTATACAGTCGAGACCCCGACGAGGGGCGGTGGCCGGTCTCACAAGCCACTGGTGTCAGTTGGATCACCTAAGATGTATACAGGTGCTCATTGGGTTATGAGTACACCGGACAGGACTCGCCGGGAACATGCTAGTTGGTGATATACCAGACGTCAGATGGCAGTTCCCTGGTGACATGTGTGCAGGTTAGTTCATCGACCTGGGGATCGTCATTTGTCTCGTGTGAGTTCCCACTGTACTTTGATTACTACCCTACCACGGCTCAAAGGAGTCGTGCAAACAGGTTTTAGTTGGGTACAGTCCCGAGCCACATGGAGGCAGTGAGCGTATCTACAGGGGTTCGTCTCTCCCGGTATTGGGGGTGAGGTCGTGCTGTGTCTAGGAGAGCCATTACACAAAGTCCTTGGCCAAGGCAAGGAGATTTACTGGTAGGTATTCCAGTAGTATCTCAGGGTGTTCTGGGCTACACTCCGACACGACTTGTACCGCTTTTGGGGGTCTGACTTTTACCAACCCCCTAGGCCCGCCATGCGATACTCATAGACGAACGGACCGGACTGCACGGATATTGTCACTGACAGGCTCAGTAGGGTTGTCAGGCTGAGTTCACTCACAGACATCCCTTTTAGTCAGTACCTGGTAGCCCGTTACGTATTGGCTTATACCTCTGACATGCTAGTGGTTAAATCCACAACCAAGGTGTTGACGAGTCTTTAGAGTCCCCCACATTCAGTTACTCAGCTTTCGGGCGAAAGGTTGTAGAGGCCGTATGGAGATATGGCAAGGTCCGATCAGACACGTGCGGTATTGCACGGATCAGGATCGGACAGTTTGTACTATAGGCCGTATGGTTATATGGCAGGGTTCGATCAGATACGTGCGGTATTGCACGGATCAGGATCGAACAGATATTACTAGCCGGCTTTGGTATAAGCCGGATCCTAGTATAGTACAGTGTAGACTTTGTCTCATTGCATTTGTATTTCGGTCGAAATACAGATGCGGGTGTGTATGCACAGTATCGGGGTTATCCTGTAATTTATTACGGGACCAGTTTTCTGGAGTTGCCAGTTTGTTTTCCGTTTCGGCCAATTCCCATTGTTCCGTTCATTGGCCGAAGATTGGTGGAGGAGGTTTTATTTGCATTGTTGCAAATAGGCAATTGTGGAAGGGGGTCTTTGCATATTTCCTTGTATCATGATGGCTCACCTTACCTTGACCTTGGTTGACTTTTTGACTTCATCATGGTTGCACCTTACCTTGACTTCTTGACTTTGTTTTCATGATTTCTTGACTTTGGTTGTGATGATGGGAGAGGAGATGGTGGTTGAGTGTTGGTTTTTCCAAGCCATCATTTTCTTTGCATTATTGTTCAAGCCACACTCTCTCTCTCTCTCCAATCACACCAAAATGGGGGGGGGGGGGGGCGGCCATTCCATGGGCAAGAGGTTCATTTCATTTGTGAAGAGAAAAATGTTACTCTTATTTTCTTTGCATGATACATTTTTCCTCACCTCTCTCAAAGTTCTTCTTCCTCCACATAAGGCAACTCCACAATCCCAAAAAGAGACACAAGCTCACTACATATTCTACAACGAACCTTGGGCACGTCGAGTAGCCGGCTTCGTGCCCGAGTTGCCTCGGCATTGAGGTGGGAGCCCGTAAACAAAGTAGGCGATGTGGTGCACTTCCGGCGACGAGGAGGAGACGGGATTTTTCCGCGGGAGATCGGGACCATGACGAGAAGACCGGAAGACTTGGATCGTCGGTATATCTCTATTCCCTTTCTTGTTAGTAGCTTAGACTAGTTAATGGTTCGATCCGGGTCAAAGTGCGCGGTGGTGCCGGTTTGCTAAGTCCGCAAAATTTAAGTTTTTCACCGCTTCCGCATTCCGGCGTCGGATTGACGGCCGGGGCGCCGCCGTGCACTTACAGTGGTATCAGAGCCTCCCCATTAACTTAGTCTAGCTTTGTGTAATGTTTTTTTCAGTTCCGATCGATCGAAATGTCCGAAAACCCAAATACACCCACGACAGTTTCTGTTGAAATTTTTCAGTCTCCAAAAATTTTTCAGGTTGCATAAAAGTACTGTGCTCGATGATATAAGACCAGTGGAAAAATTCGAGAAACTAATTCTCTCATTGGAGCGCGGAAGCGCGGCAAGTACCCACTTATTGCCGCACTTCCGCCGCCGTATAAAAAGATCAATGGGCCGGATTTTTTCATTGGGCTTCTGGGGATAAATTTGGGTTTCTGGAACATTTAAATTGGGCCCATATTTTCTGTAACTGCTACAGTATTGTTTTGGGGCCCACTTGATATAATTTGATCGGTCGGATATTTTAAACACATTTTTCACAGTATTTACATTATATCTGCGACCGTGAATGTCACTCGATCGGTAAATCCGGTCTAACTGCTATAGCCCGGTTAGACGGATTTGCGAACGTGACTTTCACGTTGATGTTCTGTTTTTGCTGTGATGTTGCGGATCGGTCGTGGGGGATAGCCTGGATGCAATGCTAGTACAGTTTTGTTGTATTATGTACATTTGATATTGCGGGGCGAGCGTCCGACATGTGGACTGCCGTCACTGCCTGTTTGTATTATTATTTTAGGGCACGACCTGGTTGCGGTCGATGTACCCGTTGTATGTATATTTTACTTTCTGTACTAGGATTGCCCCGTGGAGGGGTGCACGGATAGCCGGGTTCTGGAGGGCAACAAGCCCGCATCTCATGGCATTGAGACGGAGGGGGCTTCACTCTAGGATTGGCGGGCTATTCGCCGCACTCGTAGGGGGTACAGGTTGACCCAAGTGGGGTGCCCAAGTTACCGGATTCCGTGAAGTGCTGGGTGGTCCATTCACGGTGTTGAAGGGGGCTGCCTCGCTTCAGGTTTTGGCGGGTGACTTGCCGCGCCCGTAGGGGTCTAGGATTTCATTGCACAGGCTATCCACACGACCAGGGGAACGTCGGGTTTCAGTAGTGGCTCTGTGAAACCCGGGGATCCCAGATATCTGTATTGTTTCTGTGATGTTGTTCATTCTCTGTGATGTTGCATTTTATTCACGCCTTGAGCGAATATAATATATTGGTATATATATTAGTAGATGTTGTATATGTTTTGCATCCGCGCTAGTCCAGTCCCCGCTCTGTCGTTAGTAAGCTAACCTAACGGGTAATGACGGGACCCAGTGGCGAATGCGGATGGCATATACGTACATCAGTATATTTTCGTTCTTTTTGGTGTGATCAATTGATGGGACTGCATTGATTCGGATCAATGCAAAGTTAAAAACAAACCTAATCTGATGTTGTTGGAACACTTTTTCAAAAAGCTGTTATTGCAAGGACGTTCACTTTTGTTTTGCATCGTGGTATTCATTTGGAATATCCTGCTCCTCAGTCGACGAGGCAAGGGCCGAGATCCCTTCACCGGGAGTGACCCCTTGGACAAAAAGTTTGCGTCAGGGCATTAACTTCACTATAGCCGATTACTTTTGCTTTGCATCGCGGTATTCATTTGTAATATCCTGCACCCCATTCTACGGGGAAAGAGCCGAGATCCCTTCACCGGGAGTGACCTCTTTAGCAACGGTTTTCGTCACTATATTTTTAAAAGCTATCAGTTCCTTCAACGATATCAAGTTCTTTACGTTAAAGGTTTTCGCCAGAAACCATTCGTAGCCCTCCGTCGTTTCAGACGGGTAGCACGTAGTATTCATGCTATGTTTGTTGGCCTTCGTCAAGGCATAGTGTATGGTAGCTGCTTGTTGCCTTTCTGCAGCATAGATAGATGCGTTGGTTTGGGACAGTCGTATAGCCTTGTTGGCCTTCGTCAAGGGCTTGTGCGGGTGGGTTCAAATCAACCTGGAGAATGACGGGTAGAACTTGACATGTGACTTATGATTTGTTGGCCTTCGTCAAGGTCATAAGAGCATGGGGCAGAAATCTCATCGGGAGTTTCAAAAGAACTGAAACTTGCCAGATATGCGCATACCTTCTGGAGTGTGATACCGTGAGCGGATTCCGTCACGTTATCATGCGATGAGAGTTGGATCCCGATTCCCACTGATGAGTTGGTTTACTCCTCGGGTGACCCCGACTAATTCTTCTTTCAGGTTTGGAGGAGAATTTGAGGTACAGTGGGAGGATTCCAGATTAGATAAATTGGTAACCATTCTGATCTAGGTTAGAGTGCACGCTGAGTGTTTCTTTTCTCTCTCTCTTTGGCAGCGACCATTGACCCGACCCTAAGACTATGACTCAGTGACCAAGTTGACCGAACCTTCTTTATCACTGGCTTTTGGATTGTCGGAATTGCAAACCTCATTGCCACTCCTACTTTTACCCTTTTCTCCAGGACACCCCGTTTTACTACGAACGTCCACTTCCATTGGACAAAACCATCGTATGGTTAGATACGAACTCGAAGGAATTCGAGGATGGTTTCCGGTTCTGGAGAAAACGGATAGGACTATTCAGTTGTCTTTTCCTTTTACCCTCTCTCAGGTTACGAGTACTCCTTGGTTTAGGGGTAGTACACCTATTACGCAAATTGGATTGTCTTCTTCCAAACCTTAGGCTGGTGCCGACCGGTAGGGAATGAAGAAAACCAATTAGCATAACGATGGTGTGCAGAAGGTATTAAGTTCAGACAAAGCAAGGGATTAGTAAGAGGGCAAAGTAAATTGCAACAGATATTCACGACCAAACCAAATATTTCATTACCACTCCCACATCACCTTTGTATTTCTCCAGGACACTCCGTATCACTACGAAGATCCACAGTTTATTTGGATACTCCATCGTATGGTTATATACGAACTCGAATGGAACTGGTTCCAGTTCGGGGATGGATTCTGGTTCAGGAGAAATAGGAATAAGGTTTATTCGGTTGTCTTTTATCTTCACCCTCTCTCATTGCGAGTGTTCCTAGGATTGGGACAGTACACCCATTATGCTTATTGGATAGTCTTCTTCCAAACCATAGGCTGGTGCCGAACGGTAGGGAAGGAAGAAAACCATTTGGCCTAAAAGGGTGTGCAAAAGGTAAAGACTAAAGACATATGAAGGGATTTGGAGAGGTGGCAAAGAACTATACGGTTACAGTCGTGAATCTGGAAGAGGCATTACTAGGAATACCAGAATACCCCATCGGAACATTTCAATGTTTCAGTTTCACTGTGTAATGTTAAAGAAAAACTGATTTCCCGATTAGATACTTACTCCAGGGTATGTATTTACCAGGTATGATTCTCACATCTGTATGGTTTTACAGATGATGAGTGGGAGTAAGTTATTGGGAATTGGGTGATTATCCTCATTATATCGGGATTCGTTGTAATCGGTGATATTTGAGGAAATCACCTGGGCTGTTCGCCGGTCGGTAAATATTTGGTTTTGAATATCCGCTGTTATGCACCAATTTCCAATTGATATATCTGTACGTCTATTTTCATAGAGTGAGATATACCTTTCTGAAATTATGTCTACGGCATTTACCTATATCAGTGGATGGTTAGGTAAGGAGCATTAAACAGCGGTGTAATTCTTCTTAACCATAAGTACAGTTTTCAACCTACGACACACAGTGAATGAGTTATCAGACTCAAGGGACTTATACAAAGGATTGTATGTTGTCCAGGGTCCATCAGGACAGAGGGGTTGGTCCTCGTACTATATTCGGTTTACTTATGACTTCTCTAGTTTTTAGACAAGTGTTTCGCGGAAACACGGGGTCCAAATTTTGAGAAGTTATAGGTATTTGAATAGAGTAGAGAACCAGGTATAGCAAGTATCGGGATTCTTCAAAGAGATCGAAGATGTAGATACTTATGTATGGTATTCAGTTGATAGTAATAATAAAGAGATCTTGCTTCTATTTCAGGTTACTCATAATTGGAAGTATTCCTAAGTTGAGTAACGCTGATCGGCCTCCTTCCATTTAGTTAACATGCACTGGAGACAGCTGCATGATTTGAATCTGGTTCAATTAAATCAGTGCCTCTGTTTCTATATTGGATATAGAACTGTTCATATCTTAACGATGTTAAGGTACGGGGAGTTGTCCGGCTTATGATTAAAACCAGACACTGGACAACTCAAGGCACGTTTCTGTAATGGCTGTTTGTGGGTTGACCCAGGCTATGACGAGGGTTGACTTTCTACCATCTGGATGAACAATAGCAATATTGTTCTACACTCGCCACAGTTTTAATAAAAATGGATTTTTTCAGAAAACAGTAGTGGGAGTATGGTAGAACTGGAAGTAATTCCAGAACCACAAACGATTACTGAAAATTTGATAAGGAACCTAAAGATTCAATCTGGATTGACATTCCATTGGCCACTCCGCAGATAAGGTGGGTAACTTCAGGCACCCGAGAGGCACTACGGTAGCCTCAAGGACGGTGACAGGGAAGTTCTTGTTTACCCACAATTGCCATTGCTATTGTTCCAGGTTACGAGACCCGGCGGGAGGATGAGTATAGCGTCGTTCTAAACCAGTTTTAGAAGTGTACGTCTATATGACTCTGCCAGAGGGTTGTCGTAGTCAGTGGGAGCAGCGGAAACATTGGTGGACAGGTTGCTTAAGTCTATTTATAGACTAGAGCAGATGTAGCGGAGATAGATCATCTATTTCTGACGTGACAGTCATGGGTTTGACTTCATCAGAACAGGGGATGGATCTGTTGAGAATGTAGTAGGGTGTGATATCCTGGTATTTGGATGATATACACAGAGTAGGAAAGGAAACTCCTATACTACGATCGGTTATACTTTGGTCGTCACACAGTTGTTTCTCCACAAAGGAAATGGATTTTATATCAGACATACTGGTTACTGGATCTATGGTTTTAGATCTAGATTTGGGTGGTTTCCCAATCAGGGTACTTGACAGCATTCTAAGAGTATTTAGGATGGTCGACTCCTGGCACGGTAGTGTACCTGCAGGTAATGGAGTCACCCTCTCCAAAGGTGTCTTACAGACTAAAGGGGAGAGGGACGGGCATGATTGGCAGATCACTTGCTCAGGCAATTGAGTCAATCGTGAGATGTCAAGTACCACACCAGATGTTGTTCTTGCACTAGATGCAATAAGTTGACATTAATCCAGTCCTGGAGAAACAGTCGGAAGCAGTTTTAGAACATAAGTGGATGTTCTAGGGATATGATAACGACAGCCTCATTTAGGAGACAGTTATCATTCCAGGCTTCCAAGGTGACATGGACGACAAGGAGGTTGTCAGAGTTATAGTTTTCCTTCTGATGAGGGGCAGTATTTTGGACAGGTGGTCCAAGGCAATACTGAGGGAGGCATGGCGCGCAGGATACTGATTAAGTTCAGTTGACGATACAGTCTAAGAAGTTTGGATTTGGAGTTCATTTATGAGCTAGGTCCCATCAGACATCCAGACATATTCTGAGACAGGTATTGCTCTTTTCGGAAGATGGCTTTCTCCGCGAACTTGAGATATAGAGAGACATAGAAAGAAACAACTAAGCGGATCCACTCACTGAGGCTATTCCTCGAACGCAATAGTTCCGCAAACGAGCTTTGTGAGACTGACTAGTAGAGGAGTTGGATGTTCGGTATCACACGGGCTGTGAGTATGCGACATCGCAATAATTAGCCTTGAGTGCAAGTGGGAGATTGTTGGAGATAGTTCCCTCAGAGTCAATTATTAGGTCACAGGTACGTGATTGTGATGATTGAGGGAGGACCTATCCCGGTAGGACAGTCTTACTCGAGATGATAGTATGCTATCTGGTTTACCTTTATCATCGTGTACTGCTTTAGGTGACCTGACACGTCGCTATTACACGTTGATAGAGCCCTTAGGATTCTTGCTTGACCACCAGCAATATAAGGGCGATCATATAAGTGGGAGCTGGGGGTCTACAAGCATATCCTTAAAAGGTCCCTAGTCGTGGGAGTTTCGAGACCGGGCATCGATACTCCATTAGTAAACTAGTGTATACAGTCGAGACCCCGACGAGGGGCGGTGGCCGGTCTCACAAGCTACTGGTGTCAGTTGGATCACCTAAGATGTATACAGGTGCTCATTGGGTTATGAGTACACCGGACAGGACTCGCCGGGAACATGCTAGTTGGTGATATACCAGACGTCAGATGGCAGTTCCCTGGTGACATGTGTGCAGGTTAGTTCATCGACCTGGGGATCGTCATTTGTCTCGTGTGAGTTCCCACTGTACTTTGATTACTACCCTACCACGGCTCAAAGGAGTCGTGCAAACAGGTTTTAGTTGGGTACAGTCCCGAGCCACATGGAGGCAGTGAGCGTATCTTCAGGGGTTCGTCTCTTCCGGTATTGGGGGTGAGGTCGTGCTGTGTCTAGGAGAGCCATTACACAAAGTCCTTGGCCAAGGCAAGGAGATTTACTGGTAGGTATTCCAGTAGTATCTCAGGGTGTTCTGGGCTACACTCCGACACGACTTGTACCGCTTTTGGGGGTCTGACTTTTACCAACCCCCTAGGCCCGCCATGCGATACTCATAGACGAACGGACCGGACTGCACGGATATTGTCACTGACAGGCTCAGTAGAGTTGTCAGGCTGAGTTCACTCACAGACATCCCTTTTAGTCAGTACCTGGTAGCCCGTTACGTATTGGCTTATACCTCTGACGTGCTAGTGGTTAAATCCACAACCAAGGTGTTGACGAGTCTTTAGAGTCCCCCACATTCAGTTACTCAGCTTTCGGGCGAAAGGTTGTAGAGGCCGTATGGAGATATGGCAAGGTCCGATCAGACACGTGAGGTATTGCACGGATCAGGATCGGACAGTTTGTACTATAGGCCGTATGGTTATATGGCAGGGTTCGATCAGATACGTGCGGTATTGCACGGATCAGGATCGAACAGATATTACTAGCCGGCTTTGGTAGAAGCCGGATCCTAGTATAGTACAGTGTAGACTTTGTCTCATTGCATTTGTATTTCGGTCGAAATACAGATGCGGGTGTGTATGCACAGTATCGGGGTTATCCTATAATTTATTACGGGACCAGTTTTCTGGAGTTGCCAGTTTGCTTTCCGTTTCGGCCAATTCCCATTGTTCCGTTCATTGGCCGAAGATTGGTGGAGGAGGTTTTATTTGCATTGTTGCAAATAGGCAATTGTGGAAGGGGGTCTTTGCATATTTCCTTGTATCATGATGGCTCACCTTACCTTGACCTTGCTTGACTTTTTGACTTCATCATGGTTGCACCTTACCTTGACTTCTTGACTTTGTTTTCATGATTTCTTGACTTTGGTTGTGATGATGGGAGAGGAGATGGTGGTTGAGTGTTGGTTTTTCCAAGCCATCATTTTCTTTGCATTATTGTTCAAGCCACACTCTCTCTCTCTCTCCAATCACACCAAAATGGGGGGGGGGGGCGGCCATTCCATGGGCAAGAGGTTCATTTCATTTGTGAAGAGAAAAATGTTACTCTTATTTTCTTTGCATGATACATTTTTCCTCACCTCTCTCAAAGTTCTTCTTCCTCCACATAAGGCAACTCCACAATCCCAAAAAGAGACACAAGCTCACTATATATTCTACAACGAACCTTGGGCACGTCGAGTAGCCGGCTTCGTGCCCGAGTTGCCTCGGCATTGAGGTGGGAGCCCGTAAACAAAGTAGGCGATGTGGTGCACTTCCGGCGACGAGGAGGAGACGGGATTTTTCCGCGGGAGATCGGGACCATGACGAGAAGACCGGAGGACTTGGATCGTCGGTATATCTCTATTCCCTTTCTTGTTAGTAGCTTAGACTAGTTAATGGTTCGATCCGGGTCAAAGTGCGCGGTGGTGCCGGTTTGCTAAGTCCGCAAAATTTAAGTTTTTCACCGCTTCCGCATTCCGGCGTCGGATTGACTGCCGGGGCGCCACCGTGCACTTACAGTCTCTACTGAGCACCCGTATATCATCTCTGATGTCAAACACCAATGGATATGGGATCATCCATCGCCCATCTGTATGGGTCGAGAAGGTATACGCTAGTCTACTCTGGTATATCGATGCCCCGTCTCGATATACCCACGACTAGGGACTGTGAAGGATGTACTTATGGACTACCATATCCCCACTAGTATGATCCGCATCATAGTCCAGGTAGTCAAGTACACATCCTAAGGGCTTTACCAACATGTAACAGAGAGACAATCAGTATACACGTTAAGGTAAAGAGCAACCAGATAGCATACTATCATGTCGAGCAAGAAAGTCCTCCCTATATATGTCCAAGCATCCACTACAATATACATCCTATGTATAGTAATGGCCTCTAGGGCATACATATAACTAACAGTAATTCTCGTCCACCTTAGCCAAGGATTTCTGGTGATGGCCATCCGTACACCGCGCGACATAAACCCCCAATACCGGGAACAACGAATCCCCGACGATCCGCTCACTGCCTCTATGTGGCTCGGAACTGTAACCAACTAAAACCTGTTTGCACAACTCTTTTGAGCTGTGGTAGGGTAGTAATCAAAGCGCAGTGGGAACTCACACGAGACAAATGACGATCTCAGGTCGACAAACTAACCTGTACACATGTCACCTGAGAACTGCTATCTGACAATAGGTATAATACCAACTAGCATGTTCTCTGCGAGTCCGTCTGATGTACTCATAACCCAATGAGCACCTGTGTACTATCTTAGGTGAACAAACTGACACCAATGGCTTATGAGACCGGCTAGCGCCTCTCCTCAGGGTCTTGATCAGTATACACTAGTCTACTCTGGAGTATCTATGCCTAGTCTCGAAACTCCCACGACTAAGGACATTTAAGAATGTGCTTATAGACCACCCAGCTCTCACGTATATGATCGCCATCATAATGCTGGTAGTCAAGCAAGAATGCTATGGGCTCTATCAACATGTAATAGTCATATGTAATACCACCTAAAGCATGTACATGATGATCAAGACAAACCAGATAGTATATTATAATCTCGAGTAAGACTGTTCTATCCGTATAGGTCCTCCCTCAATCATTGCAATCACATGCCTACGATCCAATAATTGACTTGAGGGCACTATAGCCAACAATCTCCCATTTGCACTTAAGGCAAATTATTACAGTGTCGCATACTCACAGCTCGTGTGTTACCGAACACCCAACTTCTCTACCAGTCACTTTCGCAAAGCTCGTTTGTGAAACTATTGCGTTCGAGAAATAGCCTCAGTGAGTGGATCCGCTCCAGTGTTTCTATCTTTATCTCTCTATATCTCAACTTCACGGAGAAAGACTATCTCTCAAAATGAACAATACTTGTCTTAGAATTTGTCTGGATATCTGATGAGACCCAGTTCATAAATGAACTGCAAATCTAGCAAACTTCTTAGACTGTATCATCCACTGAATTTAATCAGTATCTTGTGCCATGCCTTCTACAGTATCTGCTTGGACCACCTTTCCAACATACCGTCCCTCAAAAGAGGGAAAACTATAACTCTGACAGCTACTCTGTCATCCTGGTCACCTTGGAAGCCGGAAATGATAACCGCCTCCTGAAGGAGGCTGCCGTTACCACATACCGAGAACATCCACTTATGTTCATAACTACTTCCTAACATTTCTCCAGGATTGGATTAATATATGCTTATCGCAGCTAGTGCAAAAGCAATATCTGGTGTTGTACTTGACATGTCATGATTGACTCAATTGCCTAAAAAAGTGATATGCTAATCATGCAAATCTCTATCCTCATCAGTCTAAAAGACATCTCTTTAAAGAAGGTGACTCCATAACCTGCGGGTATACCACCATGCCAGGATTCCTCCATTCTAAAACACCTTTAGAATAGTGTCAAACTACCCAAATTGGAAAACTTCCCTAGATCTAAAACCATAAATTTAGTCACCAAAATCCCTGATATTTTATCCATATCCTATGTGGAGAAACACCTTGTGACAACCACAGTATATAACCGATTGTAGTATAAGAAGATCACTTCGTATCAAGTGTATGTCATCCAAATATCTGGACATCACTCTCTGCTACCTTCTTACTAGATCCATCTCCTATTCTGATGAAATCAAAAATCTATGACTGTCACATCAAAAATAGATTTTCTATCTCCGTTATACTTACTTTAGTCTATAAATAGACACAAGCTACTTGTCCACTATGCTTCCGCTGCTCCCACTGACTACAACAACCCTCTGGCAGAGTCATATACACGTGCACTTCTAAAGCTAGTTTAGAACGACGGTATACTCATCCTCCTGCCGGATCTCATAGTCTAGAACAGCAGTAATGGCAAGTCTGGGTAAACAAGAATCTCCCTATCACCGTCTTTGAGAATACCGAAGTACCTCTCGGGTGCCTGAACTTACCCACCATATCTGCGGAGTAGCTAATGGAATGTCGAATCTAATTGAATCTTTAGGTTCTATTAAATTTTTAGTAATCATTTGTGGTTTTGGAATCACTTCCAGTTCTACCATACTCCTACTAATGTTTTCTGAAAAGAATCCATTTTACTAAAACTGGTGGTGAGTCAAGAACAATATAACTATTGATCTTCCAGATGGTAGAAAGTTAACGCTCTTCATAGCCCGGGATAACCCACAAACTGCCATTACAGAAATGTGCCTTAAGTTTATCCGGATTCTGGTTTTAAGCATCAACCGGATAACTCCTTATACCTTAACATCGTTATGATATGAAACCATTCTATATACCCAATATAGAAACAAAGGCACTAATTTAATTGGAACCAGATTCAGAAATGATGCAGCTGTTTCCAGTGCATATCAACCAAATGGAAGGAGGCCAAGCAGCATTACTCATCTAGGAGTAAATCCTTGTATGAGTAATGTGAAAGATAAACAAGTTCTCAAAACCATTACTTACAACGGAATACCTAGCACAAGAATCTACATCTTCGACTACCTCGAAGAATCCTGATACTTCCAACAAATGGTTCTCTACTTTATTCTTATACCTATAACTTCTCAAAACTTAGACCCTGTATTTCAACGAAACACTTGTCTAGAACTGGAGAAGTCATGAGTAAACATAATATAGTACGAGTACCAACCCCTTTGTCCTTACAGACACCGGACAACATACAATACTTTATTTAAGTCCCCTGAGTTCAATAACTCAAACCCTGTGCGTTGTAGGTTGAAAACTGTGCTATGGTTAGAAAGAAGTACACCGATGTTGAATGCATCTTACCTAATCACTAACTGATAAAAGTAAATGTCATAGACATAATTTCAAAAAGTTATATCTCACTTTATAAAATAAACGTACAGATATATCAGTTTGAAATTGGTGCATAACAACGGATATTCAAAACTAAATATTTGCCATCAGGCAAAACCCAGGTGATTTCTTCAAATATCACCAATTACAAAGAATTCCGATATATAGAGGATCTAATCACCCAATTCCTAATATCTTACTCCCACTCAGCATCTGTAACGCTATACAGATTTGAGAATCAAATATGATAAATACTTACCCTGGAGTTAGAATCTAATTGGGAAAACAGTTTCACTTAGCATCGCACAGTAAATCTGAAACATAAAAAATGTTTTGAAGGGGTATCCGGGTATTCCTTGTAATGCCTCTCCCACTATCCTGATTCATGACAGTGACCATATACTTTCTTGCCCTCACTCCAATCCCTTTATTTGTCTTTACTTATTACATTCTGTACACCACACATAGGCTAATTGATTTTCTTCCTTCACTACCTTTCGGCACCAGCCTACGGTTTGGAAGAAGACTATCCAATAATCGTAATAGGTGTACTCTCCTAATCTTAGGAGCCCTCGCAACCTGAGAGAATGTTAAGGGAAAAGACAACTGATTGCACATTTGATATAACATTTTCCTTACTTTTCTTAAATGTCTAAAGGTGTTTATTATAAATATAGAAAATATTTCGGTTTATCTGTAAAAATACTATTTACCATATATTTATATATTATAATTAACATTATGAAGGAAAATGTATGCATATAATATTTATATAATATTTTGATAATTTAAATAAGCATATCATATCAAATATCCTTAATCAATATTCTTAAAATATAATATCATATAAAATGGTTAGGATAATATCTCAAAAATACTAAATATTACTAATATTATTCATTGAGATATTGTGCAAGGTTTAGTTTAGGTCAAGAGATCGAGATATTGAGATGTCGGGAATCAAAAATCTACCGATAAAGTTAGATAAAATCGAAGAATCAATACTGGCAGAGACTCAGAAAAGATATGAAGATTTCAGACATCAACTATATCTCCATGTGTCACAACGAAGCAGACCCATAATTTTGAAGCCAAGATCCTACCAAACGGCCGCGATTTCGCGGCCACACCATGCAATATGCGGTGGATCAATGGCCGAGTCACCGAGTTAGGGTTTTGGATTTTTATGTTTGCATCTACACAACAACCCCTGATTCTTGGGATCTATGGTTTCTGGTTTTGGGACTATTTAAAGGACCGAGGGCTAAAATTAGAAATAATCAATCCTTGTACATGAAGAAAATCATCGTCAAAGAGCAAGTGATCCAAGACAGGTCCATGATTTGACGTGATCAGGCGACGTCAGATTCGACGGAACATCTACTTCCAACAAGGCAGAGATCGAGAGCAACTTCTTCTTTCTCTTGTAATCTAAACTTGAAGGTTTTTACTTGTGAAGTTGATTAATAAAGGTAGATTTTTAGATTTATTATTTAGCATTTAAATTTCTGTATTTACATCATGATCTCTATCCGTTCTTCTATCTACATCATGCGCAAGTAATTCTCCGCTTGATAGGGTTCGTAGGATTACGGTAGATCAATGATGAGAAAATATTTTAACTTCTTTTAAGTATTATGAAGTTTATAAATTTTAGCAAAATAAATGTTAGCATCCTAATCGGTCACGCTATCAAATCAATTATAGTCTCGACCGCGATTTGATATTAGATTAATAATTGTTTTGTTAAGGGATAAACATGAAAAAAGATCAATGAAAGGACAAGGGTCAATAGTGTGGAAACACTAGTTTCTTCCAAAGAACCCTAATCCTCGTTCATCACTATCAATCTAGTTTTAAATCTATCAAAAGATAAAAGGAGTCATTTTTATTGGTCATCCATTACTACTAAATCCTAATGAAACCTACAAGCCCTCTTCTGATATAAAATCTACACCCGTTTTTAAACTAGATTTATATTCTACATCCGTGTTTAACAATAGATCTAGAATTTATAACTATTCTTCACTATTATCTATTCTCCTTTCTATTTCTAATCAACACGTCTAAAATAAGATTAAAACATTCAACGTTACCCTGAGGATGACCCGTACTCATCTCGGCTAGCTGCATGCGACACCGTTATTGATTGCGGTTACTTACTACACTCTCACATTCAGAGAGTCAATTAAATGGCTCCGTTGCCGGGGATACGTGCGTAATTTTTTATTCTTACTAGTCGTGTTGAATTTTTAAACGATACATATCATAAAATAAAACAAAACAGCAAATTGTGTATTTAACAATTAGTGTGTGATTTTTGCGAGGGAATCTAGAGTTACTTTAGAGAGGAGATAAAATTTCAGAGACATTCATCAAGACCCAGAGAAGCAAGGGAGGCCACCGTAGCAAAAAATTTTAAGCGAGCTCTCAACTCCGCGGCGGAAGCGCGGCAAGAAGACCATTTTGGCAGCTGAACCGCGGCAAAGTTGGGGACTTAAGGTTCCAAACTTCTCTGGTAACTTACTCTATACTTTCTATTTCCTCTAGAAAATCCAATAACATATTTTTCTGTAGGATTCTTAGCAAAATATCGCCGCTCAAACATCTTTTTGCGTGATTTGTAATTGGTTTTTGCAAATTTTAATACGGACTTTAAGGGGTAAGACCAAAACTCAGATTAGGTGGGGATTTCATCACCCTTCCTAGGCCGCACAAATCACAAAACGAGCATTTTCATCACCCTACATTAATTAAAAAACATCTAAACCAAGGCTCTAAGGACCGTCGCGCTCAAATAGGACAGATGAAAGTCGTGGGTAATCTATCGCTTATCCGCATTACTTGCATGGTGTCTAGGCAAGTGTGTTTAAGGCAAGTGGTTACTTAATTAGGCCCGCTATTTTCGGTGATTCGTATAGCAGATACCTCCCAATTACCTGGCACTTATCTGGCCACAAGAGTAATAAAGAGGTGGTAGAGGATTGATCCTGCGACTTGTATTTTGGAAGTCTAGGAGCGATCTATTGACTTGACCTAGGTCACCATAGTTCTAGGGTTAATTGTGCATTTTTTTATGTGATTTGTCCCACATCCGACACTTTTCAAAAAAAAACCAATTTTAAATCACACACACGCTGCCGCGTGCGCTAATCCCACTTAGTGCATGCTCGGCTGGACACGGGATTCTAATTCCCGTCTTGTCCGCGTTTCTGCTATCGACTGCGAAGTCGGTATTTCTTTTATTTTTCCCTTCCACCCACCACATCCGTGATGGACGGTTCTCCATCAGATTTTAACACACCGCCGCCACCACCCGTAGGTGAGCAAAATCCATCGTGCATCTCTCTCCAAGAAAGATACTACCCGGTGCGTGGACCCCTTCCTACCTGTCTATCTATTCCACCGGCCAATGGGGATAATTTTGAAATTAAACCCCACTTCATCAAACTGTTGCCCAAATTTCAAGGGCTTGAATCCGAAGACTCATACATTTTTATAAACAAATTCAAAAACGTATGTGCAATGATAGCACGTCACAACTTTCTGTGGATACTATGGGATTACGTATTCTCCCTTTTAGCTTGTGCGATCTAGCAGAAAAATAGCTTTATAACACTGTCGCACATTCTATTGCCAAATGGGATGAATTCGTTGTAGCATTCCTTAAGAAATTTTATCCCAATCATAAGACCGCCTGCATTCGAAATGATATTAACCAGTTTACCCAACTTCCCAATTAACTATTTTGGAAATGATTTGTTTAAAGATCTTCTTCTACACTGCCCTCATCACGGAATCAATAGATGGGACCTTTGTTGTATTATATATGAGGGTGTTGATCCTGCAACAAAACAGGTGCTTGAAACCATGTGTCAATGTCATTTCCTGTCTAAAGATGATGATGAAGCTTGGTGATTTCTGGTGGATCTCGCTGAACAAACTTTACAGTGGGAAAGCATTAGACATACATCGTCTATGGGAGGTGTCCATTAGCTAGATATTTCCCTCGTAGTGAAAGCCGAAATGGCTGCGATACAAAAGAAACTCGATGCTATAGAAAACAAAGTCTTTTCAGCCTCCCCAAACCAATTTACGCTCCCCAAAACCGTGTGTAGTTGCTATTCCAACCCATCACATTTGACGGAAGAATTTCCTTTGAATCCACCATTTCAAGGTCAAGAACAAATTAATGCAACTTTTCAGCAACGACCTAAAAACGATCCTTATTCTTCCACATATAATCAGGGATGGAGGAATCATCCTAATTTTGCTTGGAACCAAAACCAAACCCAAAATAAAAACCAGTTCCAAAACAATTATCAAAGATTTCCTCCACAGCAACAGCAACAGCAACCACCATAACCAAGTGAGCACCCCTTTTCAACTGCAACCTTTGCAAAACCCGGCCAACAACTTTGCTCCTTATAATAATTCTTTTGCCGGTACTGATAAACCTTCTGCACTCGACACGTTCATTAAATATTCCATGCAAAAGACTGATACTTTAACATCTTCTATCCAAACGTTACTGCAGAACACTGCTTCCCATGATGAAAGAATAAAATCGATAGAAGCGCAACTTGCACAGTTAAATGCCGCGATGAGTACGAGAGAGAAAAGGAAACTTCAATCTCAACCTATACCTAATCTTGGCCACTCACAAAGTTATAATGTGAGTGACGTTACCACGTTGAGATCTGAAAGAGTGCTGGATAACCAAGTGGATGAACACATCGATGACGTTGATGATATTAATAACAACCCGGCTTCTACTTCTTCTCCTATTTTGTCTAGTCCACCTTCTTCCGAGCTTATTTTCCGTTTTCCCCAAAGCTCGAACCCTCCGCCCACTTCCTCAAGTCTACCTAAAATGATCCCCACAGATCGATTCCATCTCCACAAACTTCTCCAATGTTGGACCCAAATCTTATTGATAAAGCACCTTATCCAAACAGGTTAAGGGGCAATGGACAAAGTCCACAAATGGAGAAGATTGTGGAAATTTTTACGCAAGTTAACATAAACATTCCTCTCCTAGATGCTATTCAACAAGTTCCGTCTTATGCAAAAAATTTAAAGGACTTGTGCACTAGGAAGAGAAAAACTCAAGTACCGAAAAATGTTTTCTTAACGAGTATTGTGAGCACTGCATTTACAAAATAGCTACCCAAGAAACGAAAGGACCCTGGAAGTTCTACAATATCTATTTCTATTGGGGGTAAAAATATCAATCATGCTCTATTGGATTTAGGCGCTAGTGTTAACTTGCTTCCATATTCTGTCTATGAGCAATTAGGGATCGGAGAGTTAAAACCGGCGCACTGCACTCTTCAGATGGCCGATCGATCTACCACCCAACTTAGGGATGAGCTAGAGGATGTGTTAATAAAAGTCAGGGAATTCATATTCCCTGTAGACTTTATCGTTATAGATACATAGCCTGTAGCGAACCCACGAAACCAAATCCCGGTGATTTTAGGTCGACCTTTGTAGGGTTACCTAGCACAACAGCAAGGTTTCGGGAGGCATCGTCCATGCCATTTTACAAAAAATTACCATGCTAAACAACCCTAACTCTAGAATCTTAACTAGAGATTTAGACAATACAACATGCGAACATCTTTACATCAAAGTGAATATGGAATACAACCTTTGTAGACCGGCCCATCACTTCAAATGCTCCGTGTAGAAGTCCCTTCGCTCCAAGTAATAGTGCTCCGGACTCTGCGTAGGAACCACTAGTCAAAATGAACGAGCTTGCTCAATGATCTTCAAGGCCGAAGGTGATCTACTTTGAGGAGAATCTAACTCAAGCTACCTCTTCACTAATGGATGATTTAGTGAAGCAAACAAGCTACACTATATGGCTAATATGATATAGATTGATGAAGTAGGAATTTAGCTCACTTTAGAATATTTTTCCGCACTTTCTTTTTCACCTCAAGAAAACTCAAGTAAAGAAAAAAAGGATGAAGAAGATGAAGCCTCATTGTGAACCATGGGTGAGAAAAATATCTAATATAAACTCTTGTAGAGACTTAACTCAAGCCAAGGTAATGGTTAGGTTAAATAATATCTAGAGTAAAACAAAAGTTAGTGGAGATTAGGTCAAGGTTTCCACAAACATCTCCAAGCTTCACAATCATGCTAATTTCCACCTATTTTTGTTTTTCTCTAAATAATTAAAACCTCACATTGTCTTAGTTTAGATGTGAGTCTATACACCCAAGTTCCATGTATCATCAAGCATGATACTTATATCAAAATACATGAAATATATACATGCAAATATATATATATATATATATATATATATATATATCATATATGTATATATAAAATAAAAATGAAGAAAAGAAAATTCTTAAGTGAGCTAATTTTAGTTAAAGTAAACTAGTATATCAAATATACAATTATACATTAAATTATTAAATCAACACTTGATTTAATAATCCGGCTATATCACATATAACCGACTAATATCATATATATATTCTTATCGAATCAACACTTGATTCGATAACACGGCTATATCACATATAACCGACCAATACAATTATCGCGAGATTAGAATACGGTATCACATACTCGTATTAATCTCGGTCCTGCGCATATTACATTTGTGCTCCAACTTCTTTTTGCTTGAGCCAGGAAACCTCTGTGTAGGACTCTAAAAACTCGTCAATACGCCGGCAGTAGATGATGATCATATCATGCACCTACAAGCCGTCAGCTGTACTAGCTGGACGTAACGGCTACCCGGATATTGAGCGATCAGAAGATCAACAAGCAAGCCTTTTCATTCTCCTGTAAAGCCTGTACTAGCAGTACTAGCTGGACGTAACGGCTACCCTAGGTTAATATGTGTTTTTGCAACCATGGCATCTCTTAACACGTTGGTAACATGTTTTTATTTGAAACATAGAGAGGGTTCTAGAATTAGTGTAAAATGGATAATGAAAATTCAAAAAATTATGTATATAAAATATCTAGCAAGGTGCTATAATGAAGCATGGGCACACACACTCTCTCTCTCTCTCTTGACCTCTTGATATTTTCTTGCCTCCATTCTTTCATCTCTTTTCTCCTTCTTCTCTTCTCTAAACTGAATCCCCTCTCTAACCACTTGAAAACATCCTCAAAATCATCACAAACCTCACCACAAATCACTACAAATCTAATTTATTTAAAACTCTTCAAGTTTTTCCTTTGAAGCAAGTCTTCATATTGTGTAGCAACCTTATCAGGTTGGGATCCTTTCAAAAACATTCTTGAGGTACGAAACCAAGTTTTCAATTTGTTTCACTAATTCTTACCTTAATTAATCTTGATTAGTTTATTGTATGGTGGTTAAAAGGAGTTTAGAGTTTTAAAATGAGAGTTAGGTCAAGATAGGGTTTTAAGTGGCTTATGTAGGGATCCTAGGAACACTAATGAGGTCTCACAAGGTATCAACCATGCCAATTTCAAATTTTACAAGTGCCGAGAAACCCTAATACGGATCGTTAACTAGATTTTAGGCGAAACATGCAACTAGTTAACAACTTAACTAAAAGAAAGATGCTACAACCTTTGTAGATCCGGTTCTCCACCTCCATGGCTCTGTGATGAAGTCCCCTCGCTGTCCATATCGAATCCCGAGCTCTAGCGTCGGCTTCATCGGAGAAATGGGCTGGCTTGGTCGTCGGCTTCGATGCCGAAGATGATCTACGTCAAGGAAACACAAGGTCAAGCTCCAACTTCACCAAGCCATAAAACTTGTGAAGAAAACACCCTATAATACTTGGCAAGTGGTAGAGGACGAAGAAATAGGAAGTGGGTTTACTTTAGAATTGGATTTCTCACTCTTTTTCTCATTTCACCATTGAAGCTTGTAAGCTTTCACAAAGCTTGAAGAAGATGATGAAGAAGAAGAAAGAATATCATATGTATTTCTGAAATAGAAAATAATATGATAAGTATCATTTTGCAACCATGGTTATGTGTAGAGAGTTAACTAAAGTTAGTTGAATGGTTAGGTTTTGGAGATGAAGACAAAATGGTTGCTTTAGTCAAAGATGCATGAAGCATCAAGAACTTTCTAGCACGAAAGCAACCATTTAGTTTTCCATTTTCCTTTTTAACCAAAAATGAATAGATAAATAAAAGAAATGAAACCCTAACCATTCACTAAATATAGTGTATAGCATACACACACCCAAGGTTGCATGTATCATCAAACATGATACAAACAAGTGCACAAAAGTATATCACATATACAACTTGTGAACTTCAAGTGAGAAAATCCATTTAAAGTGAACCAATACTAGTTAATGCAAAGTAATATATCAAATATATAATTATGCATTAAATCATTAAATCAATACTTGATTTAATGATCCGGTCATATCGCATACAACCGACTAATATCTAATGTATCGGTTTATCGAATCAATCCTTGATTCGATAACTAGGTTATATCGCATACAACCAATTGATACATTCATCGCGACAATAGAATACGGTATCACATACACGCATTATTCTCGGTCCCGCACATATCTCATATGCGCTCCTATTTTGTTTCGCTTGAGCCAGGAAACCTCTGTGTAGGACTCTAAAGACTCGTCAATACGCCGGCAGCAGGTGATGATCATATCAAACACCCACAAGCCGCAAGCGGTCTGCTAAACGTAACGGCCACCCGGGTATTGAGCGATCAGAAGATTGACGAGCAAGCCCGCTCACACTCCTGTGAATCTAACCAGTAACACTTACCGTACAGTCCGGTCTGATCGTCTGATATGTCGCATATCTCGCCTAGGGGTGGTAAACGTCAGACCCCAATAGCTCGATAAGTCGTGTCGATATGAGGTCTATAACAGTTCGAGAAACTACAGGTAACACTTACCAGTAAATCTCAGCAACCCTGGCCAGGGATTTCCGGTTATAGCCAATCGAACACAGCGCAACATCAACTCCCTATACCGGGAGAGACGAATCCCCTCATATCGCTCATTGCCTCCATGTGATTCGGGACTGTACCCAAAAACCACCATTTTGCACGCCCTCTTGGACGTGGTAAGGTGGAAATCAAAGCACAGTGGGAACCACACAAGACTCTATGACGATCTCGGGTCAACAGACTACTCTGTACCAGTGTCACCAGAGAACTGCCATCTGACGAAAGGTATAATACCATCTGGGAGTTCTCGGCGAGTCCATCCAGTGTATCCAGTCTTCACTGAGCACCCGTATATCATCTCCGATGTCAAACACCAATGGATATTGGATCATCCATCGCCCATCTGTATGGGTCGAGAAAGTATACGCTAGTCTACTCTGGTATATCGATGCCCCGTCTCGATATACCCATGACTAGGGACTTTGAAGGATGTACTTATGGACTACCATGTCCCCACTAGTATGATCCGCATCATAGTCCAGGTAGTCAAGTACACATCCTAAGGGCTTTACCAACATGTATCAGAGAGACAATCAGCGTACACGTTAAGGTAAAGTGCAACCAGATAGTATACTATCATGTCGAGCAAGAAAGTCCTCCCTATATATGTCCAAGCACCCACTACAATATACATCCTATGTATAGTAATGGCCTCTAGGGCATACATATAACTAACAATCTCCCACTTGCACTAGGGCCATCTGATAGCAGTGGTTGTAGTATCTCATACTCAACCATCCCATAAAAGTCTCTCTCTGGGAAAAGGCCTTTGTGAGTGGATCCGCCGTGTTGTCCTCTGAGTCAACTCTCCTTACCTCGATCACCTTGGAGATCAACCATCTCCATGGTCAGGTGATACTGCCTTAGAATATGTCTGGATCACTGATGGGACGGACATTCCTTGGCATAAGCCACAACTCCATTGTCACACAATGGGAGGAACTAAGTTCATCTCATGAACAAATATACATCCAGACTGCCTCTTTGGTAGCATCTTAAGTAGCGATGTATCGAGCCTTTATCGTCTAGTATGCCACGGTATCTAGCTTGGAACTCTTCCAACATACCGTCCCTTTACTGAGGGTAAAGACAATGCCTGTGACTGACTTTCAGTCGTCCTTATCACCCTGGAACCCTTCTAGTGATTCTCCTCAGGATCGGTTGATACCATCTCACTACAACTAGTGAGAATCCTAACATCCAATTAGATCTATCTCATAGATCCAAAACCCAGGATTTAGGAGGTATCACTTTGATCCTATATGGAGAATCATTGTGATAAGCGGAGATTGACCGAGCGTAGCATAGGAAACTCCTTCCCTATCAAGAGCATGTCATCCACATTCTCTACGAGGATCATCACCATACTCCCTACTACCCTTTTGTATATACAAGGTTTATCTACCATTTTGATGATGTCAAACTCTTTGACTAACACATCAAAACAGATGTTCCAACTCCGCGATACCTACTTTATCCTATAAAGCATCTTGTACACGTTTCCGCTGCTCTCACTGTCTACGAAGCCCTCTGGCTGTGTACTTATAGACGTTCTCTTCTAAAACATCATTTAGAAAAGCAGTCATGGCACCCAACCGCCAGATATCGTAGTCATGGTATGTAGCCATGGCAAGTAGGATCCGGATGGACTTAAGCATAGCCACTTGAAAAGGTTTCATCATTATCCACGCCTGGTCGATGACGAAAAGCTTTAACAAGTCTAGCTTTGAAAGTCTCAACTTTTCCATCTACACCAAGTAATCTTCTCAAGATATAGTTGCTCCTGATGGGGATTTAACCCTTCAGATATAGCAACCAAAGTCCATACTTTGTTGGTGTACATGGATTCCATCTCAGATCGCTAAGCATCCAGCCATTCTTACAGAGTCTTACTCCTGATGGCCAGCTCGAAACTAGTTGGGTCATCATCTCATGATGCAATCCTCGCTCCCACCGTCATAGAGTAACCGAAGTATCTCTCAGGCGGGTGAGGAACCTTGCTAGATCGGCAGAGAGACTGAGGTTCGTTGATAACTATTGAATCCTTTGGTTCTATCAAATCATCTGCTGTAGTTTGTATAGCTGGAACCTTTCCAGTTCTACATTACAGACCTTGCTTCGAGCTTGTCCGGATTTTGCTTTTAGACATAGGCCAGACAACCCTAAATCTTAACTTAAGAGATGGGCTCTTCCCTTATCATATCACATATGAAATGGTAGACAACTGATTTGATTCGAACCCTATTCAATAGGTATGCATCTTCTCAAGCGCATAACTCCAAAAAAGGAAACAGGTAACTCAGTATTACTCATCATAGAGCGCACCATATCGAATAGGGTGCAATTGCTCCGTCCCGATATATCATCGTGGTATGGTGTATACGGAGGAGTAATGCTGAGAGAGAATCTCATTCTCCTTTAGAATAGTCCAGGAATTCCGTGCTCAAGTATTCTCCTCCTTGATCACATCAAAGGACATAATACTTATACCCATTTTGGTTCTCTACTTCTAATTTATATTCTGTGAATATCTCAAAAGGTTCGGACTTGTGTTTCAACAAGAACATATGTCTGAATCTAAAGAGATTATCAGAGAATGTAATGAAGTACAAAGAACCGGTCTTGGCATGTGTAGACAGGGGACCTTACATACATTAACATGTATCATCCCAAGAGTTCACTAACTCTTTCTCTGTTTCCAATAAACAGAGCTGGTGTCATTATATCTTTGTGACATGACTGGCAAGTTTCACAAGATATAGATTCAAACTGATTTAAATATGCATCTTCATGTAACTTCAGCTAGTCGGGTCGCATTGATATGACCTAGTCTACAATGCCTCAAGAAGGATTCGTTCATTTCTGAACTCTTCCTCTTTTGTGTGTTCCGTATACTAAAGAACTGTAGTTTGATTTAGAACGTCAATGCTTTTAGATAACGTGCCTGAACCGATCAACTTTTGATATAGGAAATGTTCAAAACATTATCCAGCAATACAAAATTATATCCTTTCTTTACTAGTAAAGAGACCGATATGATTTTGTATATCAGGTTCGGTATCTAATAACATTCGTTCAGAATCAATGTACTGGTCATACAGGGTGACAGTGACCAACAGACTTGGCAGCAACACTTGCCCCGTTCTCTGTCTAATGAAACTTATCACCCGTTCTCAGTTTTTCCACCTTTTTGCAGCCCTATGTAACAGATTACATATCTGGGATCCTGATCCGGTATCATATACCCAGGATGCGGAGGATACTGAGAAACAGTTCTTTGTAATGAACACACCCGAAGATGATGCATCAGCATGCACTCTTTTCGTTTGGGCCGCACGGGAATTCTGGTAATCCCCAATTTCCTGCTCTGTCTTATAACAATTATAAGTTGGAGCGGGACCAACGTTCCCCAGCTCAGTATAACAAGCGGGTTCGGTCAATACATCCTTATTATTATCTTGATTAAGGCGTGATATGGTCGCTACCTGGAGAGAGAGAGAAGAAAACACTCAGCGTGCGCTCTTGCAAGAATAGATTGGTTATTATTTTATCTAATCAGGATGGCTCCCACTGTTTTTATCAAATCTTCCTTCAAACCCTAAAAGGAAAGACTAGCAGGGATTAATTACACACTATAAATTCGCCAATCTTTCAGCCAGGCCAGTGTCGGTACTTTGAGGGAGGTCCTCCGTGCTTTCGCACGAACCTAATTAATGTAAACCTCGTTTTCCCAGAGGCGTAACCTCGTTAACACCTTTCTAGACACCTACTTGATCGGCTAATTTTAATGTGTAAAACTCTCCCAGGAGTAACTCTTACTTGCAGCGGGTATCGGGATCCAACTATCTCATAGAAGGTATGCAATCTCATTGCAAATTTCAACACTTGAAATTCCCGATAATATTTTACCCCAAGCGATCTATGACCTTGACTGAGTCAACAAATCATAGACCACAAGTAAAGTTCAACCCGTCATTTCTCGATTGAGTTAAACCCACCCGCACGGCCCTTGACTGAGTCAACAAGGCCGCACGACTACCCTAATCCAATCGCATCATATGCTTTGCAGATAAGAACTAATCATCTATCGCACACTACGCCTTGACTGAGTCAACAAACGCAGCACGAATACTAATTAGGACATATCTGAAATGACGGAGGGCTACGTCAGGTTTTTAAGAAAACCTTTTGCATAATGAACTTTATATCGTTGTAGAATCAAATAATTTTAAAATGGAGTGTTTTTGAGGCTTTTCTAGTTTTTCTAAAGTGGTCACTCCCGGTGAAGGGATCGTCGGCCCTTTCCTCATCGAATAAGGTGCGGGATATATCATATATATCACTGTGCAAAGAAAAACACTTAAAAGCAATCAGAAGACAAACCGAGTGTGTAGCATCTGCCAGTTATTGCTAAAGGAGTCACTCCCAGTGAAGGGATCTCGGTCCTTTCCTCATCGAATAAGGTGCAGGATATATCACATATACCGCTGTGCATAGCAAGAACTGTAGCTACCTGTTTTATTTTTGAAATTCGATTCTACAACATCTTTAGGTTTCTTTTTATTTCATTAATCACATTAATGAAGTCCCATCATTTAAGTTACCTAAACATCACAGATAAATACGACGTACACTTATGCCATCCGCATTCGCCTCGATGTCCCCTCGTGCACCGTTAGGTTAGGTAACTAACGGCAGAGCGGGGCAGGGCTAGCGCGGATGTAAAACATAAGTAACGTCTATATAATATATCATATATACTATATACAGTATCCATCACAGAACATATCACATGATCACATCACAGATATTGCAGCAGAAGAATCATATGAAATATTGGATATACTAGGACGTCCGTATTTTCAATACGAGCCAGTATAAAACACGGATTCCACGGTCGCGATGAATAGCCAAACCCACACCCCTAGACCCCTACGAGAGCGGCAAGCAACCCTACCAATTCTAGAGTTAGGAGACCCGGACTCGACTCCTCGAGTTGGTCTCCCACAGGACTCCAGAACCCGGTTACTTGAGCTCCCCTCCTTGGGTCTATCCTAGTACGGAAAAGTAAATAATATACAAAAGGTGACATCTTCCGCAACCTGGAAGTGCCCCAATAAAAGAATATTACATACAAGTTTTTACATGAATGAAAATGAAAAACACCCATCTCACATAAATGAAAGGTTCCTAGGCACTCCAGTGAGGCCTCACAAGGCATCGAACATGCCAATTTCAAAAAAATGGTGCCGAGAAACCCTAGACTACTGATCGTCGGCTAGATGTCTAGGCGAAAAACAAAACTAGTTAACTACTTAACTAAAAGTTAGATTCTACAACCTTTGTAGATCCGGATATCCACTTCCTTAGCTCCACGTAGTGCTCCTCTCGCTGTCCTTTTCCAATCTTAGACTCGTTCATCGGTTTCATCGGGAAAGCGAGCGGAATAGGTCGTCGGCTTCGTGTCAAAGACGATCTACGTCGAGGCATCACAAGTTCAAGCTCCGACTTCACAAAGTTGTGAAACTTGTGAAGAAAACACCCAAAACAACTTGGCAAGAGGTAGAGGGTGAAGAAATAGGAGGTGGGTTCACTTTAGAATTGGATTTCTCACTTTAGAAATCATGTTGCCATTGATGGCATCAAGCTTTCTCCTTGAAGAAGAAGATGATGAAGAAGAAAGAATATGATAAGTTTCTTATTTGAAAAAGAAACTAATATGAATACTTATCATATCATGACCATGGTCAAGTGTAGAGATTAAACTAAGGTTAATAGGAATGGTTAGGGTTAAGGATGAGATAAGGATGGTGGACTTTGTCAAAGCTTCAAGAAACTTTAACAAGAGACAAAGAAAGCCACCATTCTTATCTAAACCTTTTCTAAATAAATAAACAAACAAATAAATAAAAAGGCAAAACCCTAATCATCTCTTAACCATGGTTTAATACTTCACACTTAACCTAATGAGCAAGTATCATCAAACATGATACAAAGATGTGTACAAAAGTATATCACATATACAACATGTACATCAAGTGAGAAAATCCATTTAAAGTGAACCAATACTAGTTAATGCAATGCAATATATCAAATATATAATTATGCATCAAATCATTAAATCAACATTTGATTCAATGATCCGATCATGTCGCACATAACCGACTAGAATCCAATGTATCGATTTATCGAATCAATGATTCGATAACTAGGTCATATCGAACATAACCAATCGAAACATATATCGCGAGAATGAAATGCGGTATCACATACACGCATTATTCTCGGTCCTGCACATATCTCATATGCGCTCCTATTTCGTTTCGCTTGAACCAGGAAACCTCTGTGTAGGACTCTAAAGAGTCGTCAATATGCCGGTAGCAGATGATGATCATATCAAGCACCCACAAGCCGCAAGCGGTCTGCTAAACGTAACGGCCATCCGGGTATTGAGCGATCAGAAGATCGACGAGCTAGTCCGCTCACACTCCTGTGAATCCAACCAGTAACACTTACCGTACAGTCCGGCCTGTTCGTCTGATACGTCGCATATCAAGTCTAGGGGTGGTAAACGTCAGACCCCAATAACCGATAAGTCGTGCTGATGTGAGGCTCATAACGGGTCGAAAAAATACTGGTAACACTTACCAGCAAATCTCTGATCAGCCCTGGCAAGGGACTTCCCTGTTACGGCCAATCGAGCACAGCGCAACATCAACTCCCAATACCGGGAGAGACGAAACCCCTCCTATCGCTCATTGCCTCCATGTGACTCGGGACTGTACCCAAAGACCACCGTTTTGCACGCCCTCATGGACGTGGTAAGGAGGAGATCAAACCACAGTGGGAATCACACAAGACTCTATGATGATCTTGGGTCTACAGACTAACCTGTACAAGTGTCACCTGAGAACTGCCATCTGACGTGAGGTATAATACCATCTGGGAGTTCTCGGCGAGTCCGTCCAGTGTACCCAGTCTCCACTGAGCACCCGTATACCATCTCTGATGTCAAACACCAATGGATGTGGGATCATCCATCGCCCATCTCATGGGTCGAGAAGCGTATATGCTAGTCTACACTGGTATATCGATGCCCCGTCTCGATACACCCACGACTAGGGACCATGAAGGATGTACTTATGGACAACCATGTCCCCACTAGTATGATCTGCATCATAGTCCAGGTAGTCAAGTACACATCCTAAGGGCTTTACCAACATGTAACTATAAGACAGTTTAAAGAGACTAGTGTACATGTTAAGATAAAGAGTAACCAGATAGCATACTATCATATCGAGCAAGAAAGTCATCTCTATATATGTCCAAGCATCCAATATAATATATATCATCTGTACAATACTGTCCTCTAGGGCATACATACAACTAACAATCTCCTACTTGCACTAGGGCCAGCTGCTGTAGTATCGCATACCGAGTATCCCGAAGAGTCTCTCAAACTGTATCTGGGGAATGGCCTTCGTGAGTGGATCCGCCGTGTTGTTCTTCGTGTCAACCCTCCTGACCTCGATCTCCCGGCGATCAACTATCTCCCGGATCAGGTGATACCGCCTCAGAATATGCCTGGATCGCTGATGGGACCTGGGTTCCTTGGCCAAAGCCACCGCTCCATTGTTATCGCAATACAAAGGTATTGGACGCTCAATGGATGGAACCACTCCAAGTTCAGTAATGAACTTCTTGATCCAGACAGCCTCTTTGGCAGCATCGTTGGCAGCGATGTATTCAGCCTCCATCGTTGAGTCTGCCACGGTTTCCTGCTTGGAACTCTTCCAGCTAACCGCCCCTCCGTAAAGGGTAAAGACAAAACCCGACTGTGACTTAGAGTCGTCCTTATCACTCTGGAAGCTCGAATCGGTAAAGGACTCCACTTGGAGCTCTCCGTTACCATACACCAAGAACATATCTCTAGTCCTTCGCAAGTACTTGAGAATGCTCTTCACAGCTGTTCAGTGACTCTCTCCAGGATCAGCTTGATACCTGCTCACTACACTTAGTGAGTATGCCACATCGGGTCTGGTACATAGCATCGCATACATGATAGAGCCTACTGCCGAAGCATAGGGTATCCCTTGCATGCGAGCTCTCTCCAAATCAGTCTTGGGAGACATCTCTTTGGAGAGAGTGACTCCAGAGATCGTGGGCAAGTTCCCACGCTTGGACTCTTCCATACTAAACCTCTTTAGTATGGTGTCAATGTACCTAGATTGGGACAATCCCAAAATCCGTTTGGATCTATCTCTATAGATCCTAATTCCCAATATGCAGGAGGCATCGCCAAGATCTTTCATTGAGAATCTTTGTGATAAGAAGAGCTTGACCGATTGCAGCATAGGAATATCATTTCCTATCAAGAGTGTCGTCCACGTACAATACGAGGAAGACAACCTTACTCTCTGCCACCTTCTTGTAGATACAAGGTTCATCTGGATTTTTGACGAAATCAAACTCTTTGATAACGACGTCAAAGCAGATGTTCCAACTCCGCGATGCTTGCTTTAATCCATAAATGGATTTAAGCAGCTTGCACACCTTCCCGCTGCTCCCACTGTCTACGAAGCCCTCTGGCTGAGTCATGTACACGCACTCTTCTAAATCACCATTTAGAAAGGCGGTCTTAACATCCATTTGCTAGATTTCGTAGTCATGATATGCAGCGATGGCAAGCATGATTCGGATGGATTTAAGCATAGCCACTGGAGAAAAGGTTTCGTCATAGTCCACACCTGGTCTTTGACGAAAACCCTTTGCTACAAGTCTAGCTTTGAAAGTCTCCACTTTCCCATCTACACCAAGTTTCTTCTTGAAGATCCACTTGCTCCCAATGGGTTTTACCCCTTCAGGAGCAACTTCCAAAGTCCATACTTTGTTGGTGTACATGGATTCCATCTCGGACCGCATAGCATCCAGCCATTTCACTGAGTCCCCACTCGTGATGGCCTGCTCGAAGCTAGTTGGGTCATCATCCTCCATGATGCAATCCTCGCTTCCACCATCAATGAGAAAACCGTAGTATCTCTCAGGTGGACGAGAAACCCTACCAGATCGGCGGAGTGGCTGAGGTTCGTCGGGTACTACCGAATCTTCTGGTTCCACTAAATCTTCAGTTATAGTTTGTGTTTTTGGAACTTCTTCCAGTTCTACCTCAGAGCCACTAATCTCTTTTGCAAGAAATTCCTTTTCTAAAAAGGTGGCATGTTGAGCAATAAACACTTTTTGTTGTTCACTGTGGTAGAATAAATATCCATTTGAATGTTTAGGATATCCCACAAACTTACATAGAACTGACCGTGCCTCGAGTTTGTCTGGATTTTGCCTTTTGACATATGCCAGACAACCCCATATCTTAGCTCGTTTAAGACATGGTCTCTTCCCACTCCATATCTCATATGGTGTGGTAGGTACAGATTTAGTTGGAACTTGATTCAATAGGTATGCCGCTGACTCAAGCACATACCCCCAGAAGGAAATAGGTAACTCAGCTGTACTCATCATAGAGCGCACCATATCTAATAGGGTGCGATTCCTCCGCTCTGATACACCGTTGTGCTGTGGTGTATAAGGAGGAGTAAGCTGAGAGAGAATCCCATTCTCTTTTAGGAAGTTCAGGAATTCATTGCTCAAGTATTCACCTCCTCGATCAGATCGAAGGATTTTAATACTTTTTCCGGTTTGTTTCTCGACTTCTTGTTTATATTCTCTAAATTTCTCAAAAGTTTCAGACTTGTGTCTTATCAAGTACACATGTCCGTATCTTGAGAGATCGTCAGTGAATGTAATGAAGTACGAAGAACCATCCCTGGCATGTGTAGACATGGGACCGCATACATCACTATGTATTAGTCCCAAGAGTTCGGTAACTCTTTCTCCGTGTCCCGTAAACGGAGTTTTGGTCATCTTACCTTTGAGACATGACTGGCAAGTGTCATAAGATGAAAATTCGAATGGTTTCAAATACCCATCCTTATGCAACTTAGCCAGTCGTGTCGCATTGATGTGACCCAGTCTACAATGCCACAAGAAGGATTCGTTGAGTTCAGAACTCTTTCTCTTGTGTGTGTTTGTTATGCTCAGAACTGTTGATTGATTTAGAACATAAATGCCATTGCATAACGTGCCTGATCCAACCAACTTTTGGTTTTGGAAAATGTTCATAACATTGTCCTATAATACAAAATTATATCCCTCTTTACTTAATAAAGAAACCGATATAATGTTGCATATCAGGTTCGGCATGTAATAGCATTCGTTCAGAACCAATGTATTAACAGTTGGTAATACAAGGTGATATTCCCCGACAGTCTTAGCTGCAACAATTGCGCCATTTCCAACTCTAATGTCTTTATCACCTTCTCCAAGTTCTCTACCTTTCTTAAGCCCATGTAACTGATTACATATATGGGATCCTGACCCGGTATCCAATACCCAGGACGTAGAGCAAATGGAGAAACAGTTCTCAGTAACGAACACACCAGAAGAAAATGCATCAGCATGTACTTTCTTCATTCGGGTGGCATGGGAATCTTGGTATTCCCCTATATCCTGTTCATTCCAATAACTCTTATAAGAATGAACGGAACCAACGTTCCCCAGCACAGTATAACATGCGGGTTTGGTCAATACATCCATATTATTATCTTTATTAGGGCATGAAATGGTCGCTACCTGGAGAGAGAGAGAAGAAAACACTTTAGCGTATGCTCGTGCAAGATCAGATTGGTTATTATCTTATCTAATCAGGATGGCTCCCACTGCTTTTTATCAAATCTTCCTTCAAACCCTAAAAGGAAAGACTAGCCGGGATTAATTACACACTACAAGTTCGCCAATCTTTCAGCCAGGCCAGTGTCGGTACTTTGAGGGAGGTCCCCCGTGCTTTCGCACGAACCTAATTAATGTAAACCTCGTTTTCCCAGAGGCGTAACCCCGTTGACACCTTTCTAGACACCTACTTGATCAGCTAATTTCAATGTGTAAAACTCTCCCAGGAGTAACTCTTACTCGCAGCGGGTATCGGGATCCAACTATCTCATAGAAGGTATGCAATCTCATTACAAATTTCAACACTTGAAATTCCCGATAATATTTTGCCCCTAGTGTGCCATGACCTTGACAGAGGTCAACAAATCATAGTGCACTAGTCAAGTTCAACCCGTCATTTCTTGATTGAATCAAACCCACTCGCACGACCCTTGACAGAGGTCAACAAGGTCGTACGACTACCCTAATCCAATCACATCACATGCTTTGCAGATAATTACTAGTTAGCTACCGCACACTACGCCTTGACAGAGGTCAACAAACGCAGCATGAATACTAAATAGTCTTTATCTGAAATGACGGAGGGCTACGACAGGTTTTTCTGAAAACCTATTGCGTAATGAACTTGATATCGTTGTAGAATCAAATGAAGTTTTAAAATGGAATGATTTTGATGCTTTTCTAGTTTTGTTAAAGGGGTCACTCCCGGTGAAGGGATCGTCGGCCCTTTCCTCGTCGAATGAGGTGCGGGATATATCATATTTATCACTGTGCAAAGAAAAAACTCTTAAAAGCAATCAAAGCCAAACCGAGTGTGTAGCATCTGCCAGTTACTGCTAAAGGAGTCACTCCCGGTGAAGGGATCTCGGTCCTTTCCTCATCGAATAAGGTGCAGGATATATCACATATACCTCTGTGCAAAGCAAGAACTGTAGCTACCTGTTTTATTTTAAAATTTGATTCTACAACATCTTAGATTTCTTTCTTTCATTAATCACATTAATGAAGTCCCATCATTTAAGTACCTAAACATCACAGATAAATACGACGTACACTTATGCCATCCGCATTCGCCTCGATGTCCCCTCGTGCACCGTTAGGTTAGGTAACTAACGGCAGAGCAGGGCAGGGCTTGTGCGGGTGTAAAACATAAGTAACGTCTATATAATATATCATATATACTATATACTGTATCCATCACAGAACATCACATAATCACATCACAGATATCGCAGCAGAAGAAACATATGAAATATTGGATATATTAGGACGTCCGTGTTTTCAATACGAGCCAGTATAAAACACGGATTCCACGGTCGTGATGAATAGCCAATCCCATACCCCTAGACCCCTACGAGAGCGGCAAGCAACCCTGCCAATTCTAGGGTTAGGAGACCCGTACTCGACTCCTCGAGTTGGTCTCCTACTGGACCCCAGAACCCGGTTACTTGTGCTCCCCTCCTGGGTCTATCCTAATGCAGAAAAGTAAATAATATACAAAGGGTGACATCTTCCGCTACCTGGAAGTGCCCCAAATAAAAGAATATTACATACAAGTTTTTACATGAATGAAAATGAAAAACACTCATCTCACATAAAAACCCCCCGGCTATTCGAACAAGACAATCCAATATAACATATCCAGCAACACATAACATCACATATCATCAACGTAAGTAAGTATGCATACCCCAATTGTCTTTGACATATAGCAATGAAACCGGCGATATAAACATACTACACTTACGGTCATAGAAAAGAAAGTGTAAAACTACAACAATTGGAATCCGCAACTTCTTTAGACATCGCATGCCTAATCAAATGAAATACTTAGACATCACATGCCTAACAGATATAAATCCCGCATTTTAGTCTCATTATCGAAAACTCTTTTCAATATTATGTGGGACTAAACTGCTAGATTTATAACATTCATTCAGTTATCTCATAATTGTTTGTGAATTCCAATTATTGTATCACATTCCAGATAAACAGAAAATGTTAAACTTTCCGATCGAACAGTCGAATACCCAAGTTTTCCCGATACAGTCCAACACATGAAATAAGTCTAGCAACATTCAGTTCGTGCCTCAGTACCAACGGTCCAGCCGTAGAAGGGTCAAGCCAACGCCTCACATGTGGCACGCCGTACTGCCCCAAACCCGAAGGTTCAAAGGGCAGTTCAAGACGGTCACATAATCGAGTTAAGGTTTGTTGTCTTCTAGAGGGTCCATCGCATTACTTGCACTACTTAGAACGTCGTTAAACTACGGAAAAATCCAACACTTGGAAATTTCCCGACAGGGGAAAAATTGGGTATTTATATCCGGTCGAACTTTTTAACATATTCAAAAAATTATCCGGAAACACACAAAGACGAAATTTGATACCCCGATCGAAACACCGAATCCCCAAAGCAACTCAAGAAAATTCAACTATTGAATAATTATTAAAAATTCCCATAAAACTCAGCACCAGAAAAGAAGAATTACTGTGCAAACAAAATTGGGTATTGTGAACAGTTGGCGGCGGAACCGCGGCAGAAGCTATGCTTCTGCCGCGTTTCCGCGGTTGTTTGGAAGCTTCATGAGCTCGTGTTTCACCATAATTCTTAGATATTCCTGTTGAATTTTTTAGGCATTTTTAATCTTGAAAAATCCCAGATTTTAGAAAATGTACAGAGAGCATGTTAAGTTTAGGGTTTCGGGTTCGTTCGGGCTTCAAATTGCGTCTAGACTTCGCCTAAGGCTCTAGCTAGGCTCTGATACCAGTGTAGGTCAGGCAGCCACCCTATCCAATGGGGTCGCCGTGGCACCAACGGGTCCCTCAGCCGCTACTTTTTACGCAAGCCCCCTCGCGAGGACTACAACCTGCCGGAACACCTTCCGGTCTCGGGACACCCTGGGGGTAAGAGCCTATGCTTCGCCACACTGTCACACAGTGAGAACCCCCCATAGGTCGACATCCAATGCCTAGTAGCTCTGATACCAGTGAAAGGTTCCTAGGAACTCTAGTGAGGCCTCACAAGGCATCGAACATGCCAATTTCAAAAAAATGGTGCCGAGAAACCCTAGACTACGGATCGTCGGCTAGATCTCTAGGCGAAAAACAAAACTAGTTAACTACTTAACTAAAAGTTAGATTCTACAACCTTTGTAGATCCGGATTCCACTTCCTTAGCTCCACGTAGTGCTCCTCTCGCTGTCCTTTTCCAATCTTAGACTCGTTCATCGGTTTCATCGGGAAAGCAAGCGGAATAGGTCGTCGGCTTCGTGTCAAAGACGATCTACGTCGAGGCATCACAAGTTCAAGCTTCGACTTCACAAAGTTGTGAAACTTGTGAAGAAAACACCCAAAACAACTTGGCAAGAGGTAGAGGGTGAAGAAATAGGAGGTGGGTTCACTTTAGAATTGGATTTCTCACTTTAGAAATCATGTTGCCATTGATGGCATCAAGCTTTCTCCTTGAAGAAGAAGATGATGAAGAAGAAAGAATATGATAAGTTTCTTATTTGAAAAAGAAACTAATATGAATACTTATCATATCATGACCATGGTCAAGTGTAGAGATTAAACTAAGGTTAATAGGAATGGTTAGGGTTAAGGATGAGATAAGGATGGTGGACTTTGTCAAAGCTTCAAGAAACTTCAACAAGAGACAAAGAAAGCCACCATTCTCATCTAAACCTTTTCTAAATAAATAAACAAATAAATAAATAAAAAGGCAAAACCCTAATCATCTCTTAACCATGGTTTAATACTTCACACTTAACCTAATGAGCAAGTATCATCAAACATGATACAAAGATGTGCACAAAAGTATATCACATATACAACATGTACATCAAGTGAGAAAATCCATTTAAAGTGAACCAATACTAGTTAATGCAATGCAATATATCAAATATATAATTATGCATCAAATCATTAAATCAACATTTGATTCAATGATCCGGTCATGTCGCACATAACCGACTAGAATCCAATGTATCGATTTATCGAATCAATGATTCGATAACTAGGTCATATCGAATATAACCAATCGAAACATTTATCGCAATGGTTCGGTCTGTTCGTCTGATACGTCGCATATCAAGTCTAGGGGTGGTAAACGTCAGACCCCAATAACCGATAAGTCGTGCTGATGTGAGGCTCATAACGGGTCGAGAAACTACTGGTAACACTTACCAGCAAATCTCTGATCAGCCCTGGCCAGGGACTTCCCTGTTACGGCCAATCGAGCACAGCGCAACATCAACTCCCAATACCGGGAGAGACGAAACCCCTCCTATCGCTCATTGCCACCATATTACTCGGGAATGTACCCAAAGACCACCGTTTTGCACGCCCTCATGGACGTGGTAAGGTAGAGACCAAAGCACAGTGGGAATCACACAAGACTCTATGACGATCTCGGGTCTACAGACTAACCTGTACAAGTGTCACCTGAGAACTGCCATCTGACGTCAGGTATAATACCATCTGGGAGTTCTCGGCGAGTCCGTCCAGTGTACCCAGTCTCCACTGAGCACCCGTATACCATCTCTGATGTCAAACAGCAATGGATGTGGGATCATCCATCGCCCATCTCATGGGTCGAGAAGCGTATATGCTAGTCTACACTGGTATATCGATGCCCCGTCTCGATACACCCACGACTAGGGACCATGAAGGATGTACTTATGGACTACCATGTCCCCACTAGTATGATCTGCATCATAGTCCAGGTAGTCAAGTACACATCCTAAGGGCTTTACCAACATGTAACTATAAGACAGTTTAAAGAGACTAGTGTACATGTTAAGATAAAGAGTAACCACATAGCATACTATCATATCGAGCAAGAAAGTCATCTCTATATATGTCCAAGCATCTAATATAATATACATCATCTGTACAATACTGGCCTCTAGGGCATACATACAACTAACAATAAAAACCCCTGGCTATTCAAACACGACAATCCAATATACCATATTCAGCAACACATAACATCACATGTTATCAACGTAAGTAAATATGCCCATCCCAATTGTCGTTGACATATAGCAACGAAACCGGCGATATCACATATTACACTTACGGTCACAGAAAAGAAAGTGTAAAACTACAACAGTTGGAATCCGCAACCTGCATAGACATCGCAGGCCTAATCAAATGAATTTCTTAGACATCGCATGCCTAACAATTATAAACCCCGCATTTTAGTCTCATTATCGAAAACACTTTTCAATATCAAGTCGGGTAATTCAACAAGATTCCCGACATCCTAATGCTCGTCGCAAACTTTAGTAGGCGGCCGCACCCCCGATACCGTCGACGAAGTGCACCAAGGCGGAACACCGCTACCGCAAGCACCCGGACTGATGCTTTTGGCGACGGGGTTCTCCTACAGTCACTTGGTCGGGGCTATGGAGTGAGGCTGTCTATTAAGTTTACCCGGTAAGTATCCACGTACGCTACGTGATTGCGACTGACTTTTGATCACATCAAAATTCCGTGGCAACCGATCAAGTGAGACTAAACTTCTATATTTATAACATTCATTCAGTTATCTCATAACTACTTGTGAATTCCAATTATTGTATCCCATTCCAGATAAACAGAAAATGTTAAACTTTCCGATCGAACAGTCAAACACCCAAGTTTTCCCGAAACAAATCAACACATGAAATAGGTTTAAAAACATCCAGTTCATGCCTCAGTACCAACGGTCCAGCCGTAGAAGGGTCAAGCCAACGCCTTACATGTGGCACGCCGTACTACCCCAAACCCTAAGGTTCAAAGGGCAGTTCAAGATGGTCACATAATCGAGTTAAGGTTTGTTGTCTTCTAGAGGGTCCATCGCGTTACTTGCACTACTTAGAACGTTATTAAACCACGGAAAGATCCAACACTTGGAAATTTCCCGACAGGGGAAAAAGTGGGTATTTCTATCCGGTCAAACTTTTTAACATGTTCGAAAAATTACCTGGAAAAACAATAACGAATTTAAAATTCCCGATCGAATCAATGATTACAAAACAAACCCCAGAATGCACAACACTTGTGTCAGATTAAAAATACCCATAAAATAGTAAACACAGAGAAAGGAATTACTGTGAAAAGAACTGTCCCTAATACCATTATGTTGCCGCTGAACCGCCGCCAATGGTGGGTCAATGCCGCGGTTCCGCGGCCAAATTGAGGAATTGGGGGCTCGTTTTTCACCAGAATTCTTAGCTTTCCCTGCCGAATTTTTTAGGTATTTTTAATTTGGAAAAAATCCCAGATTTTAAAATGGACCAGAGAGGGGTGTATTTCGTCGTGTTTGGGTTCGATTGGGGTTTTAACTTCGTTAACGCATCGCCTAAGGCTCTAGCTAGGCTCTGATACCACTGTAGGGATCCTAGGCACACTAATGAAGTCTCACAAGGCATCAACCATGCCAATTTCAAATTTTACAAGTGCCGAGAAACCCTAATACGGATCGTTAACTAGATTTTAGGCGAAACATGCAACTAGTTAACAACTTAACTAAAAGAAAGAGGCTACAACCTTTGTAGATCCGGTTCTCCACCTCCATGGCTCCGTGATGAAGTCCCCTCGCTGTCCATATCGAATCCCGGGCTCTAGCGTCGGCTTCATCGGAGAAATGGGCTGGCTTGGTCGTCGGCTTCGATGCCGAAGATGATCTACGTCGAGGCAACACAAGATCAAATTCCAACTTCACCAAGCCATGAAACTTGTGAAGAAAACACCCTATACCACTTGGCAAGTGGTATAGGATGAAGAAATAGGAAGTGGGTTCACTTTAGAATTGGATTTCTCACTCTTTTTCTCATTTCACCATTGAAGCTTGCAAGCTTTCACAAAGCTTGAAGAAGATGATGAAGAGGAAGAAAGAATATCATATGTATTTCTAAAATAGAAAATAATATGATAAGTATCATTTTGCAACCATGGTTATGTGTAGAGAGTTAACTAAAGTTAGCTGAATTGTTAGGTTTTGGAGATGAAGACAAAATGGTTGCTTTAGTCAAAGATGCATGAAGCATCAAGAACTTTCTAGCATGAAAGCAACCATTTAGTTTTCCATTTTCCCATTTTAACCAAAAATGAATAGATAAATAAAAGAAATGAAACCCTAACCATTCACTAAATATAGTGTATAGCATACACACACCCAAGGTTGCATGTATCATCAAACATGATACAAACAAGTGCACAAAAGTATATCACATATACAACTTGTGAACTTCAAGTGAGAAAATCCATTTAAAGTGAACCAATACTAGTTAATGCAAAGTAATATATCAAATATATAATTATGCATTAAATCATTAAATCAATACTTGATTTAACGATCCGGTCATATCGCATACAACCGACTAATATCTAACGTATCGGTTTATCGAATCAATCCTTGATTCGATAATTAGGTTATATCGCATACAACCAATCGATACATTCATCGCGAGAATAGAATACGGTATCACATACACGCATTATTCTCGGTCCCGCACATATCTCATATGCGCTCCTATTTCGTTTCGCTTGAGCCAGGAAACCTCTGTGTAGGACTCTAAAGACTCGTCAATACGCCGGCAGCAAGTGATGATCATATCAAACACCCACAAGCCGCAAGCGGTCTGCTAAACGTAACATCCACCCGGGTATTGAGCGATCAGAAGATCGACGAGCAAGCCCGCTCACACTCCTGTGAATCCAACCAGTAACACTTACCATACAGTCCGGTCTGATCGTCTGATATGTCGCATATCTCGCCTAGGGGTGGTAAACGTCAGACCCCAATAGCTCGATAAGTCGTGTCGATATGAGGTCTATAACAGTTTGAGAAACTACAGGTAACACTTACCAGTAAATCTCAGCAACCCTGGCCAGGGATTTCCGGTTATAGCCAATTGAACACAACGCAACATCAACTCCCTATACCGGGAGAGACGAATCCCCTCCTATCGCTCATTGCCTCCATGTGATTCGGGACTGTACCCAAAAACCACCATTTTGCACGCCTTTTTGGACGTGGTATGGTGGAAATCAAAGCACAGTGGGAACCACACAAGACTCTATGACGATCTCGGGTCAACAGACTACTATGTACCAGTGTCACCAGAGAACTGCCATCTGACGAAAGGTATAATACCATCTGGGAGTTCTCGCCGAGTCCGTCCAGTGTACCCAGTCTTCACTGAGCACCCGTATATCATCTCCGATGTCAAACACCAATGGATATAGGATCATCCATCGCCCATCTGTATGGGTCGAGAAGGTATACGCTAGTCTACTCTGGTATATCGATGCCCCGTCTCGATATACCCACGACTAGGGACTTTGAAGGATGTACTTATGGACTACCATGTCCCCACTAGTATGATCCGCATCATAGTCCAGGTAGTCAAGTACACATCCTAAGGGCTTTACCAACATGTATCAGAGAGACAATCAGCGTACACGTTAAGGTAAAATGCAACCAGATAGTATACTATCATGTCGAGCAAGAAAGTCCTCCCTATATATGTCCAAGCACCCACTACAATATACATCCTATGTATAGTAATGGCCTCTAGGGCATACATATAACTAACAGCTTATTATGGTAGTTAAGGGTAGTATTTATCTAATAGTCGTATTAATCCACCTTAGTGCACTAAAACACCATATTGTTAAGATTAGTGTTTAAATACGGTTTTTAGTTAAGTTTAGTGCCATTTCGTGATCTTCTTTCAAACCAGAGGTTGCAGAGATAAGTTGCAATTTCTGTGAGATACTTATAGGACCTAGATTTCACCCTCGACACACGAACCCCAAACCCTAACTTGAGGCCGCCAATTTATGTGTTATGTCCGCAATTTATAGCCAGATTGTGGATCTGGGTGTCGGGTTTTCAGTGGTAGGTGTCCTCTGTATAATAAAGTTCTTTGGTTTATGCAACTTTTCCTAATTGCACTCATATCAACATATGGAGCCGTTTTTCCTTAAATGCGGTGTTTTGTCATTGTGCGATATGTACGATTCGAATCTAGTTTTAGTGTTTGCTGTGTATCACAGTCAATCGAGGTGGTTTCAGACATTAGCACTCACGTTTTGGTGTTCTGTGTGCACACGCGTTTAACTTGTGGGCGCTAGTTTTCTCGAATGGTCTTGATAAACCGTTCTACACAATACTAGCCTTATATGTTGCATTGTGTGATTCTCGCGGAGACATCGACGCGGCACGGAAAGGAAAAGCAGAGATTAGATCAGACCAGTCGAGACGTCCCGGTGAGTAGATGTACACATCTACGAGGGAATCGTCTGGATGGCGCAAGGCGCCCGATAGTTAGAATTTCTATTAGTACTTGCATTATATGCGTAGTTCCTAGTTATTCATTTCGTTGCATCGCATCATCTTATATATATATATATATATATATATATATATATATATACATATACATATATATATATATACATATACATATATATATATATATATACATATACATATACATATACATATATATACATATACATATATATATGATATCACCTCATTGGACACTTGCACCTTTACCATTGGTTCATGCCACGTGCACTATTCATGTGAACACACACGCCTTGGTAATTGCTATACCACGAACACTATAGAACTTTCTTAAATCAGAATCTAAAACAATTGCACCATATGTGATCTGTAAACCTGTACTTGTATATTCAATTCATCAGGATGAATATGTAGGATTGCTAGTCATATGCATATACCTCATTGCATCATCGCTCATGCATAGTTTTCTAGTCACACATCGTATTTCATATTGTTGATACCATAGGCATTCATCATTGCCGACATGTGTACATATGGTGATTTTTTTCTTGAGAATTCCAGTAGTATGAGATTTCTGGATTTTTAGGAAAACCACAAGAATTTCATAAACATGTTATCATTTTAATAATGCAAGTTGTGGTTTTCTCATGATATAATATATGGGTCGTCCACCATGAGATTTCTCGGTTCTTGAGCGGTATCATACACCCGATTCGAGAGGGAGGAGGAACCGTCTGTGGGTGCATGGTGGACCCGGTGCGGTACCCCGGGGCAAGATGGTCGCAGATGATGGCATTAAACCCGGCAGAGGAGCACTACCGACCGGTTATTTGTGACACGGCAGATATCCGAAAGATACCGACATAGTCTTGAGATTGATGATATGAACCAGTCCCGATTGCCGGAGCCCGAGATATTGAGATTATGGGCCAGTCCGGATCACTGGAGCCCGAGATAATGAGATATCGATACATTGTGACATCAAGGTATTGAGACCTGAGATGTCAAGACAATGAGATATTCATATTTGGTTTCGATGCTTGACACGGATTTCTATTGATTTCATTGATGATACTACAGTTAAATTACAGAAGTTTTACTAAGATAAGAAACAGATTTTCTTGTACTAAACATATTCTGATCTCGTGTTGTTTATGCATTTATGTTGCATACATACCAGTGCATCGCATCACATTAGTATATGTAGGCTGTGACGAAATTGCGTGCATGCTTACGATGGCCTTATTAGATGTTACTTACTACTCACGAGTTGGCAACTCACCCCCGTTGTGCCACAGTGTCTTGCAGGTTTGACCCGTCAGCGCAGTAGCGGGGTGCGTTCTTCCTCTATTGGCTTCATTTGCTTGATTTGTAGTTTTCTCATAGGTGGGTTGCGAGGATATTTTTATTCAAGAATGTACATTATATTGTATCTACTATACTCCATCTACCCTTGTATATTTGACTAGATAGTGAGACTCATGAAACTTGTATTTGTGGTGTTTGGTGTCGATGCACACTTGAGCCAACGTGGTATTTTTTTATTTCTGGCTTTATAATGCTTATTGTGCACTTTTGATATATATGTGCATGTGGTTGTGTTTCTGCTATTAGCAAAGAGCTATCTCCCACTTGGGGGTGCCATTATTCATTATTCATATGTGTTTTCATGTGTTGTACCCATTTCGGGGCCAATATTTACAAAGGAGACTCTGCCGAAATTTTTAGGAAAATCTGATGTTGCTTTTAAATGTTAATGCGACTTATTTGGTTAAAACCGCTTTCTTTAAATAAGTTTTCCTTCACTCTATTTTATTAAATGGTTTTGATTTCTGAGCTTTGGCTTACTTAGATTACGTATGCCTTGAGACGTTTCGTAATTTAAGTGCCAGTCACGTTCCGTACCTTCGGGTCGTGACAAAGTTGGTATCAAAGAGTTAGGTTTTACCTTACTGAGTGTAGGATGACCTTTGGTAGATGGAGTAGGTGACTTGAGCAGGGTGACGTAGCGTGTGTATGTTCCACGGCATACTTATGATATGGTACTCCGCCTAAGTAACCTTAGGATATATATTTGCTTGTATTTTCTTTCTTGATTTCGGAAACCCTTTGATTCAATCTTAATGTTTCTATCGATCATGTTTCTTGTTCCAGCCACTATGCCGCCGGAGATATCAAGGGCCAAAGGGCTTCCGCCAGGGATGGAATTAGAGTAGGCTCGTTTGAGATGAGGACCGACCAGGACAGTATGCCTACCTCTCAAGGACAGAGTGATCCGCTTTTTCCAGGACGGATGGCTAGGCTGGAGTCGAGTATTCAGGACATATGACAGATGGTTGGATTGTTAGTTGAGGCTAGCCGAGCTCCAAGAGACGATGATGTTCCTCCTACTGCCGGGACTGTGATTGTACCTGCTGCTCAGGCAGCTGTTTCTCTTGTTACTAAGATTATTTACGTATCCTTACAGAAGTTTTTGAGGCTGAAGCCTCTAGTTTTTACAGGCAAAGATGTAGTGAAGGATCCATAGACAATCCTTGACAGGATGACTAGGATTTGTCGTTCATAGAGATGTTCTGACGAGATATGGATTGAGTTGCGAGCTTTCGTCTAGAGAGGTCCTGCTCAGACGGGGTGCGAGTTAATCGAGAGAGGCCAAGCTGCAGATCTACGTCCTATGACTTGGGATAAGTTCACTGCTGTATTTCTTGCTCGTTTCCTTCCGGAGAGCGTTCGAGATACCGAGCTTATAGTTTTGAGTCTTTGCACAGGACTCCAGGGATGACAGTGTCCGAGTACGACATTTAGTTTACTCAGTTGTCCGATATGCTCCTTACCTGGTGGACACTGAAGAGAAACGGATAAAAAGGTTGGTGTGGAGATTGGACATGCAGTTATTTCTTGCCATCGTCACCCAGCATTTTGACACTCATGCAGCCGCGATGGATGCAGCCTTACTGCTAAAGGAGCGCATTTCTGAGACTTCGATCGTTTCTAGGAGCGAAGCGGATTTGTAAGCTCAGAGGTGATTAGATAGGCGCAATTGTGACAGGTGTCCTTTCGGTGTTTTCTTCTGATGCGTATTTCTTTTGTTGTTTAAACTTGTATCTACACACTTTGCACCAAGTTTGGACCGAGAGTCGTCCTTGTTTAATCTGCCGCTGATTGTTATTATTCTAGTAAGCGAGTTTGTTGTCGCTCGAAATGTTTTTCGTTCGTGTTTGTTTTGTTCGTATCGGAGATAGGGATTCTTCTATCAATTTGATTTTTTTCTCTTTCGATATGTTTGACTTCGATGTTCTTCTTGTTAGTTGTATGTATGCCCTAGAAGCCAGTATTGTACAGATGATGTATATTATATTGGATGCTTGGACATATATAGAGATGACTTTCTTGCTCGATATGATAGTATGCTATCTGGTTACTCTTTATCTTAACATGTACACTTGTCTCTTTAAACTGTCTTATAGTTACATGTTGGTAAAGCCCTTAGGATGTGTACTTGACTGCCTGGACTATGATGCAGATCATACTAGTGGGGACATGGTAGTCCATAAGTACATCCTTCAAGGTCCCTAGTCGTGGGTGTATCGAGACGGGGCATCGATATACCAGTGTAGACTAGCGTATATGCTTCTCGACCCATGAGATGGGCGATGGATGATCCCATATCCATTGGTGTTTGACATCAGAGATGGCGTACGGGTGCTTAGTGGAGACTGGGTACACTGGACGGACTCGCCGAGAACTCCCAGATGGTATTATACCTCACGTCAGATGGCAGTTCTCAGGTGACACTTGTACAGGTTAGTCTGTAGACCCGATATCGTCATAGAGTCTTGTGTGATTCCCACTGTGCTTTGATCTCCACCTTACCACGTCCATGAGGGCATGCAAAACGGTGGTCTTTGGGTACAGTCCCGAGTCACATGGAGGCAATGAGCGATAGGAGGGGTTTCGTCTCTCCCGGTATTGGGGGTTGATGTTGCGCTGTGCTCGATTGGCCGTAACAGGGAAGTCCCTGGCCAGGGCTGATCAGAGATTTGCTGGTAAGTGTTACCAGTAGTTTCTCGACCTGTTATGAGCCTCCTATCGGCACGACTTATCGGTTATTGGGGTCTGACGTTTACCACCCCTAGACTTGATATGCGACGTATCAGACGAACAGACCGGACTGTACGGTAAGTGTTACTGGTTGGATTCACAGGAGTGTGAGCGGGCTAGCTCGTCGATCTTCTGATCGCTCAATACCCGGATGGCCGTTACGTTTAGCAGACCGCTTGCGGCTTGTGGGTGCTTGATATGATCATCATCTGCTACCGGCGTATTGACGAGTCTTTAGAGTCCTACACAGAGGTTTCCTGGCTCAAGCGAAACGAAATAGGAGCGCATATGAGATATGTGCGGGAGGGAGAATAGTGCGTGTATGTGATACCGCATTTCGTTCTCGCGATAAATGTTTCGATTGGTTATATTCGATATGACCTAGTTATCGAATCATTGATTCGATAAATCGATACATTGAATACTAGTCGGTTGTGTGCGACATGACCGGATCATTGGATCAAATGTTGATTTAATGATTTAATGTATAATTATATATTTGATATATTACTTTGCATTAACTAGTATTGGTTCACTTTATATGGATTTTCTCACTTGAAGTTCACAAGCCTGATGAAGCTTCATGAAGCTTTGACTAAAGAGACCATTTGTCTTCTTGCTTAATCCTAACCATTCCCATTTACCATGGTTTATTCTCTACACTTAACCTAGGTTAGAACATGATAAGTATTTGATTTTATTATTCTTTTTCACAATACTTATCATATTCTATCTACTTCTTCTTCTTCATCTTCAAGAAAGAAACTTTGATGCCATCAATGGCAACTTGAGATCCAAAGTGAGAAATCCAATTCTAAAGTGAACCCATCTCCTATTTCTTCACCCTCTACCTCTTGCCAAGTTGTTTTGGGTGTTTTCTTCACAAGTTTTACAACTTGGTGAAGTTGGAGCTTGAACTTGTGCAACCTCGACGTAGATCATCTTCGGCATGAAGCCGACGACCTATTCCGCTCGTTTTCCCGATGAAGCCGACAAATGAGTCTAGGATTCGAAAAGGACAGCGAGAGGACGACTACGTGGAGCTAAGGAAGTGGATATCCGAATCTACAAAGGTCGTAGCATCTAACTTTTAGTTAAGTAGTTAACTAGTTTATCTTTTCGCCTAAACTTCTAGTCTAAGATCCGTATTAGGGTCTCTGGCATCCATAAAATTTTATATTAGCATGTTCGATGCCTTGTGAGACCTCTATAGGGTGCCTAGGAACCTTTCACTGGTATCAGAGCTAAGCTAGAGCCTTAGGCGAAGTCTAGACGCAATTTGAAGCCCGAACGAACCCGAAACCCTAAACCAAACATGCTCTCTGTACTTTTTATAAAATCTGGGATTTTTCAATATTAAAAATGCTTAAAAAATTCAGCAGGGAATTCTAAGAATTACGGTGCAATTTTTATTCAATGAACAGTGAACTGCGCGGCGGAACCGCGGCCTAAGCCAGCTTAGGCGGCGGTTCCGCGGCGGCTTGATGACGTCATCCCTATCTTTTTGCACAGTAATTATTATTTAACAGTGCTGAGTTCTCTGGGTGTTTTTAATTTTTTTTCAAGAGTTGAATTTTCTGGGTTGTTTTGGGGATTCGGTATTTCGATCGGATTATCAAATTTCGTCTTTTGTGTATTTCCAGATAAATTTTAGAATATGTTAAAATGTTCGACCGGATATAAATACCCAACTTTTCCCCTGCCGGGAAATTTCCAAGTGTTGGATTTTTCCGTAGTTTAACGACGTTTTAAGTAGTGCAAGTAACGCGATGGACCCTCTAGAAGACAACAAACCTTAACTCGATTATGTGACCGTCTTGAACTGCCCTTTGAACCTTCGAGTTTGGGGCAGTACGGCATGCCACATGTGAGGCGTTGGCTTGACCCTTCTACGGCTGGACCGTTGGTACTGAGGCACGAACTGAATGTTGTTAGACTTATTTCATGTGTTGAGCTGTATCGGGAAAACTTGGGTATTCGACTGTTCGATCGGAAAGTTTAACATTTTCTGTTTATCTGGAATGTGATACAATAATTGGAATTCACAAACAGTTATGAGATAACTGAATGTTATAAATCTAGCAGTTTAGTCCCACATAATATTGAAAAGAGTTTTCGATAATGAGACTAAAATGCGGGATTTATATCTGTTAGGCATGTGATGTCTAAGTATTTCATTGGATTAGGCATGTGATGTCTAAAGAGGTTGCGGATTCCAACTATTGTAGTTTTACACTTTCTTTTCTGTGACCGTAAGTGTAGTATGTTCATATCTCCTGTTTCGTTGCTATACATCAACGACAATTGGGGTATGCATACTTACTTACATTGATAACATGTGATGTTATGTGTTGCTGGATATGTTATATTGGATCGTCGTGTTTGAATAGCCGGGGGGTTTTTATGTGAGATGAGTGTTTTTCATTTTCATTCATGTAAAAACTTGTATGTAATATTCTTTTATTTGGGGCACTTCCAGGTAACGGAAGATGTCACCCTTTGTATATTATTTACTTTTCCGCATTAGGATAGACCCAAGGAGGGGAGCACAAGTAACCGGGTTCTGGGGTCTAGTGGGAGACCAACTCGAGGAGTCGAGTCCGGGTCTCCTAACCCTAGAATTGGCAGGGTTGCTTGCCGCTCTCGTAGGGGTCTAAGGGTGTGGGATTGGCTATTCATCACGACCGTGGAATCCGTGTTTTATACTGGCTCGTATTGAAAACACGGACGTCCTAGAATATCCAATATTTCATATGTTTCTTCTGCTGCGATATCTGTGATGTGATTCTGTGATGGATATAGTATATAGTATATATGATATATTATATAGACGTTACTTATGTTTTACACCCGCGCTAGCCCTGCCCTGCTCTGTCGTTAGTTACCTAACCTAACGGTGCACGAGGGGACATCGAGGCGAATGCGGATGGCATAAGTGTACGTCATATCTATCTGTGATGTTTAGGTACTTAAATGATGGGACTTCATTAATGTGATTAATGAAAGAAAAGAAACCTAAGATGTTGTAGAATCAAAATTTTAAATAAAAAGGGTAGCTACAGTTCTTGCTTTGCACAGCGATATATATGATATATCCCGCACCTTATTCGATGAGGAAAGGACCGAGATCCCTTCACCGGGAGTGACTCCTTTAGCAATAACTGGCAGATGCTACACACTCGGTTTGTTTTTGATTGCTTTTAAGAGTTTTTGCTTTGCACAACGATATATATGATATATCCCGCACCTCATTCGACGAGGAAAGGACCGAGATCCCTTCACCGGGAGTGACTCCTTTAGCAAAACTACAAAAGCCTCAAAATCACTCCATTTCAAAACTTCATTTGATTCTACAATGATATCAAGTTCATTACGCAATAGGTTTTCAGAAAAACCTGCGTAGCCCTCCGTCATTTCAGATAAGTTACATATAGTATTCGTGCTGCATTTGTTGGCTTTCGTCAAGGTGTAGTGTGCGGTAGCTATGTGCTGTTTATCTGCTGCATATGATGCGACTGGATTAGGGTAGTCGTACGGCTTTGTTGGCTTTCGTCAAGGGTCGTGCGGGTGGGTTTAATTCAGTCAAGAAATGTACGGATTGAACTTGACTAGCGGGCTGTGGTTTGTTGGCTTTCGTCAAGGTCATAGCACGCTAGGGGCAAAAGTATTATCGGGAATTTCAAGTGTTGAAATTTGCAATGAGATTGCATACCTTCTATGAGATAGTTGGATCCCGATACCCACTGCGAGTAAGAGTTACTCCTGGGAGAGTTTTACACATTGCAATTAGCTGATCAAGTAGGTGTCTAAAAAGGTGTCAACGGGGTTACGCCTCTGGGAAAACGAGGTTTACATTGATTAGGTTCGTGCGAAAGCACGGGGGACCTCCCTCAAAGTACCGACACTGGCCTGGCTGAAAGATTGGCGAACTTGTAGTGTGTAATTAATCCCGGCTAGTCTTTTCTTTTAGGGTTTGAAGGAAGATTTGATAAAAAGCAGTGGGAGCCATCCTGATTAGATAAGATAATAACCAATCTGATCTTGCACGAGCATACGCTAAAGTGTTTTCTTCTCTTTCTCTCCAGGTAGCGACCATTTCATGCCCTAATGAAGATAATAATATGGGTGTATTGACCGAACCCGCATGTTATACTGTGCTGGGGAACGTTGGTTCCGTTTTTTCTTATAAGAGTTATAGGAATGAACAGGATATAGGGAAATGCCAGGATTCCCATGCCACCCGATTGAAGAAAGTACATGTTGATGCATTTTCTTCGGGTATGTTCGTTACTGAGAACTGTTTCTCCATTTGCTCTACGTCCTGGGTATTAGATACCGGGTCAGGATCTCATATATGTAATCAGTTACATGGGCTCAGGAAAGGTAGAGAACTTGGAGAAGGTGATAAAGACATTAGAGTTGGAAATGGTGCAATTGTTGCAGATAAGACTGTCGAGGAATATCACCTTGTATTACCAACTAGTAATACATTGGTTCTGAACGAATGCTATTACATGCCGAACCTGATATGCAACATTATATCGGTTTCTTTATTAAGCAAAGAGGGATATAATTTTGTATTACAGGATAATTTTATGAACATTTTCCGTAACCAAAAGTTGGTTGGATCAGGCACGTTGTGCAATGGCATTTATGTTCTAAATCAATCAACAGTTCTGAGCATAACAAGCACACACAAGAGGAAGAGTTCAGAACTGAACGAATCCTTCTTGTGGCATTGTAGACTGGGTCACATCAATGCGACACGACTGGCTAAGTTGCATAAGGATGGATATTTGAAACCATTCGAATTTTCATCTTATGACACTTGCCAGTCATGTCTCAAAGGCAAGATGACCAAAACTCCGTTTACGGGACACGGAGAAAGAGTTACCGAACTCTTGGGACTTATACATAGTGATGTATGTGGTCCCATGTCTACACATGCCAGGGATGGTTCTTCGTACTTCATTACATTCACTGACGATCTCTCAAGATACGGACATGTGTACTTGATAAGACACAAGTCTGAAGCTTTTGAGAAATTTAGAGAATATAAATAAGAAGTCGAAAACCAAACCGGAAAAAGTATTAAAATCCTTCGATCTGATCGAGGAGGTGAATACTTGAGCAATGAATTCCTGGACTTCCTAAAAGAGAATGGGATTCTCTCTCAGCTGACTCCTCCATATACACCACAGCACAACGGTGTATCAGAACGGAGGAACCGCACCCTATTAGATATGGTGCGCTCTATGATGAGCACAGCTGAGTTACCTATTTCCTTCTGGGGGTATGCGCTTGAGACAGCCATACATCTATTGAATATGGTCCCCACCAAATCTGTGCCTACCACTCCATATGAGATATGGAAAGGGAAGAGACCATGTCTTAACTATGTTAAGATATGGGGTTGTCCAGCCTATGTCAAACGACAAAATCCGGACAAACTCGAGGCACGGTCTGTTCTATGCAAATTTGTAGGATATCCCAAGAATTCTCAAGGGTATATCTTCTACCACCCTGAGGAACAAAGAGTGTTTGTTTCTCGGCATGCCACCTTTTTAGAAAAGGAATTTCTTGAAAAAGAGATTAGTGGTCATGAGGTAGAACTGGAAGAAGTTCCAGCTGCAGAAGCTACAACAGAAGATCTGGTGGAACCAGAGGATTCCGTAGTTCCCGATGAACCCCAGCCACTCCGTCGATCTAGTAGGGTTCCTCGCCAACCTGAGAGATACTACGGTTTTCTCATGGACGGTGGGAGCGAGGATTGCATCATGGAGGATGATGACCCAACTAGCTTCGAGCAGGCCATCACGAGTGGGGACTCAGTGAAATGGCTGGATGCTATGCGGTCCGAGATGGAATCCATGTACACCAACAAAGTATGGACTTTGGACGTTGCTCCTGAAGGGGTAAAACCCATTGGGAGCAAGTGGATCTTCAAGAAGAAACTTGGTGTAGATGGGAAAGTGGAGACTTTCAAAGCTAGACTTGTAGCAAAGGGTTTTCGTCAAAGACCAGGTGTGGACTATGATGAGACCTTTTCTCCAGTGGCTATGCTTAAATCCATCCGGATCATGCTTGCCATCGCTGCATATCATGATTACGAAATCTGGCAAATGGATGTTAAGACCGCCTTTCTAAACGGTGATTTAGAAGAGTGCGTGTACATGACTCAGCCAGAGGGCTTCATAGACAGTGGGAGCAGCGGAAAGGTGTGCAAGCTGCTTAAATCCATTTATGGATTAAAGCAAGCATCGCGGAGTTGGAACATCTGCTTTGACGTCGTTATCAAAGAGTTTGATTTCGTCAAAAATCCAGATGAACCTTGTATCTACAAGAAGGTGGCAGAGAGTAAGGTTGTCTTCCTCGTATTGTACGTGGACGACATACTCTTGATAGGAAATGATATTCCTATGCTGCAATCGGTCAAGCTCTTCTTATCACAAAGATTCTCAATGAAAGATCTTGGTGATGCCTCCTGCATATTGGGGATTAGGATCTATAGAGATAGATCCAAACGGATTTTGGGATTGTCCCAATCCAGGTACATTGACACCATACTAAAGAGGTTTAGTATGGAAGAGTCCAAGCGTGGGAACTTGCCAACGATCTCTGGAGTCACTCTCTCCAAAGAGATGTCTCCCAAGACTGATTTGGAGAGAGCTCGCATGCAAGGGATACCCTATGCTTCGGCAGTAGGCTCTATCATGTATGCGATGCTATGTACCAGACCCGATATAGCATACTCACTAAGTGTAGTGAGCAGGTATCAAGCTGATCCTGGAGAGAGTCACTGGACAGCTGTGAAGAGCATTCTCAAGTACTTGCGAAGGACTAGAGATATGTTCTTGGTGTATGGTAACGGAGAACTCCAAGTGGAGTCCTTTACCGATTCGAGCTTCCAGAGTGATAAGGACGACTCTAAGTCGCAGTCGGGCTTTGTCTTTACCCTTTACGGAGGGGCGGTTAGCTGGAAGAGTTCCAAGCAGGAAACCGTGGCAGATTCGACGATGGAGGATGAATACATCGCTGCCAACGATGCTGCCAAAGAGGCTGTCTGGATCAAGAAGTTCATTACTGAACTTGGAGTGGTTCCATCCATTGAGCATCCAATACCTTTGTATTGCGATAACAATGGAGCGGTGGCTTTGGCCAAGGAACCCAGGTCCCATCAGCGATCCAGGCATATTCTGAGGCGGTATCACCTGATCCGGGAGATAGTTGATCGCCGGGAGATCGAGGTCAGGAGGGTTGACACGAAGAACAACACGGCGGATCCACTCACGAAGGCCATTCCCCAGACACAGTTTGAGAGACTCTTCGGGATGCTCGGTATGCGATACTACAGCAGCTGGCCCTAGTGCAAGTGGGAGATTGTTAGTTGTATGTATGCCCTAGAAGCCAGTATTGTACAGATGATGTATATTATATTGGATGCTTGGACATATATAGAGATGACTTTCTTGCTCGATATGATAGTATGCTATCTGGTTACTCTTTATCTTAACATGTACACTTGTCTCTTTAAACTGTCTTATAGTTACATGTTGGTAAAGCCCTTAGGATGTGTACTTGACTGCCTGGACTATGATGCAGATCATACTAGTGGGGACATGGTAGTCCATAAGTACATCCTTCAAGGTCCCTAGTCGTGGGTGTATCGAGACGGGGCATCGATATACCAGCGTAGACTAGCGTATACGCTTCTCGACCCATGAGATGGGCGATGGATGATCCCATATCCATTGGTGTTTGACATCAGAGATGGTGTATGGGTGCTCAGTGGAGACTCGGTACACTGGACGGACTCGCCGAGAACTCCCAGATGGTATTATACCTCACGTCAGATGGCAGTTCTCAGGTGACACTTGTACAGGTTAGTCTGTAGACCCGAGATCG